>JAWWMP010000001.1:68034668-68090397 GCA_035047865.1 Dendrocincla tyrannina
TTTTTTTTCTAAATTCAAAGGAGAGGAGATTTCCTTGGTTAGCATAATATCTTAGTTTCTCCTGAACTAAGACAAGGTTGAAGCTCTTTTTTCTGCTTTTGACTTTCCACTTTAAGAACTTATCAGCAGCATTAAACACAAAGATTTTAATTGCTGCTTTGGCTTTAAGATCCTGGATATCTTGTGTCTCTCATTTCCCATCTCTTCCTTGTTAGTTGCATTTTTGTTTAACATCAGTTTTGTTTTCAGGCCCTGTCTGAGGAAGCTTAGGCTGCCAACAGTGCCGGGGAATGATTGTTTAAATATTTATTTGTTTAAAATCCATCTATTTCTGTAGATGTCTTAAAGCAAACCATACACTTCTGTTTTTACAAAATCTAAATTCTGGGGGAGAAAACCTGAGTTGAAGAGTTTCCTTTAAATAATTTCCATAACCCACCTGTGTCTCTTTTTCAATAAACCTGATTTTTAATGACTTCTCCTTGTTTAGTAACTGGCTCTATACGACTGAGCTTTCTGACTGCTGATGGAGAATAACGGGATCTCTCTCTTTTTCCGCTACAGAGCTGTTTTAAAGAAGGCTCACAGTAAAGCAGAGTTTCTTCTGATTTCCCACTTTTTCAGGCTCATTTTAGATCAGTTTGCCTCTGTATGTTTTTTGTCCAGCCTTAGTAACAGTGTGTTTATTTTCCTAAATCTTTAATTTGAAATAGTGGTGTTTAATTAGTGTCTTAGAGTGAGAGGGGACCTCCATGTGTGGTTTCCAATGGGTCTGCCAAAGGAAACTAAGAAAAGCAGTGGGCTTAAGGCAAGACTATGACTGTCTCTCCTTTGGAATCTTTTCACAATCTGTGTACTGAAGATTTCTAACCACTGCTTACTACAATGCTCATGTTACATCCATGCTTTTTGTAAGCTTAACAAACAACCAACCATCTATAGTTTGAATTTTCCTACATAAAGCTAGACTGATTCTACCATCCTAGATGGACTTGCAGCAATTCCTATCTGCTGAGAATTAGTACCAAGTAATTGTGAGGGATTCATTTCTGCTGGCTACAGATGAGGAGTAAATGGGTGGCACATAAATATGGAAAACAGCCATCCTGATACGTAAGATTCTATGGAGTATATGCTGGCTTCTTATTACAGTGGATTTTAGGACTGGCACTTTTTCTAAGTATCAGCTGCAAGAAAAATGTAGTCCATATTCAGCGTTCTGAATCTCCATTGGATTGCTGTACATGCAATATAATAAATTCACTCTCATTGCCCTAACCCTGAGAATGATTCAAGAAACTCTTCATTTCAGTATGTTAAAATACTCATGCTGATGTTAGGTTTCATATAGTTTAGTTTTGTAAATGGTTTGGGTGGTTTTGGTTTCTGATGGCTATTACTGAAGTTTGTATACAGGGTGTTTTAAACTACTCTTGTAATGGATGCACTGTAGTTTCTGGGTTGTATTTCATGACACTGATAATTCTGCAGCAAGTAAAAACACAAAACAATGTGGAGGACTGGGGGTCAGAACCATTGTCTGCAGATCGCTGCGAAAGTGTGCGATAAAATGTCTTCACAGATGGACAGACACAACAGCCTAGAGTCAAAAATGTACTGCCCTGCTGTCTTGGCTTGTCTATTGCTTTGTTTCACTTCTTAATATAAATATATTGGGTGTGTTTTCCTTTTGCTCTGCAGGATGTAATTCCTGCATTAGATCCAGAGGTAGGAGAGGCTGGGAAAGCAGAATTGTCATTGTGCACCTTTTTCTTCTGCAGAGCTCCAAAGCTCTTTAAAAAGCTGCTGTCAGAGTAGAGAAAGGCCATCTGTTTAATGTCTGTGTGTCTCAACTGCCATCATAACTACTGCAAATATCAGTGCTATGGCTTTGAGGTGACAAGCAAGTGAAGATTGAATGGTATTTTATAAAATGATTTATTTTCACTAAGCTGAGTCTGTCTCATGATTTTTTAAGAAAGAACCACAGCACGGAATAGCACTTCTCTGAATGAAAATAAGGCTACCAGAAGAAAAATTTCTTGCTTTTGTACTGCAAAACCTACATTGATGTTTACTGCTTTTGACATATCTTGCTCAGTATATAGACATTGCATTTACTAACTTGTTTATAGTTATTAGTACAGCATTTCAACCAATTCACAGTAGATTTCATGAATTAAGTGCGACAGCCGGTGAGTTCACTGATGAGTAACACTTTCACAGTTTTTGCCATGATATATGACGTACTAGTCTACATTAAATTGTGAGCAGGACAGTGTTGAGAAGAGATTTGGGAAGCCTCAAAAGTTTTCTGCAGACAGTTCTATATTATATTTACATTAATCCATTTAAAAATTGTCTTTTTCCAAACCCAGTGTTAGAGTAGGGAAAGAGTATGAACGTTCATGCTATTTCAAAACTATTGCTGAAAAAAACTTTTTTTCCTTTCAGTGTTTGCATTGCAAAACATCACTGTCTCTTGAGATTAAAAATAAATAAATAATTTTAAAAAGGGTACAAGTACCCAGTTATGTATTCTTCTCCACTCAGCCTTTTGATCTCATCTGCTTTTACCATTTTCAAAGTGCTCCAATAGGCACACTTGAGGCTGGGATCTCAGTTTTTCTCGCATTCAAAAACAACTTTTCTCCTTTTAAGAAATTTGGTATTTATGGATATAACAGAACAGAGCTTAGTCCTTTGTGTATCTGTTTCTTTTTGGATTTTCTGTTAAATAGAGAATGAACATGAGTGTCTAAGTTCCCTTACTCTAAAAAAAAAAAGGAAGTGAATTGAAGTCAGGGGATTGAAGTGAATGACAGGTGAGTGAGATAAGCCTGAAATAGAAGTTTAAATGAGTGACAGAGGAAGATTAAAAGATATAAATGAAAGCAGCAGCCAACAACCCATAGAATCTAGGACACAAAATGATGTAGAATAAGGCCGTTTTGGAGGGGAAAGCAATTCAGACAAAGTGAGAGTGAAAGAGGAGCTGCTACAGGATGTCAGCATTTTCCCCAATAGGAAAAAAAAAATAACATTTTGATAATACTTGATGGGGAAAGAGAACAAATAGGCTCCTGTCTGACAGAGAAACAAGGAAAGTGAAGTTTTTGCAATAAAAAGTAGAGTTCAAGGGCTAAATGTTTATTAAGACTAAAATGGGATTATAGTCAGAATCATTTGAGGAGGCAGGATTAGGTGTAGTTCAAAGGCTGAGGCATAGGAAGCAACCCAGAGCTAATTTCTCATATTTTCAGTAGTGTAGTGACTAGCATTCATAAAGCATTCCTTCTTCCTCTATTTTCATTAAGCAGTCTGAGTGTTCCATAAATCCAAAAGTAAGGATGTATGTATACTTATATATATATGTATACTTTTGTTAATATACTTGTGAAAACAAAATATTCCACTGATTCCAGTGTAACAATTGCTAAAATAGGATGCAAAACAAGAACAGGTGACAGATTTGAGAGAAACCCTCATCCTTCAGTGTAGCTCCTGCCTTCTTTTCTCCTTAGACCTGAGAGCACACTCTAGTTAGAAACTGAATTAATACTTTTTGATAATAGTGAAGGGAAACTTGATGGACTGCTCATGAAAACTATGGTTTAGGCAGTTTTCTCAAAACACTTTTGGTCACAGCCTGCAGAGAGCCCACACTGGAGCAGGCTTATCCTGGAGGCACTGCATCTTATGCAGAGAACCCATGCCTGTGCATTTTTTCGAGGACTGTATCACATGGGAGGGACCCCCTGCTGGAGTAGGGGTAAAGTGTGAGGAGGAAGGAACAGCAGAGAGGAGATGTTATGGGCTGACCACAAACCTCATCCTCCATCCCCCTGTGCTCTTTGGAGAAGTGAAAGAGGTAGAGGCATTGGAATGAATAAATGGAATTTTGCCTGGGGAAAAAAGGGGATGAGGGGAAGATGCTGTTTTAATTTTGTCTTTGTTTCCACCATCCAACTCTATTTTAGTTGGCAATGTATTAAGATAATCTCCCCCGAGTCTCTTTCACCTGATCATAATTGATAAGTGATCTCTCTGTCTCCAGGAGCTTTCCCATGATATTTTCTCCTCCACCCTGTTTAGGAGGTGGAGTGTGAGAGCAGCTGGGTGGGTGTCCAGCAGCTGGCCAAGATCAACCCACTATATTGCTTGCAAAGTCATGTTGTGGACCAAAGGAAGACACCAGATTAGATCCTTACCTGATGAGATTTGGCAGAGGTTGCTGGATTTCAAAAGAGTGATTCTGCTGACAGAGATCCCAAACTGTGATTTTAAGTCTCTTACCTCTTGCAAACAGTGCAAGCTACATGTAAAAGTCCTGATACTCAGGAAGTGCAAGTTTGGGGGCCGTTGGTGTTTGGGGCTTTTTTCGCTTGGAGCAGTAGAGGTGTAGTGGAAGGCTAAACCTATTTTTGTACAGCAAACAGTCTCAGCTCTTCCCTGTGGTTATTAAACTGCCTGAACCATTCTTCTGAATAAAACCTAATACCATTCTGGAATTTGCTCTTTTCTAATTGAGCTTAGAATAAACATTGTAGGATACTACCCTTCAAAATGAAGTGCAAACACAAAAGTGAGGAGCAATAATTTTAATTGTTCAGAAAGAACACCTCTCCCTCCTACCTGCCTTCTTTCGGCTTCTCCATGTACTCTTTTCCCCTGGAGATTTAAGGCACCATAAATAGTATCCTTTTGTTCCCTGGCAGTATTGTTTTGTTATTGCAAGGTTTCTTTAGCTGCTGGGTTTCTGTATGTGTTGAACAGGTAATGGCTTTTTTTTTTTTTTTTTTTTTCCAACAGGGCCCTCTGAAAACTTGAAAAAAGACATAATAGAAAGGGGAGTCAGGTCAGTCAAATGCACAATATATGCCAGCTATCACTCAGCTATTTTAGAAAACTACTGCAGAAATGAGCAGCAGCATCAACTAAAAACCACCCCCTCTTGCTCTACACAGACACTAACCTCGTGTTGCTTTTAAGAGCTGTGTGGGCTCAGGGGTGAATTTGCATGAGTACAAGAGCAAAAATTGCACTTTGAATGGGGAGAGCTCCATTTCTTAACTCGGCTCTGGAAGCTGTAACCACCAAATAAACTTACCCTGCCCACAGTAGTATGGTGGGTAGTGTGAAGTCCAGGTTCACCTGAAGCTGGTCTTCATTCACCAATTGGCTCCTGAAATTTCTGACTATTGCCTTTGTGATCTTCTTTGGTGTGCTCAGCCAAATCTCACGAGAACAGCAGCTTTGGTAAGTGAGGACCTGATACTGTTTTTGATACTGAGAGAATAAAAAAATACAGCTGGATAATGACCAGAGCTAGCACATCATACAGCAGTGATAAGAGATATCCAAATCTTAACTGTGTCCTCAGTTTAATAAGAATCACAGAAATGTCTGCAGGAGACTTCATAGTCCAAGTAATAGAAATGGATCTAGTCTATTGAACAGAGCACAATGTATGTGCTTCTAGCTTTTGAAGGCTTTATATTTCCCCAACAGCCTTTTAGTGTTTCCGTATGTTAAGGCTGTCTCTTTGTTACCACCAAACTAGTTGTTACATAGTCAAGGACAGCTGAAAAATGTAACTAGACCCTACTAAATAGTGGGCTGAGGCAGGGTTTGACTTAGTTTGTACACTGAGATTAAACCAGTAACTCATTGGAGAGTATCTTAGTTTGTGGATGCAGACTAATGGTGATTCGGGTTGTAAACACTCAATTGTTACTTATTTCTGTAATAACCCAGTAGAATCATTTACCAAGGACTAAATTTTTAATTTATGGAAATTCCATTGTAAAAGCATAATTAATGCAAATCTATGTAAATTAGAGTGAAAGTTTAGCCCCAGGTGTAGGAATTCCTTTACAATGTTTTGGTTAATTGATTGGAGTATCCTCTCAGTTACACTGAAGTAACTCAAGTTTTCCTTCAGTAACTTAAAATAGGTGTTTGTCTCTGACATGGGTGAAGCTTCTGTTGAACAACAGGCTCAGTCCATGAGTCCCTGGTTTTACTAATGAATTCAAGCCACAACTCTAATTTACCATTATGAGGCAAAACCATATTCACCAGAGATAACTCTAGATAATGCTCAGGCTCTTTGTTGTTGTTGCTAAAGAGACGAAAGAGCTTCATGAATTTCTTTAGTGAACAATAGGAGATGTCGTTTCAATAAATGCATGTCCTGAGTAATTGAACTCAATCAGAGCCTCATGATTACAGCCTTTTCATATAAATATACAATCCACATACAGTGCACTTAAAAATTATTAGCTCAGGGAGAGCCCTAAAATTGTATTTCAGCATCATAAAACAGGAGCATACAGTTCAGACGTTACCTTGAAGGACTATAAATAGTAATTCAAACATAAACAAACAGAATGGTTTTTTTTTTTATTCACTGTTTAAGTGTGATTATCTGACTGTTATTAAAAGTATACTTGAATTTACTTGTATGTTCAGGGTTTGAGAACAACACTGTGTGGGCTGCTATGGGAAAAATTAACTCCACCTCAGCTAGAGCCAATACAGCCTTATTGGCATTCGAGCCAGGAAAATGTAGAGAGAGGGAGTTCATGCAAAAGTAGCTCTTTCCAGAAGAACTTATACACATTGTTCAAGCCTAGCAACTGAAGATGCCACCAGGACCATGTTGATTCCAGTGCTGTGGTAGTCATATGGCTGACTGTATCTTCATTCAAGCAAATGAAAGATTTCTGTAATTGTAGTTCTAGAATGGCTATTTTTACATATACTAGACATATATTTTCAATTTAATGGGATTTGAAATCATATTACTATTTCTTCATAACAATGTATATGTCAAAGCAAAATTACATCACTCACCATAAAAATTTTTAGCTGGCTTTAAGAAAAGAAATTAGGTATAATGCCTAGTAAAGAATTATGTAGAATAAGATGGGAAGAACAATAGGAATTCAGTCCTCTCACAAGATCTTTCTGACTCTCAGATATAACCAGATATTTTTCCATTCCAAGTAAATATTATGATTAGATTGTGACTGACTGTGCCAGGTGCTGTTCAAATAAGTGTGAAAACATAGTTCATACACACATTTAGGGCCAAGCTGCAAAAAAACCCCTGGAGTGGGAAGGTGTCATAGCTTTACTTCTGTGACACTGAGAACTATGTGATTTACCAGCCAGGGGCAATGATAAAGCACAACTAAATTAATGAACAGATCAATTCACCTGTACTGCCAGTTCACTTCAGTCAGGGCGAGAAAGCAGTCCAGGGAATAGGTCCTTGGGCTGGTCTAACAGCCTTCTGCTGCTCTCCATGACGTTGGATGAGTTGCCTGATAGGCAGGATTAGCAATTGGTGAAGACCAAAAGGGTCCAGGGTCCCTGTTAAAGCAGAGCTGCCTCACGATGTTAGACAGCAGAGCCAGGTACAGGCCCCTGAGCAGGATTAACCTTTCGAAAGATCCTGCCTTATACCCTTTAGCAGAAACTTTTTGGGTATGAGTGGCTCCCAACAATTTAAGGGTTTGCTAAGAAATATATGCATGCGTGTATCCATGGCTATTGAATAACTTTCTTTGGCTCTTTTATAATTCTGCACTGTGTCAGTGTAAAAAATCCCCAAGTTTAGGAGCTCTATGTCATGAACAAGACAAAGGCTGCCTTTCCCTGAGCTTTCCTCCTATGTTATGCTGTGCAAATATGCAGCAAAAAATAGTTTTTGCATGGGGGCCAGAAACCATAAAATTAAGACTACAGTACAGATCCAAAGATGGCACCTGTGCTTGTTCCTGCTTGTATTCACTTGCAGTTTTATCATCAGATTTATTATCCAGTGCACATAGGGGTTAAACCCTGTTTGCCTTATTGAGAGAGTTGTGTGAACCAGATATACTGGCATATACTTCATGTACGCATTGTATATAATTAAGATACATACTGATATCCTTTTCCTTTTGCATTTTAACTCATAAGACATCTCTGGGCTGTATTGCCAACATTTAACATGTTCTGAAAGAATTGTCTTCTCCATAAATTCCCACTTTTTTGCTTAAAGATCCACAGAATTTCACTGAACTTAAAGGACTCCTCCTGTTCTGTAGACCTTATTTAGGTTGTGCTGGTATTGAACCCTTTGATAAACACTTGCTTTTGAGGCAGAGATTCATCCCTCTGGGTGCAGAAATCTCCGAGTTGAACATCTGATTGTGAGTTATGCATCCTACCAGCTACTTTTACTTTCTGTGGAGGGAAGCAGATTTTTTAAGAGGGCAATTCATAAGGCCTGTGTTAAATATTCCTAGAAGACATTCTATGTCATCCTAAGAAAGATATCAGAGGGCATTTGGAAGAGGCCTTGCTGTTCTCCATAAACTACAGAGGTAGCTGATTTACAAACTGTTATTTGCTTTTCCTTCAGACATTTCAGAGTTAAAAAATCTGTTTCAGCATGTATGAGTGCATCTAAATTTTGTTTACCCATGAGTGTAAGGATGCAGTGTAAAGTAAGTATTCAGGGGCAGAATAGTAACTGTTTTACCCAGGAATCTTCATCCATGGATCTCACAAAAACAAATTACAACCCTTTCAGTTTAAGCAAGGTATTAATTTTTAAACTTAATTTAACTTTACATAACTGGTGATATTTATAGTAGTAAGGAAACAAGCAAATGGGTGATGGTCATTCTCCTACTCACTCCCCTCCCCCTCCCCAAGATATTACTACAGAGTAAGTACAGATGCTGTAATATATATTTCTACTCTTGTGCTGAAGGTTACACACACAAGCTACTGGGAGTCCTTTATTAAAACTCTTTTAATGGATTGAAGGAACTAGTTTCCATACATCTGGTACAACTTTGAATTTATTTCAGGCCAGATATGATCTGCAATTCATAAAAATTTTTTTGAAGAACAACTTTTTTTTCTTTGGGACTCAGTCAGTTTGCCATAGGAACAACAGTTGGAATACACAGACAACAGAATTCCGGTAGTTAATTGTATGCATTAACTATTATATCTCTGTCTTTAAGTAATAATTGAAGTCATACTGCACATTCAAATATTGTTAATGTATCTCATTACCCATGAGATACAGTGCATTTTGTTTCATTGCTGGGTGACAATCAGAATGTTTTTCATTAGCTGGAAAAGTGTTGACAGCTGTAGGATCTATGGAAGAATACAAATATGCATTGATCAAATTTAGATTCTCAGGCTTGAATATTATGCCAAAAAAAAGAAAAGCCCATGCTGAGGAATTACAATGTGCATGAAAGAAATTCCAAAGTCAGATTACCAAATGAGTTTTGCCCACTCTAGTTTTCTCTGCAGTGTGTGCAGAAAAAATAATTGGAAAATTACAAAAAGAGATTTTTTTCCCCAAAAAATAATTTTTAAAGGTTTTTTTGGTAAGGTGCAGTAGTATGGAAATTATTCATGGGTGAAGAAGTAAATAAACAGAAAACCTGTGAGCAATGCAGTTTGCTTTTTGATGAGATATGAACAACATGAAGGCATTTTGCATCTCCCAGTATTTTGAACTCACACCAGTTTCTGTTAGAAATGCAAGTTCAGAAGGGATTTAAGGTATCCTAGGATAGTGAAACTGTTAATAAATGCAGCACATTCTCATGGTCTTCTCCCACTCTAGATATGCCCAATGTAATTGGCTCCCACCACTTGTGCTCTGACAGAACCAACTGTTCAGGACACATTGAAGGCTGAGTCTTCTCCTTCAGAAAGTCAACTGACAAAGAGACAAACTCCTCTACTTCCAACTGTATCACGATAATCCCTGAATAATCAGCTTCTTCACCCATCACATAGCAGAATGGTTCTCAATATGGGAGACGCATAACCTGCCATCTGCTTCTGAAATGGGGTATATGTAAGAACACACTTAAGACTCCATTCTTAATATTTTGGGAGTTGACAGGATGTACATAGAAAAACTTTTGGAAATGCACATATTCTTGTCAAAGGCAAAACTGGCAGAAGGTGGGGAGGTCTCATGAAACAAACAGAGCACAGCAACCATTTCTGTCTCTGTCCAGCTCAGGTGAGAAGTGAAGTACTGCTTCTATTTTGGCATTCTCAAAAGTAGCATGCTAGGCTGTGCAGCAGAGGAATGAGAGAGGGACAGGTAAGGAAGCACAATATAAAGGCTTCAAGAACAGTGATTAACTGCCTAGTTACTTCAATCAACCATGTTTCTTTTTTATTTTGTTTCTTTTCTCTTTTTCTAGAAGAGATGGCTTCTAGAACACAGCTGGCTGTGTTCCTACTTTATATCACTTGGCCTTTAGTCTCTTCAAGATCCCATGAAATGCCTCGTGGCTCTACAACATATTTTCTATTTTTTTATGCTTTTTTCCCAGCTCTATGTCACATTTACTCTTTTATGTGATGGTTTATTGCACCTCAAAATATCTGAATTTTCAGTTGGTTGTGGTATATCTCATCACAGTGGCATTTTTCTAGCACAAAAATAAGTAAATTGAACATGACATAAGGACTTGAGGAAGAGTTGAAATGGACAGACACGACTGAGATAGTGTTGAAGGAATCTATTTTATTAAAGGAGCCAAATCTGATGCAATCTCATCAAATTTCTGTAAGAAGTGTCTGGATCCTCCTGGATCCTGACTAAAATTAGGTGACCTCAGAAGGTTTCAGAACTACAGAACTAATTGTTCTGTGTATTCAGCACAGTCCTGGATCTCAGAAAAGGTCTTCACAGATGTAACAAAGGGGCTTCACCAAAGTCAATTGCTCCAGGTTGCACTAAAAGGTCTGAAAGCTACTATGTTTACAGCTGCAAGGTCAAAAAGGAGAAGTAGATCTCTAAGCCCTCAGGAATGCTGAAGTGCCTTGATTAGTGTTTCTTTCATTTTGCCTTTTCACCTGAATTACTCTCTTCCACTTAGTTGAGTGTCCAAACAAATGGTTTTCAAGTAATGTTCTATCTCTCTATGTCTATATATCTACATATCTATATCTGTATCTGTATCTATATCTATCTATACATATTTTTTTTGTTTTGTCACTTTGGATCACATGCTGTCAGCACAAGTGCAGGAGTCACTTATGTGTTTCTTCAAAATCTGCAGAGATCAATTTTAGTAGTGGCCAATCTGTTTATTCTGGTCTGTTGACCTGTCTCCTTCTTAGATACCAAATTTGGTAGTAATTCAGTGCAATGCAGAATACAGAGCTGCCTAGGAGTGCATGTGGCTTTTAATTGGTCCTGGTAACAAAATGAATGAACACTGCAGTTTTTACATAGTCTGTACAATCCAGGCACTATTATGAATAATGACCATTTGTACATGTACAGCAGTATTTTTACCTCAGTATGTTCAGTGCACTTCTATACTTGGGAATTAATTTGACATTTTATAACCTTACTATGCTAACTACTGGAGGACTGTATTCTCATTCATACAGAGAAAATACAACTATAATTTTTGAGGCAGGGTCTTTTGGATTTAATTTTAATAACATTCTGTAATTTCTCTTCCCTTGCCCCCAAACACTGAAGAATGAATATCAAAGTTCAGTCTTATTAATTTCCTTCTTGCTTAATATTAAGTTTCTTCTCTCCACCACTTGTACATCCCATCTACCAGTAACATATTCTTGGTTTTAGTATGAAGATTACTATCATGTGCCTAAAAGAATTTTTACTACTATGTAACTCAGCTGTGAAGAAATTAAAACATACTTTAAGACATTGTCCATTTTTGGGAAGTAGTGGGTAGGGCTCAAACTAATCAGGAAAATTTCATTCCTCTTTGTTTAAAAAATATTATAAAATATTCACCACTAGATGTGGGCTATTAGTGCTGAGTTCTTTGGAAATTTATATACAAAATTACAATTCAGTACATATTATTTCTATATACAATCTAAAAAAAAAATAATGTGAAAATGTTAAAAAACACTTTATGGTGCATAACAGGGAAATTTTGGATTTCTTAAGCCTGTAATTGTGTTCAAAATATGCAGGCCTGGTTTATCTCAGATAAACAGGAAATTTCTCATTGTGAGACCTTGTAAAGGAACAAGGAGTTCTTTTTTTTCAAACAATTCATTCAGACACTCATGGTCATTCCCACATAGTTTTAGCTCACCCTCAGACCCTTTTGAAGGTCCCTTCCAACCCAAACCCTTCTGTTATTCTCACTTATTGCCACCAAGCACAAGGACATGTGTCCAAGTGGTCTGCCCAGGGCCCTTTGTGTATGACAGGGAAAAGGGACACCAGCAATTGAGTCCTCAATATGTCACACTGGTGATGATAAACTATTTTTTTCTCTTTTTGTAAGACATGATCTGATTATTTTGCCTCAGAATCTTTCTTTCTTCTCCCTGCCTAAAACACAGGAAAGTTTTGTCAGTATTTCTTCATTTTGGGTCTCCTCACAGCTATACTCAGTCTTCCAGCTGGGATAAAAAGAAGAGGTATTGCACATGCACTGTGGTGTCACCTCATTGTCACCTGCCTGTTGTTAGCATGCAGATCTTCTGCTGAAAGGTCGTATGTGCAGTGGTTTTATCAGATTATACTGTTGATGAGAATAACAACAGGTTCCTCAGTTTTAACCAGTATGCTGCTGTCAGCCACGTCCTTGGTTGTTCTATATTGAGTTATCTGCTACTTTCAGACATTTCCATTACTTCTTCATTCAGACCAATCAATATTTCTGTTGAAATTTCTGTGAGTGAATGCTTTGGATCATTCACTCTAGTTTTGAGAGTCTAGTCCCGGTTACTATTCCTCAGCATCTGAAACACACACATTATTCTATTTAAAAGGTGGCTATTATATACGTTTGCACTGCACACTTAAATACCTCTGTCCTGCACACTGATTTGATCATAGCAGAAAGGGAGGCCATTGCCAATTTGACATAAACACAAAAAACCAAATAAATTATTTGTTACCCCTTTTCTTGCTACCCACTGGTTTGCTAGAAGACTATAAGAAATGCAGGGAAATGACTCCCTGATTTTTCTTTGCCTTAACAAAAAATATATAGTTAATACCACTGAACACACAAGGCTTATATATTTTTGGGTAGGCCTCTTTATTACTGAGATTATGTCTTTGCAACAGGATACGTCTTTCTGGGAGTAGAATTATGGTCCCTGGGCTCCCCCAGGCCTATTGCAATGCAAACACAATGTTTATTTTTGTGAAGATTTCTCCATTTCTAAGAAATTGCAGGGCTCAAAACTATTAATCAGAATTTTAACTCAGTCTCGGGAAAATGATAATACAGTATTCAAATGTTATACCAGAACCTATTCTACATATTTGTTGTAGATATTGCACAGGAGCACTGGACACTTTGTGTATCTCTGTTAAGATTACAAAATAGCTATCATATTTTGGCTGGTCCTACACATTTATGTGAACTTATTTCCTGTTAATCTTCATAATAAATGCATCTCTGAAATCCATATATTTAGAGTCTAAATACATATGTGCTAGAAAAAAATATTAAAAAAGATTGGCATCACCATAATGTAATAAAACACTTATAAGGGCATGGAGAGCTCCAGCTGTATTTGGGAATGCTGTTGGTACATATACTGTTTTTGATTGATCTTTTCCTTTAAGTACATGTAGTAGCATCTTGCAATGCAGGGGATTAAACAGAAAGAGGCCAGGTGACCTATTTAATGGATAAAATAGCATCTAGCTCTGCCTTCAGCATTTAAAAGCATTTATCATCTTGGTTTTTTAGGTATATAATAAAATGTGAGGTGTATAATAAAATGGCAGCAAGGGCTGCCAAAGTATTTATAATTTCTGCAAAACCACTGTTGAGTAGAGTACAGTAACAACTGGATCATTAATTACTTTAAATTATCTTAAAATGTTTCATTAAACAACATTTTTCCACAATATCACTGCTTGGCAGATGTTCTTGTGTGTTCAGAATAAGCTGTTGATTCAGTGCTCATGTAATATTGCTTACTTCAGCTCTCTTGTTCTGGATCATTAGACAGGAACAAGAACAGTTTTGGGGGGGTTTTTTACAGAATTCTAGCACCACGTGGTGTGATAATCATGCGTTAACCAGTAGGGACCATAATGTAAACAATGCCTCATGCACTGTGCAGTGCTCTAGGTTAAAGTTTACAGTTGTGGTTATGCAAAGAAATTCCAATTAAATATTTCCCACTATGGTTTCATTGATTTATTCACATGTGGGTCTTGTGTTCTCAGCATAGGTGTGCCAAAGATACTGTGGATAAAATGAAAGTGGAGACAATGAAGAAGGAAAAGCTAAAATAATTAAAACTTTTAAGACTTTGATCATCTCTAGCATTGCCACTTCACACATCCCACCAGTAGTTTTACATATAGTCCATTCACCTGCACAAAAAGTTATTGAAAATAAGGGAAAAAAATTAGAAACTGTACTTGAAACCACATGGGGTTAAACCAGATGTGTCTATGTCCTTTTCAGCTTAATTTATATGCAAAACACTGAAAAAGTGTAAAGTCACTGAACTACAAAGCAAATGAAGACTCTAATATATTACCAAGGAAAACTGGATGTGATATTTTTGATGAATACAACTCTTTGTTGAAAAGCTGTTGTTTTGGCAAGACAGAAAGAATCATTAGAGATGTATGAATTCTGCAAAAATTTACATGAAAAAGCAATTGATAGGGGAGGGAAAGGAAGCCAAATACTTAGATGGAGTGTTGTATTTGTATTTTTGGCAGGAAAAGGTTAGACATATCTTGTAAGAGGATAACTGAACAAAAAATGGCCAATGAAATTCAACAGAGATAAATGTAAAGCAATGTACATGCAGAAAACCCAATCCTACCATTGCATAAAATGATAGGCTCTGAAGTGGTCATTACTGCTGCAGAGAAAACCCCTGGGGTTATGATAGATAGTTGAAAACATAATCTCAGTAGCAGTCATAAAACCAGATCAAATCATTAAGAAAGAAATATAAAACAATTAAAAAAAAACAACTATCATCTTTCTGCTGCACAAACCCATGATTTTGTCACAGCTGATACACTAAGTGGAATTCTGGTTGCCACGGCTTCTAAAGAAGATGTTGCAATTGGAAAAGTTTGCGAGAAGGACAGTGAGAATGATTAAAGGACGGAGAGTGCCAGTACAGCTTGGCAGAGATGTGCAATCTGTGAGTGGCACAGGAAGTAAAAGACTGCTGACTCTTCTAGTGTGACAACAAAGTACCATGAAACGCAACCAGTGGTAGCCAGACTTAAAGCAGCCATAAGGAGCCAAAGCTTTGTGAAATGAGCAGTGGACCTGCAAAACTTTTTGTCAGGGAATGTAGCCCTTTGAGGCTGTTCATGAGGTGATCTTTGCACAGATAAATGTGCATCTAGCCATTTTTATGAATGGCTACAGTGCCCATCCAAATCACTGCAAATCCTGCCATTTGGCATTTGTTGAACCAGGTTCTTTATTTTGCAGGCCACAAATCCCATTTGTGATTATCTATTCCAATTCTTTTTAGTATTACAGTGAAGTAATTTGTCTTTGCTCTTATTCGATACCTTTTGTTTCCACAGTAAGATGTCACCCACACGACTTGTATTTTCAAGCCTGTCTGAGCAGTTCATAACTGTGGTAATAGCTTTAAAGCAGAGTCAGGAGGTCAGGACGACTGGCTTCTGTTTGCAATCTAATCACTGAGCTAAGGCAGTTAAATTGCTCTCTTATCTGCACTTACAGTTTGCCTATTTGTAGATAGCTGTAAGAATAATCCTCGAAGTGGGAGAACAGAGCTATGCTGTGCCCTCAGGTTTTGCCTTGTTTTCCTAAGCTGTGCTCACTGCTTCTAGGGAAAGAGGATTTTATTTAAAGTGCATGCAGAAGCTATGTGGAAAATGCTGCTCCAGCAATAGCTGGGACTCAGCTGGAGGTGTGAAATGCTGTGACCTGCTGCCTCAGAAAGGCAATAAGTCCCCTGAGGTGTGCATTCAGCCTCCCTGGGCAGCGAGGGGGGCGGTCACAGAGCTCTGTCGGTCTCACTGCCTGCAGGTCCAAGTACTCCAAGTCCGCTGGATAACCCTGATCAGCAATACCCTCCCTACCCTCCCACAATGAACCTCTTCTGGGTGCTGGGTAGTTGCTTCAGTTTCATGGAGTTGGGTGTCTCTCTGCTTATCATAATGCCAGCATCTTGCTCCCTTGAAAGAGAGCCATTTCTAGGGCCTGCATTTTATTCCCCCAAAACAGCAGTGAAATATTTGTCTCTCACAGAAGTGGAGCAGTAATGAGTCTCCCACATCAAAAATTACTACTGGAATAATTCAGCATATGAAAGGTGGATTTGATCCAATGATCCAAAATAAAACCAGTTAAATGGAAAGTCCTTTTATGATTATCAAAGCCCCAGGAATACAACTGACACCTCTCTGTTTCCTTTCTTTCTCTTTCTGTCTTTGTCAGTGAGCTATAAACCTCTTGCTGTGCTGTGAAAAAATCAGCAAAGGCTTAAATGAAATGGGGACTGCAGCTGCAAAGCAATTTAAAGAGTGCCCTTGGTTTCTACAGACAATCCATTACAAATTCCCTGGATTTTTTCCCCACTTCATTCTTGGGAAATCATACAAAAAAATCTACCCCAAACTCACATAATATATGTTAAGTAATTGTTAGGATTTCTTTAATCTAATGGATTGTCCTGGCTAACTGGGTCTGCCAGCTTGCTGAGCTCGTGCCTGAAAGGGTAAATAGAGCTCAGTCAATAAGACAGTCAATATTTAAAGAACAAGCACCTGAGAAAAGTTTTCCTCTGAACAAAACAGTAATAGGATGTACTGCATGCAGGTCTTCCAGTTGAAGATGTACAGAAATAACACTCCAATATGTAGCTGTTTTCTCCATCCTGAACCCCTTAAATGGTCACTCTGAGCTGTTTGAAAGTCTTCACTCATAATTACTCCTAGAGTGACACTTCCCTATTATGGAGAGGTCTGAATTTTTTTCGAAGATAACATCCACCATACCATAAACTTTGCTTTCTTTTCCTGTGTTTTGTTGTTTTTTTATTTCTACGATGAAAATTCCCATCCAAATCTCTGTGCGCCTCACCAGGTATTTGGAATACTGGGAGATGCTGACCACACGCTTATTATCACAGTCAAAATATCTCAAGCTTGGAAATAGATCAGTGAAAAGCAACATTGTGAAATTAAACCTCAAGTATTATAGAATTTCCTTAGAAAGGTGGGTCCTTGCGCGGATCTTGAAACAGTAGCTAAGTCTGAATTACGGTGTTCATAATTCCAACCCAGCTTTTCCCAAATATGTGTGTTTCTTCAATCATTTAAGCAAAACTCCTCAGGAGTCTCATGATATAACAAGCAGTATTTCAGCTGTGAGCAAAAGATTAAGAATTGCTTATCAGTGTTGACAAAAGAGTCTAAAAGGCTGATGTTTGATGAGATGGAAATGTTTGGTGAGCACAGAGAAATTACATGTATTGTCTTGAAGTGTTTTGATTTTGGTTTTGGTGGTTATAATTCTTCATATGACTGCAATGTAACAATGTTCAGTGCTAGTGATCTCCTGAAGGGAACTCTTAAAAGGCTAGTTATAATTCTTCTACCAACTCCAAGACAAAGATAGAGTGATGGCCTTGCTTCTGATCTGGAGAAAGTCCTGCAGCTCATCTCTAGGCTACTACTTAATCACATTATCAAGACACATACACATTATTACTGAGGAGTGAATGCTTTGCCTATGAAATGAATCAGACTGAACTGCAGTAACCCACAGTTTTCAGACAAATTCTCAATAGGAACAACCAGGAGTGCTTTCAGATCCACCTAAAGTGCATGGCGAGAGTCTGGTGCATCAGAATGGGTACCAAAGCGGAGACTGTCCTGTAGGTGACTCTAAAAGCAATGAATAAAGCAAACAAAGCAAGAGATAAGTCTGGAGCCAGTTCATGTTCACCTGAGGTGTCTTCAAACATAAAAACCTTGTTCTTTTTTAAACAAAATTGAAGTCGCTCATTAAATAACCCATGGGGCAAGAGATACAGTCCTTGTGGTCTTTGTGCTCTGTTTCTGAAGCAATGAATCTTGAAATAATGAGCAAAAAAGCTCAAAGTATTGGTTTTAATGAGACTGAATAAAGAATGGGAGCAAATACTAACATTAAAGAATGGGAACAAATACTACATGTACTTGCAAGGTCTCTCTCTCTGTGTACTCACTGAGCAGGTGAGATTCTGATTAAGGTAATTTCAAGAGTACATAAGAAATAAACCTCAGTCTCCCTTTCCTTTGATATGTGACTTAACTGGTGAGTTCTCTGTAGTAATTTGGAACAGAGTCTGAGTAAGGAAGGTAGCAATAGCAGTATTTTAAAAGATAATTATTGCCCCTGTGTAACACAACCATGGACTTATGACAGTTGTTTTCAGTGTACACTTACTGACTGGAAATGATTACTAGATACCGATAGGGGAACAGCTAATTTCTAGACCCTGAGTGATGTTGAATGTAACTCAATTGCAGAGAAACTCTCACTTTGAAAACAGTGATACTTATAAGACTAGGTAGCAGATAAATAGAGACTTGAAAACTGCAATTTTGAACTTAAGGAGCTGAAATTCTGTGTACATTCTAGCTTCTTTTGTTTTCAAGTGAAGTTCATGTCAAATGATAGCTATTCACATTCTCAGGAAGCCCCTACCATGACGTCTACTTTCCTGGACAGTACTGGTGAACCAAAAATCTTTAAAACTAGAAGAATGACTGCATAAAACGTCCTAGTCTGAACTTCAGCTAAACATGCTTTCTCTGTGTCCCTGGCATCAGAAGAATGTGATAAGTACTTACCCCTTGTTTATCTATGCCCTGGAATACTATTCCTGTTCTTGTCCACAGGTGGATTTCTTTGATTTTCTACCAATTCCTTTATCAAAACATAAAATAAAAATCACCAGCAAAAACTAAGTTAAATGACTTTCCCCCTCTTTGTGTTTCTGTCCTTCCTGCAAGTCTAAGTGAGAACTTTTGGGATTAAAATGAAAAATTTTTACAATTTGCTTGCTGTGTCAAGATTAGCATGAGCAAAGGAATGACTTTTTTATTTTTATTTTTTTTTATTATTATTAGAGGTCTTTGTTAAAATATTGGCAGCACATCATTACCAGACAGCATGTATCTTTCCTTGATCTTTGCAGTTTATTTGTAAAAACAATGCTTATTATTGTAACAGAGTTGTAAGCCAAATTTCTTTTCTATATTTGACTATGAAGTTTTCCCTACAGGGAGGAACAGACTAACAAGTTAAAATGTTATTTCTAAGACTTTTGTTACTGAAGACAAAAGGTCTTGCAGACCTTGGCCAACTGTTAGTATTGTTTCTATATACAGTTGTCTTAAATATTCATTTTGACTATTAGAAAAACTCTCAGTCAATGTGTTCTGCCACCAAGGGATCTGTTTATGAATTGAAATTTTATTGGGAGAATTCAATCCTAAAGGATGAATCATTGTGGCTCAGAGGAGAGCATTGTGATAGAGAGATAAAAGAGAATCAGCCTATATGGTTTCAACAGAGAAAATAAAGAAAGTCTGATTGCTTTGCTTGTTGGAACAGCAACAATTTATTTAGGAGTATTATTACTAGAATAGCAGTCCAGTTTATTTCAAGCTGCCTGGAGCTATTTCAAAGGCTCAGAATTTCTTTTCTTCATCACTTTAATGTAGGTTCCAGTTCACACTTGGGTGGGTGCTCTTGCTTTGTGTTTATTCCAGATGCTGCCTCACTTTCTTGTTTTACTGGGATAGCTTTCATAAGCCTTTCTCATTAAAACATCATCTTTTTTATCCAGCAAATAGAGTATCCCAGTATGTTTCCTGACAGCTATAAAAGACAAAAATCTCCCACTGATGCATTTGCAGACACAGTCCCTGAGACAGTTTTTGTACCTTAATGGAACAAGTAAGGTTGTGATTGCAGCAGGGCTGAAAGGTCAACTTATTATTTCCATTCTGGTACAATTGTATTACTTACAAGAAAGAGCCAGTTTTAATCAACTAGTACATATGCAGACAAAATATTTTGTAAGCAATGAAGAGGTTAAATACTACTGCCCAACTTAGATTTCTGTATGTTCTTTATGTTATTATTTGCTTGAATAAAGATACTGTTGCAGAGTAAGTTAGAAAAGAAAATCCTATTTTTCCAATTACTGCTCTGTAAATAAGTCAAGGAAATGGTTTTCAGCTGTATGTTTAATAGAAAAACAGCAAAAAGTGTGCACACAGCCAAAACTCCCACTGATTTGGGCAAATATTTTCAAGGTGTCACAAATGCACTGAACCTGGTTTCGGGGGGTTGATTTTTGGTGGGTTGTTTGGTTTGGTTTGGTTTGGTTTGGTTTGTGTGGGGTTTTTTTTTGCTGTTCTTGTTTAAACAACTATATGTTTTCCACTATCACCTACATTCTTTCTTAATACATTTCTTTCACTTCCAGAAACATTTATCTCACACTGTTGCTACCGTTTAAAGATCTATTGATCTCAGAGCCTCTCCTGATGCCTCTAATAGGTTTCTGTAGAGTAGTCTGACCTTCTTCTCTCTTGGTGAGAATTAAGTCCATCACTTTTATCACTTTAAATGCTGTGGGGAAATCCACATATTCAATTTCCTTATTCACTCTGTCAGCTTTCTGGGGCAAACCCTATGTTGGCTCCGATGCAATTTGCTTACAATGCTAGTATTAAAGTGATAGTTGCTATATGAACAAAGAAGTTTGCTGCTCTATGGCAAAAATGCTTTCTGTCTCAGGAAAAAAAAGAAAGAAGATTGCAATTTAAAAAATAAATGTAAAATTTCCAATGTCTACTATATTATCTGTAGTTGGTGTTGCCCTCAAGAGCATAGATCAATGTGTAGAGTATCCTAGTTGCAAAAATCAATCTAGTTGAGAGATCACTGCTTATTGGTTATCCCTGATAGAGAAGGCATAGAGGAAGAAGTTGTCAGCACCATGCATGAGAGTGCAAAGAAAGGTAAGTGACTTGAACTGTAACTGGCAGATCAGAGCAACAGAGTTCAGAGGCAAGTAAGAATAATTCAGACGAAAGGGCAAGGATGTTGACTCTGTATCTGTGTGGATGTATAGATAGTTAGACAGGTTTATAAATTTTGCAAAAACTGTGAGAAGTGTGAATGTTGAAAGAGGCCAAGGAGCAGTAACGAGCAATCAGCAAAGTGGCTGAATTTAAGTGCTTGATCAAGTGTTTGCTATACAGACAGAAGGAGAAGGTCACTTGTGCAAGCTAATTTATCTAAAAGCACTGCTTGGTGGGTTGAGGGCTTTTTTTCCTTCTTTTTCTCACTGCCTTTAAATGATCTGACTTTTCTTTTTGAAGTCATGTTCCTATTTGCCTTACATTAATATTCATGGCTTGTTCTTCTGTGTTACTTTATCTTTGAAGTGCCTAAGCGTTCGTATTTCTCCTAGAAAGACTTAGCACTGAGAAATCTCGGTATTACATACCCTTGAGAAACTGTCAATTCCCTTATTTGTCACTTTGTTTATGACAAAATAACATGGTAGTAATGCTGAAGCTCGAGTTCTTTCATTTTGACTCTTCCTTTTTTTTTTTCTAATTTTTCTTTTTTTCTCCCCCCTTCTTTTTAATATCAAAGTCTTTGTGTTGTAGAATCAGATCACTTCTGTTTTTCACCAGGTACATCCAATGTCCATGGCCTTTATTCACCATGTCCTGTCCTGAACCTCTTGAACCATCCTTTCACTTTCTGCTTTTTGATGTAACTGTCTCACCTTGCTCTTAGTACAGTGAACATACATCAAATGACTTGGTTCCTTATGATGAAGAGAAGCAGACGTGACTATGCCCTAGCAACACGCTTCTCGTGGCAGTGCTGTCAGCTCGTTTTCTCCCAGCTAAGGGAACTGCAGCGTGTGGAGTTGCTGTAAAGCACTGGAGAAGTAAATTTGGGTTGAGAAAGAGGTCTACACCTGTGACAAGGGACATCAGAGAAATAAGGCAGTGAATAAGCATACAGCCATTCAAAACATTCCAGTCAAATGTCCTCCCATTCTTTAAATCAGGCAAGTTTCCACATGCTGTGAATATGGGAATAGGATCTGAACACGAAGATGCTCAGTAAGGCTCCAAATCAAAAACCTGGGGATCTGCAACCTAATGTGTTTGAAGAGTGTTACTTTTATGAACACCCAGACCAGCCGCTGTGCATGGCGAAGAATCAAAGCAATGTGCTGCTTCTCTTTTACTGCTGCCATCATGATTTATGGAGAAGACCCCCTCTCGCAGGAGATCAAAGTAGTGTTTGCTACCAGATACCCTGCTCACATAGGGGGCAATGGGAGAGCTTGCAAAAATCACCAGTTTTCTTATGCCCTGCCTAGATGTTCTTTTTTATCTGGTTGTTTTTTGGTTGGTTTGGTGGTTTTTTTTTCTTTTATTTTGGGATTTTTTGTTTGTTGGGTTTGTTTGGTTTTGTTTGGGTTTGTTTGTTTGTTTGTTTGTTTTTTCCCTTTGGGCTTTTCTTTGGTTTTTCATTTTTTTTGTTGGGTTTTTTGTTTTTTTGTCTGTTTGTTTTTTGGGGCTCTTTTGTGTTTTTTGTTTGGGTTTTGTTTTGTTTTTATTCTTCTAGGACAAAGAATTGATGACTTAAAAAGCTAAAAGAACACTAGCATTTTGAATGCGAGACATTTTTACAGGACTGAATGCTTCTAAAATTTGAAAGGCCTGCAATGTATTAAAAAGAATGGCTCTAGAGTCACCTATTTCCTCTCTATGCATATATAGAAACAAAATATTTGTTAGAAATAGTTACTTGAGAAGATATCCAACAATGAAGGCAGAGCTCATGAAGGCAGAAGTCATGAAATAAACATCTGTGTGAAATAAGTATCTATATTTGTTATATTATTAGTTCAATAAGAAGTACCCCAAATATAAGTCCCGGGTTCTGTATTTCTTCACAGAAGAGCCCGTATTTCTTTTATAGATAAAGACTGTAATACCCTTTGAAGCCTCTATATGTAACAAGAAACTGCAATACTTCATGCTCCATAAACTTTACTGCTTTCCTGCAATTTTAGACCAAATGAAGTGAGAGCTACATTTAAGAGACTCCAAATATGATTAGCAAGCATCATTGCTCATACATTGTTAATGGAGATGTCATTACGTGTGCCAATTACAGGCATTGATGCACAATTTCATATGTTTGTCTCAAATGGAGACTGATTTTAAATTATAACCCTCAATTTTGCATTCTAGGAGGTGAAATTTAAAAAAAAAATAAAAAAAAGAAATTCAGTCAATATCTGTAATCTGTGATTTTTTCCAGCAGAGGTCATCCTAAAATCTACTTTATTCTATGGAAAATGCCACCAATGGAGTCTCCATAGCAAATACAAATGATGTTGTATATCCCAGGGCTTAACAGACAAATACATTGACTCTCAATTGAGATCCTCAGTTTAACAGCTTGAAGATACTTAGGCTGTTCAAAATAGCACAAGGATTTGATTTATCATGATGACAGATTTGAGATATTTTACTTATCATTTTCATTAATTGTGATAAAAAATAATTAATAAACCCCTAGATATTTGAATATAGGAATTGCTTTATAGGAACATTTACAGTAGTATACTTTTTTTGTGTTCAATACTGCTGTTTATCCGAGGATGGCTTTTTGTTTAACCTAATGGCAATACTGGAAACTATAATTTGTAATGTTACTTTTTAAAGGTAAAAGTCCTCAAAATACCCCTCAAACTCTTCCCTCCTTCAGACTGAAAGGAAATAACTCAGTAGGCTGCCAAACATTCCCTTCCCCACATATTCATAGGTCAGGAAAAGAAGATGGCCAGCCTAATTGTAGCACAGACCAGACTCAGTGAGACCTACTGTTTTTTATAAACCATGCCTCCAGAGTTGCTAATGGGGATGTTATACTTAGAAATAACCTGTCTGCTTATCTATTTAAGGTGAGATTTGTCTCTGATTAACAACACATCATTCCTATTGCAGTGACATGGGAGTTTCTTAATTGCTTTCCATTACCTGGAAAATAGCCAGCTGTTCATGCTATCTGCTAATGTGACAGCTCATATTGTTGCTGTGCTTTTAAGCTGGTAAACCCAATTACAGATGACATCAAAGAACAGCATTTAAATAACAGAAAGCTAGCTGTTTCTCCAACACACAGAAGACATTTTATAAAGGTGTTTTGGTAGAAATATTTCATTGCACTCACAGAGACCTGATGGATTGGACAGCTCCAAGCAAATACTCTGTTCCAGTGTCATGTGCTGTTTCTCCCTTAGCTGCTGAAATGCCTGAGAGCCAGTAGAGAATTTCTGTATCGTGTTGTTACTGCCGCACAAATGGGAAAAGTCTTCAGAAGGTAAAGAAGAGAATCTGGCAGGCCAGAAGGCGCCTTCTGGGGGTGTCACATCCAACTCCCCTGCTCAAAGCCAGCATCAGCGTTTGCTCAGAGCCACACTGAGCTATCTTTTAAATATCTCTACAAATGAAGATCCCACAGCCTCCTGAGACAACCTCTTCCAGTGTTTGAGCATTCTCATACTGAAAACCTTTTTCTTTATAGCTATTCGCACTTGTGTTTCAATTTCTGCTTGTTGCCTCTCCAGCAACAACCGTGCACCTACTAGAAAAATCTGACTCCCCTTCATCTTCTCATCTGGTGTTGTTCACAACATAAGATACCCTCACCCACAGCCTTCCCTTCTCCAGGATGAGAATGCTCAGACCTGACATGATCTCCTTCTATGTCATGTTATCCAGCCACAAAGCTGCCTAGTGGCCTCTGTTGCCCTTATTCCTGTATGTCAACATCTGCCTTCTACTGTGGAGCCAAAACCTGGACACAGCATTTCAGATGTGGTCTCACAAGTGCTGAATATATCTTCTCTTAACCACCTGGATTAACTTCCCCTAATATAGTCAGAACACTTTGGTGTGCTGCAAAAGGGGCATTGGTGGCTCATGTTCAAACCTTCCAGCTGAAACCCTGGGTCCTTTCCTGCAAAGCTGCTCTCTACCCAGCTGGACCACAGTCTGCCGTGCTGCATGGGGTTGTCTCACATGTTGGACTCTGCATTTACCCTTTTGCCGAATCTCAGAAGATTCCTGTCAGCTCAAGGAATTGACACGTGTCCTGGTAAATTTTAATCAATTCAGTGTTTTTAAGAAAAGACAATAAAACTAAGAAGGGTGGCTTTAACAGATGTTGCATAAGTTTTTGAAGAATTTTATTGTGTGTACACTAAAATCCTTCAGAAATTCCATAATGCTTTTAGCTTCCAAAAACTTCACTTGAAAGCCTCTTCTCTTTCTCTGAGAAACTGTAAAATACGTGCATGCAAACACAACCATGTACTTACAAATGCATATGCATACATAATACCACAGATTTCTCAACTTTCCATTGAGATCCATTAGAACATTCAAGCAAGTAAAGACCCTTTTGCATTTTAAAGAGTTATATACGTTCCACAAAGGACTGTAGAGAACATAAAAGTAAGTGAGTATGAGGTCTGTCAATCTTGACAATATTATCTTGATTTTAGCATCATGATTGTGATGCTTAATTATTGCAAAATTCTGTGTGAATTTGGTAGTCAGTTACACTGCTGTGTATATTATGGAACAGAGAAAGTTGAACACTTCTTGCAACAGGGACTCATGAGACTTTAAAAAAAAAAAAAGGGTGAGTAATTCAGATGAAAAACTGAAGCATTAATAGTGCTATTTCTGAAATGTAACTACCACAAGATGGAGGTACAACAGAAGTTGTAGTGTGTAGAGACTTTTTCTGAGATTATGATCAATATGGAGAGAATTTCATGTTCCTCACTTTCCATCGCAAAACTAACGGCACTATCTGTATTCTGAGCTCACTGTGGGGAACACGTGGAGCTCATTGTGGGCTTAGGAATTTGTGCAGCAAGACAAAGATGTTTTAGTTGAAATATTGAACTCATGGAAGCCGGTGGCAAAAATGCTATTGATTCACACAAGTCTGGCTTTTATTCCTAGACCTTTTTATGAGCACTAGTCTTGCACATGTTAACGTAAATGTCAGTTGAATAAGAGAACCAGTATCTCCTCATCTGCACAGGTTCATTTAATTTACATGTTGCCCTCAAACCCAATAAAATGTTTGTGTTCTGAGCTGTAATAAGTTATTAAATGATGTTAAGAGCCCAGGGAAACAGATGGGAAACCTTCAGGGCATGCCATTTGATGAAAATAAAACTGTAAGCCTACTGCAAGAAAACAACTTGCAGGTCGTACACATGACATGAATTTCCACAAAACTTAGACTTTGGGTGTGACTTCCACGAGGATCACACATGTGCACGTGTGTGCGTGTTTATTTGTGTGGCTAAAAGGCTCATAACCTGACAGTAAGCATTGAAGTATATTAATTTTAAATTAGTATCAATACAGACAAAACACCTGTGCAAGGCAGTGCATTTTTAGAGTTCTGTGAAGAAGTAAGTCAGGTTCAGGAAATCCACTGGCTTCCAGAAACTTAACCAGCTGCCACTGGTGGGAATGGGATTCTCTTAGCGTTCCATAGGTGAGGATTTGTCATGCTGTTTCCAGTGCTAAAGTGAAATCTGCCAAAATCTGCCTGCAAGTGGCTTTTCATAACACAAACAGCAGATGGCAGCCTACAGCCAGTATTTCTTGCTGTGCTGTTTGCTGATGTAATTAGCAGAAACTCTCCAGGAGAGATTTTTCCCAAAAAAGCTACGATATATGTAGGTGCATAGAAATAGGAAAATGAATGTTTGTATTGTTCCCTCCTGTCTTGTCTCTGTGGCACGACTGTGCTCATTTGTGATTTCGGTGTAGAAGGAATTCTCGATTTTTTTCCCACCCAGATGGTGAAATTTACTGCTTCAATGTAGTCAGCTCCTCAAAGGAACTGGGTAGAAGCAGCTGATCTGGGGACTGAAGGAAAGGGAAGTTTTAGGCTGTTGAATCTGACTACAATCTTTGCTGAAATCAAGAAGGTCCTTATGATAGGTCCTTATTTTACTTTCCATTGAACTTTTATAAATCTAGTTTAATGTAACAGTAAGCCTGTGAAGATGAAGAAACCAACCAAAGTGCCTTTTAAACCTGAGGCTTTTTTACTGTATTGTTAATGGAGTTTCCTTTTTCTCCCTGAGTTACCCCCCTCCTTCCCTGGACCCTTTGTCTTCCTAATTAGTACGCAAGCCTTGGCCAGGCTATGTGAAACCCCCTCTGATTGGTCTTTTGTTAACCCTTCCCCTTGAATCCTATAGGCTGTGAAGCCCTATAAAAACCCTGGCCAGGTGACTAAAGCATTCTCTGCTTTCCTGTTCCCGGTGTGTGTGTGTCTTTGCTGGGACCTCTGGAGACCCCATGGCCGCCGACCATGTGGCCCGGGAGGGTACGGGAAAGGGGGGAGCGAACCACCCAGCTTGCCGCAGTTTAAAATAAATTAAAGAAGTGTGAAATTACAGAAGTAGCATCTCTCCTCCACCGCTGCTGTGCTAGCATATTATGCTCTGAAAGGCTAACAGTTGGGTGTGTGCTCTTAAAATTTGAGGATCTCCATCCTACCCTTTTAACCTAAATGCAGCTACATTAGGGCCCATATTCTAAATGACAGAGACTCCAACAAATGTATTTATTGGCTGCAGAACACTCTGCAAGCTTGTATCTCCTTGAAGTGTGTGCAGGGAGAGCGGAAGGCTTCATGTGTATGTTTATCCATACACATGAAGAAGTGGCCTGCAATATAAACACAGTTGCCCAATCTAAAATATATTATCCCAGATCTTGATTTTGCTTTTTTAAGGTTTCAAATTGCTTCTATTTTAAGTGTGTGATCCCCTCTTTTCCCCTGTCTGGTCCCCTCTGCTGTCTCCAGGTTTCAAGTACCAGAGAGAGAGTGGGAGGTCTCAGAGAAACAGTAGATGTTAGGATTAGATTAGATGTTAGGAAGAAGTTCTTTACTGTGAGGGTGGTGAGGCACTGGAACAGGTTGTCCAAAGAAATTGTGGATCCCCTGTCCCTGAAGCTGTTCAAGGCCTAGTTAGATAGGGCCCTGAACAACCTGATCTAGTGGGTGGCATCCCTGCCTGTGGTGGGAGGGCTGGAACTACATGATCTTTAAGTCCCTTCTGACTCAAACCATTATGTGATTCTATGATTCTATGAAATGCCCATATGGGGCTGCCTTTGCCTGCAGAGACATGTACCCCTTGTATCCTGTACCACTTTGCAGCAGCTCCTTGCCTTGCAATCCTAAGTGCTTGCATATAGTAATTGGGTTTTGCAGATTACAAAAGTCTTTTGTGCAAAAACTTTTACACAAGCAGCTCATATGGTACTTGTTCTCCTAATACTAAAATGATCAGAATTACTTATATGTTATCACCTAAGGAAATCACAGTAGGATGACAGTGTTTCTAAAGGATTTTCTTTGAATCAATAGAGAGAAAAGCTGAACATTTTAAAACATGATATTTCCCCACAATTGAGTTTTATAGACATGAAGAGAAGTTTCATGTATATTTATTAGGTGAGCCTATTTCTTTCTTTAATTTGCTGAAGAAAAATCTGACCACAAAGAGTTTTTTTACAGTATGAAAAAAGCCATTAAGAACATTGCCGAAAGGATATTTCATCAATAATTCAGGATATCCTTTACAAAATACAGAAATATTTCTAGGATTTCTAAAATGTAAAATCTCAAAGTTTCTAAATTCTGTTTCATAGGGGAAGTTAGTCTTTGCTCAATTGCTATCCAGACATAGAAAAATGTGATGGAAGTCATCTTTGGTACTACTCACTGCACGAAGTCTGGTTTTAATGTGAACTGTCATCTAGCCTTTCCCGCCTTGGAATTTGCCTCCCCTCATCAGGAAATACAAAAATGTTATCTTGGAGCATCAGTTTTGTTTCCCAGTCATTCACTGATGTCCCAGCAGGATGGGAGAGAGAACCAAAGGAGCAAAAGCAAGAAAACTCTCTGCTCAAGGTAATGATATTCAGTAAGTGAAGCAAAGCTGTGTGTGCAAACAAGGCAAAATAGGGCATTCATTCACTACTTTCCATTGGTAGACAGATGCTGAGCCACTTCCTGGGAAGTTGTGCCTCAGCACATGCAATGCTTACTTGGGAAGACAGTTACCAAAACCACAATTGTCCCTGTATCCTCCTCCTTTACCTGAGCTTTTACATCTAAGCATAACATCATAAAGGATGGAACATAGTTTGCTCAGTGGTTAGCTGTCCCAGTTGTGTCCAGTCCCAATTTCTTGTGCTGCCCCAGCCTCCTTGCTGGGGCAGAGTGAGAAAAACCTTGATGCTGTATAAGCATTGCTCAGCAATAGCCTAAACCTGGTGTCTTATTGAGACTGTTGTAGTCACAAATCCTAAAGGGGCTTTTATAAAGAAAATTACTAGCAATGCAGTTAGACTCAATACATCTTGCCTTCTTCCCCTCTTTCACTAGTGGATCAGCATTAGGTAGACTAGAGAAGATCAAGAAATTCAGCCTTTCTGGTCTCTCTAGCCATGCAGACTATTCAGATTCATTCAGAGTAGACAAAGGGAGGGATGGTGTGCATTACTTTCTCCATGAAAGTATCCTGCTAAAAGGAATAAATTCCCCTTGTAAGAGAACAAAGCAGTAGCCCTTTGTGTTGTTAATACATTTAGAACAGGGCTTTATTTAGACATTAAATGCCTTATAGGGTTGCAATTAGCCAGTGTGGACAGTATTGGTTTTTGTTTTCTGAAATGCCCGAGGGAAAGATACCTACGATGATGCTTGTTGGCAAAGTCTAGGAACCACTTCCTGCAGGGTTGGCAAGTGCTGGGGAAAGCACCCCTTCTGCTCTCTGGTCATTTACGCACACTGTATCACCTGGGCATAGATCAAAACACTTACAAAGAGGCCTGCCAGCTGGTCCGAGGAACCTACTCTCTGATGGGATGCTCTGTTGAAGGCTTATGGAAGGATTTCTAAAAGTCTGCTGGAAATATCAACAGTTTTCTGTGCTCATCCCTTTTGGAGAAAGGGTAAGTATGAGAAACACAAGGCACTAACTAAAAAATCACCTTTTCTTGTTACATCACTGCTTCTTGTATGAAGAGTGCCACTTGCAACATTTCTTCCTTCAGATGCTTGCTGATATTTCCTGTTCTACAAAATTCTCATTGGGGAGAAAGAAATTAGGTTGCATTTTACAGTTTTTTTGGTTTGTTTGTTTTGGGGAGTTTTGTTTTGTTTTGGTTTGGGGTTTTTTTTGTTTGTGTTGTTTTTTGGTTTTGGGAGTTGTTTTGCTCCTTTTTGTCTGCAAGGTGGAGACATGACATGTGTTGTCATGTTTCTGGGGCATGGCGGAATTTGAGAGTATAATTAGCAGCTTTACTGGAAAGTAATTTTCCCCTAATTGCTCTTATAACAATGCATTAATAGAATCAGAAACAAGGAATATTATCATCCTGCTAACTTCTGTTAGTGGAAGGTGGTTGAAGTGTGACTGCAACACAGAAAAACAAAGATTTCCTAAATTCTCTAGTCCTGCAAATGCAACACCTCAAATGCAGACCTTCTTCTCAAGAGTGATGGTAAAGCTGTCAATCCCCTTCAGAGACTGGTCATGCAGGTAATAAATGCTGGGTCTCACAACCCTATTTTTGGATCTCAACCCTATCTTTGGATCTCATCTGTCCTCTAACTTGCATAACACTGATCTTCATATAACTATTGTGCATTAAGTGTCAGATTGTTAAGGCTAGGTAAGTTACCAAGTTATTAATTGCATCCTTCCTTATTTTTCACTCTCTTTCTCTAGTTATAATATTTGTACTTCACATTGTTGTAATAAACTTTAGCTGTGTAGGACACTGTGTTCCCTAATTGGCAGCATATGCAGTAATGAAGAACTTAATTCCAAGAAAATATGGTCAAAATTATTGGAGCAAAAATATTTACAAGAAGGTTTTAATTTTGCACTGGCATACCTCTTTATCAAAACAGACAAGTCCCCGAGGGAAGAGAAGGAAGAATGAGGGATGAAAAGGATAATCTGAGAATGCCAGACATTATTAGAGAGAGTTGAAAGGGCCAGTTTTGCAAGTTTGTTCACGATTCAGAGTTTTAAATTTGTTGTTGTAGGTGTGGATGCTAAATTTTCATGTACATGTGAAAAAGAAGACACAAGTGCACACACCCCTGCCTCACTGCACAGACCTTCATATGGGCTATCCTATGGGTTTCATCTTTTGCATAGGGGCAGCAGAGGCTGAGCTCTTTTAAAGTCAAGCAGAGCAGAGATTTGTTTCCACAGTTGTTGGCAAAGCTGTTTGATAGAGAAGGCAAAGGACTTCTTTACCTTGGGGAAAAACCCATAACAACAGAATGGTATTTAACCTTAAAACTCAGAAAATAGAGGTGCTAGGAAAAAAAACCCTACTTCTAGCAGTTACAAATTCTGCCTAAGTGTTGTAGTAGCTTCTGTGGTTCTGTCCTGTTTGTCAAATATTACCCTTTAAGCAGTATTATTTTCTTGTTTAAGAATATTTGTTTAACATAGGTGAGCAGCAAATACATATCAGCATTTTCTTAAAACTTCAGATCTGTTGGTTTTTTGGGTTTTTTTCCCAAACATTGAAAAAAGACTGATTCTTTCATTTGAATGATGTGTAGGCACAGCCTGGTTTTTTTAGATTTGTACAATCAGTAAAGTTAGAGTTTACATGCTAGCAGTGAGCTCAGTCCTTTAATGTAATACATGAGGCTATGGTTCTGATATCTGTATTCATTGATTTCAAGTTTCATAATTTAGTGGCAGTGCCTCTTTCATTACCTGTGTTTCTATGGCAACCAAATATCCCATAATGACTCTGTTATGATGCCAAAAAATGTTTCAATTTAAGCTAATCTATTCAATTTTACATCATCATGCTGCAGTACTAGCAGGGATGATGTTACAGCTTTTTTGTTTTTATTAAGCTTATTTTGATGCTGAGAAAAGGAAGGAAATCAACACTGAGAAGACTGTTGTAAGAAGCCCTGGGATGTCCATGAATTCAAAAAAGCTTTTATAGCTGTCTGGCACCTAAATTCAATATATTTTGTGATCTCGTGGTCCTCACAGCTGTATGCTCTGATTGATTTTTATTTTGAAAAAAGAGTGAAGTCCTGCTTTGATTCTAGTGTCCTGCTTTGATTCCTGTGTCCTTGTTTTATCTCATATGGATTTTGGTTATCTTAAGTTTCCTCTGTAAGAAACAACCATTCACGCTTTCTCTAGCATGTGGGCTCTCATGCTTCAAAAAGAATGCTTTTTATACTTATTGATTAAGTAATGTAATATTGATTTGAACACTTTGATTACAATAATCCCATGGATAGACTGACCTCCACTTCTAGTGGCATAATTCAAGAAGCTGCTATTATGCATCTGTGGCCTTAATATTGGAAGTATTTATCACATGTGTAAACTTGAGTCACCTGGGCTCTTTTTGGCACCTGTAATTAAGGTGCTACATAACAGTTTGAAGAATCAGGTACCAAAAGTAAGTTTTTGTTTTGTATTTGTCAAATCAGTGCATGAAGCAAAGGACTTCTAAAGGTGTTTATCATCACTGTTCACTCTGGTGCAAAGAGAAGTAGCTAGTATTTCAGCAAGGTGCTTTGGAATGAGTAAGCTCTATGGCTATCTTCGCTCTGTTTGCTCAGTATTCCTCCTAATTTCCCCTGGGATTCTCTTACACTGAAAACTTCTGCCCTGATATGAACAAATTGACGCAGGAGTTATTTCAGTGTTGTGTCGCTGCAAAGTCCTTTTATAAGAGTACTACCAAGCCTCCTGGTTTGATGAAATTAGGCAAAGCAAGAAACCAATTTATAATTCTTGCAACTGTAGATAGTAAATGTGTTTTGTTACTTGAACTTGACAAGATAAATACCAGCAAGAAAATTGAAGCCAAAGAACTGACAGAAATTGAGTGATTTTGCCTATATTGAATTAAGAAGATATATATATATATATTTTATAGGAACAGAAGATGAAGTAAACTGGGTGAATATATAAAACGTATTCAATGTTGTAACTACAGTAATGCCATACATATACCTGGCAAATTGATTGCAAGTGCATGTGCAATGAAGGCAGACTGACTAAGTCACACTTGGGGAATGTGGCTGATAGATAGGCAGTATCACTTGCTACCAAGAAGGGGACAGACAGTGTGTCTGGAGTTGCTCAGTCTCGCTTATGCTGCAGGATATACAAGGCCCAGCTGGAAATATTGGCCTGGCACCCAAGCACAGACAAATGGAGGCAAAGGGTGTCTAAAATTTTTTCTGATGTGGAAGGGGATGGAAGGAGGCTTTCTGCACATGCTCCTGGCATAAGAAAGGAGGTGAGTAATTTCTGCTTTTTCTGTTTTAGATCCCCTGCCTGAAAAAATCCACATTGCTTCCTACTTTTCCACTATTCCATTCAAACTGCCCTTTCTGTCACTTTTCTGCATCTCTCCTGTCTCCAGGGATGACTGAGTTGGCTAAAAAGACATTGTATCCCACGCCATTGTCCAGCCATTGCTCTGGGAGGTTGCAGAGCTGCTCTTCTCCATGCAATAGTGACACCATCAACAGTGGAGGCATCAACTCACAGCAAGAGTTTCTAGACAGCAGGCAAAGCAATTCTGATTTCTGTCCCTAAATGACACATTAGAAAGAACTAAACTGATAAAACTACTTGCCTCAAATGCCTGCCACTCCCTTCATTAGATTATCTTGTAAGTGTATTAATTTACAGAGAACTGATAAATACTTAGGAAAAAAATCAATAATATTGAACTTTATATCCCATTATCATTTTTATATGTGCCAGAGACTGGTACCAAGCTTTCTTGTATGTAAAAACCAGTATATGTAATAATCAGTGTGTGCAATAATCACTAATGACATAATAACCTTAATGTCACATGCTGTAGCTAGCTCTTCTTCAACAGTGAAAGAAACAAAGGAGCTGGAAACAGTTATGTTATGTTGACCTTGCAGAATGGATTTTATTATTGTAGTATCTGCAAATCTCTGGAGTCAGGAATGCTCAACTGTTGGGTGCCTAAAAATGAGATTTAATTTTGTGATCAGAAATTAAAGAATGCCATCACAGAACAGACTTTGATTCCCATGAACCTTTTTTTCTCCAGCTCTATTCAGAGCAAGACTCATAATTTCTATCAGCTGAGCAAATGTAAACAAGAGCCTTCACACAGCTCATCACTATTGTGCCATTTCCAACCTGTCATGAGAGTATTTTTTGAAAACAGAACAATGTTCTGCTTCTGTGAATTTCTTGTGACTCAGTGGGGTGCTCTGTTTTTCCTGGAAAGATCACTGGTAATGCAACATTACACAAGACAACTACAGAAGATTCACCTTTTCACAATCCCTTGAATTCCATCCAAGTGCAATATTAACTAGGATGTGCAGAAGATAATAAAAGATTAAATTTGTATTCTTCACTATCCTTGAAAATTATATACCAGCCTATTTACTGAGAGAAAAATATTGTTAGTAGAGAAGAAACTTATCCTTCAAAGGCTGCTTTCTTTTGGCCAACATCCCCTTGTTCATTGAAGGGAAACAGGCAGATCATTTCTGGTCTCTCCCTTTAGGCTGAACATTCATCTTCTGTTTGTGTCCTCGGCCCACATTAAGCTACAAAAATTAATATTACTAAAGTTCACTGCTTTGTTTACAAGACAGCATGATGCAACCAGTAAAACTACTTTTAATTTTAAAATCTTAAGATTTTTACACAGCCAAAGAACGTGTCAGCAACTCAAGCAGTGCCTACATAATGACTTGAACATCTTAAAAGTGGGTGTTCAGAAATATTCACTTCTCCTGTGAGCACATAGTCTGCTTTTTCTTAAAAGTATGGCTTTGCAAGAGCTATGCCATTTCCCTCATGACCTCACACTCTAACATGCACTATTGGGATGTATTGTGGAAATCTAAGGTGCAGTAAATGGGTAATTTTAGTTGTTAGACTTCTATGCTCATTACAAGAGTGAAGAGAAAACCCTTGTGTTCACAACACAGAATAGAGTTTCCTTCTCCAATGAATGTTTTTTTGCTGCTTTAATACAAAAACTATCAGGAGGAGCTGAACCTTCTAAAAACACACACCAAAAAAAAAAATCTAAAGGTGTTTCTCAACAGTTGCTGGAGAATTTGTGCTGTTGTTTCTGTAATCCAGGATAGACAAGAAAGATGTCAAAAAAGCTGATATGATCCCTATTCTACAAGTGGAGATCTGTGATAAAAGTGGATATCCAGACAGGCACCAAGACGCTGTGCATTTAACTACACTGTAGAGGTGAAAAATTGGCATAAGCGTGCTGCTGCCTCATCCACTTGCTTTCTGTTTCTCTTGTGAGCTACTGTCACCGCTGCATCTTAGAAAGAGGCAAAATTAAGATGATGGTGAATTTATCTATATCTTGATCAGTCCCACCCTAACTGATCATTTTACGTTGTTATGAGCATGAACTTTTGTCAGACTGTAATGCAAGTCTTTGACTGCACTTGCAACAAATATTCAGGAGGGCAAGTGACCTGAGTCAACAAAGGGGTTAGACCACCGTGTAGCTGACTTACTGCCAACACATACAGGATCACACAGAAAATTCTGGTTTAGAAGTGAAAGGGGCCACCAAAAAGAGCATGAGCTTTGTGTTCACTTCTCCCAGCTGCAGTGTAATAGAGGGTTTGCAATGAGTCATGAACACTGAACTCTCAAAGCGAAGTACTTGCAGCAGTAGCTGTGCATTTTGCCCCTGCAACTTAATGTTTCTGCCATATACAAAGCATTGTCTTATTTCTGCAGAAGATAATGAAGAAATTGAATTATGTATTAAAAAATACATTGTAAAATCATTGATTGCACTATTGCATTACTGGAAAGTGCCTGACGAGTTATCATAGTGGAGTGTCAATCTGATAGATTGAGCTCTATCTAAATATGCACACCACTCCTTTGCTCTCTTTTCTGCAAATAACCTTCCTTAAAGCTTATCTTTGTCCTTCCCAGAGAAAACTGACAATAATTATTCTGACTCTTTGGGATTGATCTCCTTATATTTTAGACATCTGTAAGGTGGATATCTCATTCTCAAATACCCAAATTCCTTTTATAGTTGCTAGAGAGGAAGGGGCATTTTGGAGGGCATCACCTACTTCACTCTAAAGTGAATGTATACATTTAACGTGACTACTGTCCATAATTCTTTCTGACATAATCTATGCACCATCCTGTATCCCTCCGAAATGTCTTGTTGAGATCGTATACTGCTATGGGCAGACACCATCTTTTGTTTTGTATGGGTACAAGCATTAGCTGAATAGGATCAAAATTGAAGCTCTGCATGTTCCGGTCATGGGCATAATAACAATAAAAGAACAAAGTACTGAATATACTTCCAGATAATTATATATCTCCAATCCGATGTCATCTAGTAATTTAAGGGTGTTTGTGTTTCCAGATGTAAGATATAGACATCGTTTCAAAGAGGCAGAATTCAAACAGCTGGTGCTCCAAGTCCTTCATTCCTGTGACAGGGCCACCAAAATTGCAAATCTGTGTGCAGGGAGCGGAGCCTAATTTATCACCTGCTCTGCTCTGGTTGATGAAAACAGCTGTAAGGTAGAAATTCCTGAAACTCAGAAGCATAAAAGAGTTTTTTAATTTTTCTGGGAAGATTGTAATGACTAATCATATGTCACTCTGGCTAAATAATGAAAAAATTTTCTTCTCCAGGAAATTTGAATTTTTAGCCTGTCCAACATAAGTTTTATGAGCATGCTTTAAAAACATTAAAATGCATTTCAGCAATCCCTATCCAATATTACATTCAGTCACTCATTTTATTTTTATAGCATTCTCCATACAAATGCCACAGAGAGTTCGACTGCAAAGCACACTTAATTAAAAACACAGCTAAGTAAATAGGATTGGGTTTTATAAACCACAAGACACCTATCATTTTAATCACAGATGGAACTGTAGTCCACACACAGGAGGCTTAGGTTGCTATCTAGAGAAACTGCAAAAACAATCCTTTTTTCACTTTCATTTTCACTGAGTTTCATCAGAGATGCTAAAAGAATACATATTTCATACGCAATATACAGTGTTGAGCATCTGGAGCATAATGTTCAGGTAACTACTGAAAAATAATTTCATGTGCGTAATAAAACGGGCTGTAAAAGTGGAGGGTTAAAGCCAAATGTTTGCTTCTCTTTCAGGCAAAATTAAGAAAAAACCCTTTCAAAAACGTACGTGCTCTTCAGCTTGGAATCTTCATCAGTACAGTAATATTGCCATTGAATTTTTTTCCTAGTCATATGAATTATGTTGGTGTTTTTATCATTCTGCTACATCTCTGTATTCAGTGTGATGTACAATAAATAAGCCAGGTAATTATGAGTAAGCTGAACCAGCTGCAAATATAGCTAATGTGCATTCATTATGCTATTATAAGAAGTAATGTGTGTATGTAAAGGTTTGCATACTGTGGTTCTGTCTGTGTTTTTTTTAACTATGGAGCCTGCACTGTGAGACACTTAACAAAGTTTTCAGGCCTGTGCAGACTGCTACTGCCATGTCTATGACTCCAGAGTTCAACCCACTAGTGGACTTTATGGCAGGCCTTTGTGCCTTCAGCTGAAAATCTACTTGGAGTAGTGAACATCTCACAGAAAGGCTCTGAGTGCTTAGATGCTGTAGCCCTGATCCTAAGAAAAGTCAGCTTGCTAGGAATAAATATCAAACAAAACTTATTAAATTATTTTTTCATGATAAGAATGACATTTTTGAATATAAATTACAAACCCTGTAAAGAAAAACATGGAACCCTTGTCTATGAAGAGAAAAATATTAAAATTACTTATTAAATTGCTACTTGAAAGGTGAATGGAAAGCTCAGTGCATTTGCACTTGACAGCTATTGTTATTGTCATGAAATCATTTTGACATTTAAATGTCAAAAACCTTTATATGGATATGCTCTTCTTACAAGATTTTAATTGTCTTTGATCATTCTAGTATTTCTGTCTTTGTCTTTCAATGTTTTAATTTCACTGTGGATTTATGTCCATGTGATGCTCTAAATCCAACATTAACCCTATATACTTTGAAGTGTATTGGGAAAATGGTGATCCTTGCAACTTCTTTCCTTGCATACACTGTAGAGGAATTTTCTTCTTCCTTTCCTGTCTTCCTTTCCAACATGTCTTTTACCTTCTTCCCTATGTCCATGAGCTTTGTCTTCCAACACAGAAGTTAGACTTCTGGACCATCTCAGATAGTGTGTGTCATTACACCCTTCTACAGTCATCTGGTGTCATTTCCTCCAGCCCTTTTCTGCTTTGTCTATTTAGGGTGGAGTTTTTAGGCAAGGACTACAGGTTTCCTTGTCTTGCTCTATTTAGTCCTTAGACTTTATTCCAATGATTATGAATGCTAATTAGTTTTCAGGGTTAAATGTAACATAACATTGTTTTGACAGAGAGCAGTTTAGGGATTCCTGTGTGGGGGAAAAGATCTGACTTCACGGGATGCTTTCTAAGTTCCTTAAAGTGAAGTTGGATGAATTGTTCCTCCCAGGTAATGTAGGCATCTAGAGACCCAACAAAGATGTGCTTACCTCCATGACTGCAGAAAATGCTGAAGGCTACCATGAGTGCCTGAAGAAAGGTGCGAGGGATATGACCCAAGGTCCCCACCCAAAAACTTTATTTTGGCTGGATTCTTTTCAGAAAGAACTCAAGAGCAATTAGCACTACAACAAATTAACTTTGCATGTTCTGTTTGTTGGTCATTCAAGGAAAATAAATTTCTTTCTGAGTTAGACCTGGGGTCTCTCAGATGCTCGGGACAATGCTCAGTTTCTGTGTGATTTTAATTCCTGTACCTTTAAAAACAGGATTCTTAAACCAACGCCCTAAAGGGGAAATACATCTCCTCCAACATGTTATGTAGCTTTCACCAGCACTTCATTCCATTTCATTTAAATAAAATATGGCCTCTGTAACCAAGAAGATAATTAGTAGCTGGTGGAAGCTCATTTGTAATTATGTTGAGTTGAAACTAGTAATTATTACATTACTTTACATGGACAATGTTTTTCCTCCCAAATCCCCTCTGATTCCCTCATAGATGCCCATGAATTTTGCAGCAAATTTACAATCACTGTTCTGGGAAATGGAGGAGATCCCAGCAGCTTCTTTTTACCTTTTTATCACTCTCTTTGCACAAAAAGGAAATAATTCCTCAGCTTGTGAGGAAATCATCCTTCCCTAGATGATCCTGTTTAATCAGAGACAACTCATTGCTGGGTTTTGTCCAACAGTATCTTGCTTTGACACTGCCAGAACTGTCTAAAATGTTTTGGCTTAATTTTTCAGTAATGGAATGTTTTTTGAGGTTCCCTCTAGAAAACCTTCAGTTTTATTAACAGTTTCTTATGATAAACACTAGTATGTGCTACTAGTTGTACTTTTTATATGGCTTTGGGGAGATTGGATGTTTTGTGAAAGATGAAAGGAAAGCACTGCCACCAAGATGCACCTCAGCATATCTCTGTGCTAATTGATGCAATGTGCCCGCTTCAGAAAGGCAGACTTTGCCTTTTCTTCCCCTCTCTCTTAGTACATTCCCCAAGGTCCATCAGGTCTAATGCAAAGCCTGGGGACATTTCTGGGGATTACACTTTGATGTGTTAGCACCACTAAGTAGTGTCATAAGTATCACAGCTGTAGAGGGGCTATTTGCTCTTCTACTTTGACCTCCTGCAGAAAACTGCTTGTTCAGCAGCAGAATGAATCATCCTCGGGCATCTCTGTGAAAAAGCCAGGCAGGCCAAGGTTAAAAATTCCCCACCTCTATGTGCTAGCTTCTCTTTATTTAGGGGGAAAAAAAAGCTTTAGAATGTATAAGTCTTTAGTTTTAAAGCATGGCATGTCTCTGAATATTTTTCTGATAGTTTAGAAGTCGAATCCATGTCTCTTTACCAAAGGTTGCCATAATCTTTGTCTTGGTGGTCTTACCAAATAGAGCAAAATGACATTCTACCCCTCTCTCACTGTTTCTTTCAAACAGTTTTCTTTTCATGTAAGCAGGTGTGAATATTGACAATGATGCATGATAATATCCCCCATGCCTTTTATTAACCATGTTTACTTCTGAGTCATGGCCAGGTCTTGTAGCTCTCTGTGAAATCCTTCCCTGCTTTTCAATGTCTTCTTCTTTAAAATGTTAATAACAGAGCTCCAGAAGCTCTCACAGGTGGTATGCAGGGGGACAACACCACCTTCCTCCTCCTGTTTGATACTATATGCTATCACATTGCACTCATTCATTGCCAGGATGCCTAACATTTATTCTGTGTCTCTATATTGAAGAAGAAACCTGGCATCACATAACTGTGGCATCATTTTCTCTTTGAATGGTTCTAACAGATGGAATTCATTTCAAGATGAAGACAGATCAATTTAGGCTGATAAATTTAGTACCCAGTGGTGTCTGTGGAGGAGAATTCATAGTCTGTAGATATGTGAGGGCCCGTGATAAGGGAAATGATTAGTTCACAGGACAGAGACATTAATGCTTCTTCCCATGTCCTCAGTGATCTCATCTGGTGCTGCTTTAGAAGGGCAATAGTCTCCCAGGGGTCCACATGACATCATGCATGCTTAGAGACATTACCAAATGCCACTGCAAACCAGTGTGTAGGCAGCTGACTTATCCTCTAGATGTCTTACCATGAGCTGAAATGCTTCCTAGGCTCTATTGCCTGTAATAGGATTTTAGACATCTATAGACACCTACATGGAGACATTTTAAGTTTCCTAGTATGAAATTTATTTGGGTCCAAAGGCTCAGTTTAGTTGCCTGAAAAGGGATATTTAATTTCTTTAATCTCAGATCAGCTTGCCCTACTTTTACTCTAATTGCTGTCAGGGCTCCATGGTGGTAGACTGTGCAGGGAGAGAGACTCTAATGGTCTAGATCTGCAGTTCTCCCAGTTTGAGAACAATTAGCTTTAATAGTTTCAAAGTTTAAATTTTTCAGACAAGGAGCTTGAAGCTATTCGACGAAGACTGGAAAATTTAAGCACATCTTTCCGATTTCTCCTGAGAAAAAGGCTGTATGTATCTGTGGAGTTCATCTACCTTCAGATCTTCATTGGCAATTGTGTCAGCACTGTCTAGTGTCAGGGCCAGTACTAGGACTACCCTTGTGTATGGTGTGCTGTATAAAAAAATGTGCCTTGGATATATTAACCTTCAGGTACACGACTCTGAGCTTCAGTAATATAAGTATTATCATCTTTCTTTTGAGATGAACAATGCCAGTCCCTTGTGTTTATATCTGATGCCACTAGAATCGCTCTATACAATAGAAGTCAAGTTCATGTCTCTTTACCAAAGGTTGCCATAATCTTTGCCCTTGGTGGTCTTACTAAATAGTGCAAAATGACATTCTATTCCTCTCTCACAGTTTCTTTCAAAATAATAGCAGTGAGATTGTGATGATTATTACTAGGAAATATAGCAAGCTTTTAATTTTTACTTGGACTACAAAATATTTTTATTTAGATTTAAATTTAGATTTAGAATTAGAGTTAAATTCAGATTCAGATTTAGATACAACAGGAACACCTAGAATTTGAGAGCTAGAGGATTTGGATTACAACTCCGTTTTCTAGGTTTTGAGATAATGTTCTGTAATGTTTTGCAGACAATTTAATGTATTACTCACTTTCTTTTTTTTTTTCTTTAGTTTATTCTTTGAGATTTATTTATGAATGTCTGAAATCCAGATGCCTGAGTGCAGGGGAGATAAAAGCTGTTGTCATCAATGCTGCTACACGATCTTTTTCACATTGTATCATAGCTCTTTAGGCCATAATAGCATGCTAAAAAAGTATTGTAAAGATGTTGTACCTGATGCTTATGCCATTTCACATAAAAACCTATGGGCTGTACAACCCAGTTGGTGGTCCCAGGTGCATGTGCGCTTCATTGCAGGAGATATCACTAAGAAATATTTATTATGGGAAGGGAAATGATTCCAGGAGAAAAACATTGCTGTAATGGGAACTGCAGTATCATTTAACTTCTTTAAATTCTTTTTTATCCAAGTTGTTGTCTTAATAGTACCTCTCATAGATACATTAAACTAGCATACTCATGGTGGGATCCATCTGCCAAGATGTAAGATTCTAAAAGTTAAACATATAATTCTAACTTAGTCATCCTAAGCTATTCTACCATTTGAGAGATATGCACACATCCAGAGGAATATTCACATTAAACTCTCATTTTACGATAAGCTGAATCACCTTTGAAATGTAGCTTTCCCTTGTTACTTCAAAGTGAATGTAGAGGCACAAGCTTAGGTTCAGGTATGTAATTTTAAGTTAACTAGAATATTAAATTTAGAAAAATGAAGTTTTGTCTTACTATAACTAGTGCTTATTTGGTTTCTACAAAATAATTCCCATAACTACTTTTATTTATATAGCGCAACTGTAATTAAATTTTTATCATTTATCCAAGAAAAACTGACAGAGTGTAATAGCACAGGTCCAAAATATGGGAGGTTTACAGTCTGGCTGCACACTGGCAAATGACCTGATCTCAAGGACTTTTGTCTTGAGCAATGTCAGAAGGAAAAAAAAAGAAGCAAGGCATCCCCTTTTCAAAGGGATGGAATGGCTTTGCTCCTCCCTAGGGTAATGGCTTTGTCAGGAAGCCCAACCAGAGCTGCTCATTTGGCTTAATACTTCTGCTGGAGTGCATGGCGAATTTGCATGCCATTTCCCATTCCCGTGGCGGTTCTTGTGTTTCTGTCACTTTTCTGATGAGACGTGAACCATTTTCAAGATCATGAAGCCCAGGAGCACATGGTGCCATTCCAGACATATGGCATAACAAACAAAAGGAGTCATTTCCTTAGACGAAGAGGGGAGATGTGAAATTCTAGCAGAGTAAGTGCTGTCTTGAAATGATGAAAATCAGATTGTCTTAATCTTTCTCCTCTGTGGTTTTAAGTATTTATTGGGACAACAGGTCTTGGTTTATTTTTTTTTGCATTGTCAGCTAGAATCAGCATCCCTAACTGATATTACCTAATTTTGTTTTCATGAAAACAGACAAAACCATGTTCTTTCCTAGTGAGTAGAAGTGATTATACTTTAGATTAACCATGAATGCTGTAAATGTTATTTTCCTGTGTTTTTAGGTGCAGATCACAAATAGGCTAAAGAAGTTTGGCATTGGTTTTGGGACTAACAGGTAGGAACAGAGAGTAAATACAGACACCTATGGAGTGTCTCAAGGCAGGGAGAGTTGTTCTAAATTTCGTGAGCTAGTCTGGACCCTGCTGAGTTGAATTATCTCATATGAAAAGCCTTTCTGCTCTTTTTTGCTTTGAAATAGTTTATAAGAATATTGGGTTTTTTCAGATGTTTGAAGTGTGTTGTCATAGTTATGCAGTGAATCATGCTACCTAAGAATACATTTTCTGTATTAATGTAAGGTAGTTTCAATCTTTTATAATGTTATATAAAGCAGTTGTACCAACACATCATCATAGTCTTTAGTTTTTCCACTAGTTATAGCTAGGGTGTTTGAAAACAATTTTTTTTTTGCTTTTTTGATTTATTCTTAAATAAAAAAATATTAGAATGGCTTGTGATTTTACTGCTACACAAAGAGATCTGTGCTCTGCTCTGCCTTTGCCAATATCATATTTTGATGGCCAAACTGAAGTCAAATGCTCACTTGGCTCAGTGAACAGGGAGTAGGTCCAAATACCCATTAGGTTTTGTAGCATTAAATTTATGCGAAGTGTCTATGAATGTGTCTGAGGTATTACTACCTTTATTTTTATTTTCCAGTGGAACATTTGCATGTTTCTCTGGAAGACAGAATACCTTAATTATCATTTCAGTAGTAAGTATTCTTGAAAGATTTGCTCCGTGTCACCTAGAAAGTGTAAGCAGAACATAGAAATTAAGCCACATCTCTTGTAACCAAACTAGTAGGATTGAACAGAGCTATCCTGCTATCCTTATTGACAGATTTTATCTGTGAAAGCCTTATAGACAATTACAATCAAATTCTATACTTATACCTCTAAATAAATCTTAAGTAAATCTGGTTTACAGCTGTAAAAAGATGGAAGCAGAAGTTAATGTTAGTGTGAGCACTGAGCTAAAAACATATTTTCACCTGAGTAAAATGCACTGCAAATCAGGAGCTCTCAGTTTTGGCACCCTACATTAGGGACACCGTCATAGCTAGTGACAAAAAAGTAGCTGTTTTAAATGGACATCCCTAATCAGTAGTTTGCCAGGGCTGTTTGCTGGGAGAACTGCTATTTTCCACCTTACAGATGTTTCACTTCTTCTTGAAATATGGTGATGGCCTTATCCATGCTGGTGCATCGTTTTCCAAAGGCAGCTGACTCATTCATCTGATTTCCCCTCTGAACACTACTTTTAAGTCCAAGTGCTCTGATCTCCCAGAAACAACCTCCCCTAGGCTTCAGGCTAGCTCTAAAAGTAAGACAGTGATGCTTCCTTGATGCTGTAATACCTCTGATTTATTTTTTCTTTTTTTTTTTTTTTTTCTAAAGGATAGAATAATTTGCTTTATGATACAAAGGACTCTTTAGGGTCCAAATTTGGATTATAAAAAAAATATAAAAATTATCCTGGCTCCAGGAAAGAGTTAAAGGTGTTTATGTAAGAGTCCACTATCATTCCATGCAGATTGACTATCACAGATTTCTAGTAAGCACTGGAAAATTGGATGCTGCAAAACTTCAAGTAGAATCAGGAATTTTTATAAAGTAGAAAGTAAAAGTGCTTGTAAAGTGGTTTTTAGAACCAGCTAGTCCAAACAAATTTAGCCTTTTGTTCAGGTTCACAAAGCAGTTGTTCATTTTTAGAACAGTATCCTATTAGTAAAATATTAAAAACAAGGTTGCTGGACACCATGTTCTCTTAAGAAGCTAATGTCTTGAAGTGAGGCCAGCATCATTTGTCTAGAAAGCTCTAATCTGGTGCTAATAGCAATACTACTTCTCTGACAGATTCTGCTTTTCTGTTGCCCCATGAGGTTTTATGTTCCTTTAATCAAAATCTTTTGTAGTTCCTTTTTCCTCCCAGTAGATTCTGACAAAATTCTGGGTTTATTTCGGATGGGACTAGTCAAGATTTATTGTTGGTTGTTCTTTAGTTTCAGTTTTCACCAACATGTGACTTTTACTTCCCAGCATAAACCTCTCACCTCTTGGAAGAAGGATGTCTACCATCAGGTTCCTCCTTTTTGATGTTACTATTGCTATCAGGTTACCAGCAAGGACATCTGTAGTCTCATATGACAATGCAGAGAATTGTCAGACATGCAAAAACCAGAGATACATACATGTCATTCCTAACAAATAAAAGGAATATTGCCTGACTGTATAAAAGAATAGTAGGCAAGTAGGACTTGGAGCGGAGGAAAAACTCTGCAATGCCAAATAAGAAGCCCACTCTAAGTTCTGGAGCTCAGCCTGAGTGATAGCTGCAAGCCCAGCCTGAAATCCTGCAAGACTTACCGTGCCTGAATTTAATGGTCACAGAAGCTAAGCTCTTAACTAGTATAAACCAGTCATTTGTTCCAAAAGTTTCATTAGATATTGAGGCAAGCAAAGATCATCTGAATACATGAGAGGCTTCTTCAGAGAGAAAGTGGGATTTTTAACATCTCACCCAGCGTGTCTCCTCATAGCAGCCCATGTCCTGGATGCAGCTGTGCAGTGATCTGCTGCTTCTCCCAGCCATGTACAGGGATTCATTTGTTCAGCAAGTGTGTCTGGGAAAACTTATTATAGGCCCTACAAATGCCTCCTCATTTTCTGCCGCGAGACACATTATGGTGATCAGAGCAGCTTTCTAGAAATTTTGACAGCATAATAATATTTTTTGGGTATTTTTTTTTAAAGAACACATTGCTTTATTTAGACAAGAGCTAGTTTTGCTTCCCTTAGAGAAAAAGCTCAAATCATCCTTGTAATTGCTACCACAAGTACTGCTTTCCTAGACAGTCAGGCAGAATGGATGTTAGACTTTTTCTAATCTAAAGAGGACTATTGTGCCTTTTTAAACTGCAATGGCTTTGCCTGTATGAAAACAAGAGAAAATGAAATATATTTTAAAAAGGAAGAAAGCGAAGCATCCTAATAACATCTTTTTTGAAATTCCCAACCGCTCTGCTTTTAGGTTTGAACAGAGATACTGTTGTTGCCTGCTAGTGTATCTCATTAAACTCTTCTCAGATTTATAATTCCTGGTAATTTAAAATAAGCAAACCCAGCAGCTTATGGTTACATGTAGCCCAGAAAGAATACTAGCAATTACTTTCCTTTCTGGCAACCAAAATCACATAAAAATGTAAAAAAAAGTTAAAGAAATTAAATTATTTTTTCCTCAAAAAAAAACATTCCATAAACATGCTATTAGTGGTATTAAGACAATAAATATTTCTTGCAGCTACTTAGTTTGGTTACTTTAATAGATATCTTTGTTTAGGAACATAGTAAAACAAGAATGCAAACTATTCCTGCTCATGCACTGAGCTTTGGCTATCTGTATTTACTTGCTTGTACACTGGTGTTTTTTCCTCTGCTTGCTCTTGTACTTGGGTGTACACTTGTATTAGGTATATTTATGTACAGATACAGATGTCTCAGGCTTTGCAGTGCCACGCAGAGCTGACACACTCCAATAATTGTCATAGGATGCACTGGGAATGTCTTTCCTTTTCTTAGGATAGCCAGGAGCAGTTAGACTGCTAAAGTGGTTTCAACTTTTATTGTTTATGTAAAAGAAAAGGCAACAAGTATCTTTTGGTGAACACCATGTGACGGTAACCTAATATTTTATGTGAGGAATTGCTATATGAATAAGATGCAGAATCTGCAAAACTGTTGAATGGCCCTGAAGAAGAAGAAGACATGAAGGAGATCTGAATAATCCTTTCCATTTTAAACTTCCTGCTGAGACTCCAAATGCACTTTACCTCTGCCGGACAGAAGAAAACAGATGAGATGTGGTCAGATTCTTTTCTGTGGATACAGGCTAATAGCTGACTCCAGAACTTGCAAAGGTGTTTTGTAGATCAGGAAAGGAACCTTGCCCTCTGAGAGAGACGTGGTGTGTCAGGATACCCAGTTGCTAAGACCAGCTTATGTACATGAGACATTGCTGTGGCTTCTGGAGTCTAGTAATTGTTTTCATTTCAGTGCATTGTACAACTGTGTCGTAGGCACTTGAAAGCTTGTTTTTTAAAATCAGGCAGGCATGTGAGGAAAGCTCTTAATCTTCATGGATTATTTTACCTCTGCTAGATGTTCGGGATTCCAGTTGATGAGTTGAATATTTTGTTGTTCCAGAACTGAGTATCAATTTAAATGAAGTATCAATTGAAATGTAAATCTCTGCTTGCTAGTTGTGGGTCATATTTTATTGGCTTGAATAGATTTTTTGCTCTTTCTGTGTATTTCAGTAAATCCTTTTGACATTGCTATGGCCTCCCATCTCATTGCAAAGAGCCAAGGAGCTATAAATGACTAAACAAATTCTTAACAGTCTCAGATACACATAGAACTGGAGACTACAGGGCAGACTGTCAGACCTGCCTGCACAGGGAAAGCCACTAATAACACAACCAAAACTTGGGACTAAAGTACAAAAATTTAAATGCCAGGTGAGCTTATTTGTTAGCGATATCTGCTGCTTGCCTCTCCTCTTTTGTTTTCCTTCTCCTTTTTGCCTGTGCCTAACTAATTTGGATTGCAACTGGAAAGCTTTCCTGCAAATGTACTAAAAATGCTGGGGCCATGGGTTCAATCCCTGTAGAGGCTATTCACTCTGCGAATCGGACTTAATGATCCTTGTGGGTGCCTTCCAACTCAGAAGACTCTCTGACTCTGTAACAAATTCTGTCTGCTTGATCACAGCAATTTGATGTGACTTAGCCATGGTGGTAATAGGGGTTATCTGTGCTTGGCTGTCAGTCTAACAGGGCCAAGACAGGAGGTAGAGCTGATCCTCTCAACTTCTGCTTTATGGGAAGCCCACCTGTAGGTATGAAGCCGTTAGATTAGGTCAGCCCTCTCAGGCAAAACAGAGATTTTAAAAGCCTGATGACAAACACAAATGAATAATATGTATGCTATCATTCTGCAAAGTTTTTCATACCAACAAACCTGACCAAATAACTTTAATTCTGATTTCCTGACAAAGTAGCAAGCATGAATTCCCAGTAGTGTGGAAAGAGCTAGGACAATCCTCTCTAAGTTCCCGATGTGATCCTAATTAAACTTGTAACCACAAATTTGCTTTCCTGCCCTTTTCAAAGCTGCAGTTTTGTTTTAGTATGTTGGGTTTTTTCCACAGCTAGAGTATATAGTTTTTTTCTGCACCTGACAACCATGTCAGAGGGAAAAATTGTTCAGATTCTGTGTGTGAGTCATGAAGCTATCTAATCTTATCAAGGATTGAAAGGTGAAGTGAAGACACATTTACTTTCTGAGTTACCTTCTTTCGAACATTTTTCCCGGGTTTAACAGCCTCCTAATACTATTGTCTCCTGCACTTCCTATTGTATGAAGAGTAGTAAAGAGCTCAAAATACATTTTGCTCCTTTATAAATCTCTTACATGTCTGCCAAAATAGGAAGAAGTCAAAATTCTCTTTGCTATTCATTCTCTGGACCATCTACCAGCAAATACCAATACTTCAAGCCATAAGAACTTCTTTCAAACATGTAAGAAAAGAAATCAGCAGTGTTTGCTGTTACTCGACCCAGTCATATTTAGGGTAGTAAAACTGAAGAGATGTTCAAATAATTTTCTTAAGCTTCCTAGTGGAACAATTTGTGAGATGTGTGTTTGAAGTCACTGTCAATTTTACTGACATAACCACAGTTTCAGGCTGAGACCTCTTCCTGAAATGTCTATTCCTGTTCCCCCTTGTAGCCTATTGGGATATACATGATGTGTCTCCCATCACACTTCAATGTGCTAATAGCAAGAAAGTGGCACTAGATCATTTCTAATGCATATCCTTTGCTTGTGGTATCACTGTCTGGCATATTTGCCACATCCCAGGCATTGCAACATGATCTACAGAATGTCTGACTTAGCAAGCTGCCTTAAAATTCACTTAAACTACTGCTTTCTCTCTAGAGAGATTATTTCCATATTATAAATAATTAAACTGCATAATTCATTGTCACATGATATTGTGAAGGCCAAAATGAGTTCACAGACTTCAGCATCTGTTAAAGACAGTTATTTGGATGCAATCTCTGATGTAGAAAATGCACTCATAGCTGAATGGGAAGTATGTCTGGGTCCATTCAGATCTTTCCGATTTACAGGGCAATTTACTCTATGATTTAATTTAACTAATTACATACCCATTAGTGAGAATGCTCATCCTTCTTTCTCCATCACAGTACTGGTGTCCATTGTATCACACCAGAATACATGAAAGCCTCATCAATTCAGCTGCTATTAGATATGCTTTAGAAGATTTCTGAGTAAGCTGATGTTTTATACCCTCCGGTTTGGAGGTTTGGTCTATACCATTTCCATAGGTTAGTGGATTCTGAGGAGACTGCCATAAAAAAGATAATGACCACCGGATACAATAGTTTTTGGGTGATTCTGGGCCTTTAGCTCTTCCCAGGCATCTGTTCTGCCTGTGTGATACTCTGGCTTTGCCCTAATGGCACTGCTCCCAGCATACGTCAGGATTTAGCATGAGCTGACCTGGGAAAAACCTAAACAGGAATTCAATGTGCAGCCACAGAGGCTCCAAGGGAACCTTTACTCTGTGCATGCCCATTTTCCCAAGTCACTTTTCAAGACTTGAGTAGGATAGATTACTAGTGTTACTCAATTTGGCTGATTTTACGTTATCATTACAGGATCAAGTTTAAGTGCATTTGACAGTCCTTATCCAATTAAATAGTCTTACTGACATCAGGCAGAGTTTATGTTTCCTAGCAGTTGCATTTTATTAATTGCAAGGCATATATAGAGTGAAATGGCTTAAGGCTCGGATGAGCTTCAGCTGAATATCTTGGCATAAATCAATGTATTTCAAACACAGGATTTGAGCACTTTTTTTCCCTCTGTTCTTTGCACCATGATGAGAGAAAATATTTTTGAGAGCATCTCTCACTCCTCATCAGAGGAACAAGATTCTGTCATGATGCAAAGCAGCAGTTGGTCAGTCAAAGATTTGAGCTAAATTCCTGACTTTGCTTGGTTGCAGAAGTTAAAAGGAACATGATGACTAATTTCTATGAACTCATCATTTAATCATTGATTTCCAGAAACAGCTATCCCACTACTCTACTATCTTTGACACTGGCATTAAAAATAAGTGGTTCAATGATTAGGAATTTCTTAAATTCATTGTATTCCAGCATCCCATTTTGCTAAGAGGGAGAGATACAATTTGTCTTGATAACATATTTTCGGATCATCAGATGAATGTTGATGTAGGAAATACAATATAATTGCCCAGAGAAGAGCTTGGCCAGGTATTGGATATGCTTACCTTAGGCTTTGTGAGAATTTTGTCTGCATTAGGCAGCCTTGGGTAACTTCCCAATTCCAAGTGTGGGTTTCTGTGCTGATTACAGTTCCTTACCCTTTTTCTCCCCATCCTCTTCTCTGTGCTCCATTTCTACAGAAAGGAAACCTGGTCATGTGCAGCTTCAGATGATGAGACTATTATTTTATACTTACCCAGGTCACCAACCCTAGACTGCCTAGAGTGATGATTTATCAGACTCTGGTACCCTGATGTAAGCAAATGTACATCATTTGGCCACACATAGTAGGAGACTATCACCATGAAAATGGTAAGTCAGAGGACGAAATATAATGTGTTTAATCACCTAAATTTAATAACAATGCATGACAGAACATCTCACAACACTCAGGTCTAAATTCACACCCATTTTACTGTGAATCAAGTCTTGAAGCACACAAATGTGAAAGTATAGATTAAAAGATAAATATGACCTTGAAACAGGCATTTATCTAAATCTGCAGAGACATAAAGAAGGGAAAATGCTAATCAGTATTCATTAATCTAAAGAATAAAGTTGGCTATTTATTATTTTACCTTCACAAAATATGCCTTACAGGAAGCTTGAACAAACCCAGCTGTGTGAGGAAGAAAGAGGAAAAGTCAAGGAGAGAGAAACTTTAAGTGCGTGTTTTTCTAAATCTTTAGATGTTACAGCATTTAACAGAACATTTAAAATTCCTACCTATTCTTCGAGTTTAGGACATATAATATCCTAACTTATGAGCATGAAATGATCTGCAGGGGTCTCTTCCTATCTAGTATGGAGGACAATGGTACATTAGTAACATAGGTATATTCTTCTATTAGGCAATTAATCCAACAAAGATGATGGAGTTTTTCATTATTTTCCTGGTGGGAACATAACTAAGCTAAAACTAGCACCTTTCTTTTTTGTCATTCCTGCTTATGTTCTCCAGAGACAGCCTCTAATCCTCCTTTGATCTTCCCTCTATTTACGGCAAGTCATCCACAGGTCTCTGTGATTTGGAACCAAAGTTTCGAGGCTTTATTTTCCCTGAAGGGCCCTCTCGAAGACTATGTGTAGGAGACCTCTTTTGAAGAGGAGACAAAATGTAATCCTGTTGCAGACAAATTTCTGAAAACTGAGAAAGGGAGCAGAAAATATGTTTTCTTTCACATATTTTATTAAAATGAAAAGCTCTTTGTTTTTTCCAGCCTGAAGGTTATTTCTTAAACAAAGGTGGCAGATGAAGGACTTGAAGCGTCTGTATTGATGGCATATGGCATAAGTATTTTCTGAGGAAATAGGGAGTCAAAAGAGACCTTCTCAGCAACTTCCACTAAAACACCATCTGATAAATGGAAACATGCAGCTTTGAAACTAACTCTGTTGCCCTTGACCATTCTGTGATGGACATATCAGTCAGATTTTCATTTTTGCATCATTACCTTCTATTAAACCTTTGCTGCAGTTGCAGGCACTTGCTCACAAAATCTTTTAATCAGATGACATGACATTGACAAGTCCTGTTGCAGTGGAAGCTCAGGCAGTTTCAACTCTGTATCTGTGCAGTACTTACTGGCTCGATGACTGTGCTTTCAGGTTGACAGCATCAGTCTTACCTGACAATCTCTGTGTTAGCTTCACTGCCAAATAACATTTCAACTAATATCTTGAAGATAATATATTCTCAGAGCAAAATTGTAATTTATGGAGGGGCTTAAGGAACTGGTGACATGATCACGAATAGCATTTAGAGCTGGGCATTTTCATTGTAAGGATAGGGACTGAGAGTGGAGAATCTGACAATTGAATTTATTTAGAAGTGTATTGCAATTTTATTTTATAGTTCAGGTAGATACACTGCCAAGGTATTCGAAAAGGTACAATTTGCATGTTGAAAAGATCCAATTTGCAAGTTTATGAGAAGGTTTTTATTAAAATGACATGGATAATGGCTTAACTCTTTATATTATCAAAAAATAAAAGGGAATGTGTCATGAGAATGTCTTGAGAAAGAAGAAAATAGCATAGTGAATCACTCAGCACCGTGTGCACAATCCACTGATCAGTTTCTAATACTCTAGTTCACCCAAATTAAAAAAAAAAAAAGAAAATTGATAGGAAATATATGCCTGCACCAACTAAAATAAAGGAATTATAAGCCTATTTTTTTCCTAAATAAAGGAACTATAAGGCTAAAATAAAGGCATTATAAGGCAACATTTTTTGACCCATTAATTAACATAAGATATGAGTAAAATATGTAAACTACTGCCCTGTTGAGTTCCACACTTTCCATCTAAGTAGCTTCTCTGGGCTGACTAATTAGCACAAGGTCATTGTTCTCACTTTTCTGGCATCAACTGAACATTAAAGCAGCACAACTATGATTATGGTGATAGACAGGGAATGGTGCAGTCGAGATGAAATTTCAGTTTCACAAAGGCTAAGAACAAAATCCGTAAATTTAGCAAGGTACTAATCTATGGTGCTCTAAACTTCTTTTCTGAGAGGATAAAAAAAGGAACTATCATGAAAGCACACAAGCAGGGAGAAATGGAAATGGGGAAATGGAAATATCTCTATATTTTGATCTAAGGTACATGCGACAAGTTGTGTGTGAGAAATAAGTTAACAGCATGAATCAAATACCAAATTTTGGAACAATAAAGTGTGTCCAGATGCAAACTGACAGTACAGATACAGTGTAGTGTTGTTCTCAACAACTACCTGAAACGAGGTTGCAGAGAAGTGGGTGTCAGTTCCCTTCTCCCAGGTAACAGTGATAGGATGAGAGGAAATGGCCTCAAGTTGTGTCAGGGGAGGTTTAGAATAGATAATAGGAATCTTTTTTCATGAAAAGGGATGTAAAACATTGGAACAGACTAAACAGGGAAGTGGTGCAATTGTCATCCCTGAAAGCGTTTGGCATGGATATGGCACTTGAGGTTTAATGGTGAACATAGATGTGTGTTGCTAGATTGACGGTTGGACTTGGTGATCTTATAGGCCTTTTTCAGCCTTAATAGTTCTATGATTCTATATAACCACAGTGTTGTCAATACTCAACTGGGAATGTGTCTTTTTAGACAACATTAGTAGGAAAACTACATTCCTTTATATTTCACTCCATTTAAATCTATCACAAAATCACAGAATGGTTTGGTTTGAAAGGGACCTTGATGATCACATAGTTCCAGCCCCCTTCCATGGGCATGGGCACCTTCCACTAGACTGGGCTGCTCAAAGCCTCATCCAAGGTGGCCTCAAACTTCCAGGGATGGCGTGTCCACTTCTGTGGATGATAGCTGAGTTAGGACAAGCACTCAATAATGCACAGGATTATGTGAGACCACTTGAAGGCTGTTCTCAGGTTTCTGACTGCCTTTGCACCAGAAATATAAGACAGAAACTCAATTTTTTTTTTCCTAACCAATTAATAATTTTTTAGATTTTTTCAAGAATAAGGCACTGTTGATATTAAAGAAAAGGAAGAATATATTCTGATTTCACTTGAGTTTGGGCTTGAATACTGCCAGAAGGTCAAAAGGATTTTTAACTAAATAATTTCTTTGTGTCCTTCAAGTAAATGACTTCTAATGCTGCAAGGTATGATTCTGTTCACCTCATTTGATTTCTCATTAACGCACTGTAATGCAGACTTTCACTTCTAGGAATTACTGCATCAAATGTAATTTTTGATTGAGTGGAACCATACCTCCAAAAAATGACATGCATAAATTTGCAAACTAAAGAATTCAGTGAGGAAATCTGATACCCCAAGTTAGGTTCTGTTGCATAAAAATGGCTAAAGGCAACTTCAAATGTGTTTGAATAAGAAAAAAAGCAGAGGTGAATGCAGTTTTGTAACCCAGTTCCTTTCCAGTTATCTGTTGTTGGGAGGAGAGATGAGTGCTGGAACCAAGTCAAGAGCTCTACAGATAATTTTGTGACAGGGGTGCTGGATGGACTGGAAAAAAGGTGCTCTGCTGGAACTGCTTGAGGGGATGTGATAGCCAGCCACTTTGCTGTAGTGATCATGAGATAATAGAGCTGAAGAATCTGACACAGCTGCTATCAAAATAATAACCATGAACTTCAAGAAAGCTTATTCAGGGAAAGGGAACCGGCAGCCATGGAAGGATGTCAAAGGGGCCAAAGTTTGCTGGTTAGTCTTCAGGAACAACCTCCTCAAAGTGCAAGAGCTGTCCATCCTGCTGTGAGGATAGTTGAGCAGAAAGTCATCTTGACTGAAAGGATACCTCCTGACTGAGTTGATCAGGCAGGCATGGACGACAGGTCTGATCAGCATGGTTTCTTTCTGTGATGAAATGACTGGCTGTGTAGACAGGGGTAGAGCAGAAACCATCATTTACCTTGCCTTTCCAAGACCTTTGAAGGTCTCCAGGAGCATCCTTAGAGCAAAATTATATACTATGTGGTAAACGGGCTAGACTTCAAGCTGTTGAAAAACTAACTAAATCATTGGGCTCAAGGAGCTGTGTGCCAATATTTTAACTTTGAATTTGGTAGCCAGCAGAATAAGGCATTTGCTGGGTTTGATATGGGTCCCAATACTCCTTAACATCTTCATTACTGATCTGGACTATGTTAAGGAATGTCATCATGGCTAGGCTTCATGACCAAGATTTGGGAAGGGCTTTACCCATGCTTGCTACAAGCACGCTGGTGGCTAAAAAGGCCAATGTGATAGAGGCAAGTCCAATTGCAAAAGGCACAGCAGAAAGTCTCCATCAGTGTTACTGGCAAGGCACGGTTCTTCCTGCATTGCATTTTTTCCTCAAGACTGATTCTGCATGTGTTCTCAAAGGAAGCAGCAGCGTTATGGATGGTGTGTATCCATGTCTTCTGACAGGAGGCCAGAGTGGACCATTGATGGTGGTCAATATGGCCAAGGCTGAGGTGTTGTTTCAGGGAGTCCTTGTATCTCC
>JAWWMP010000001.1:68090497-68128701 GCA_035047865.1 Dendrocincla tyrannina
GGCCTTGATGCTGGTGATCTCTGCCTGTTCAAGGACAGACACATTAGTCATGTAATCAGACCAGTGGATGTTTAGGATCGTATGGAGGCAGTGCTGATGGAAGCGCTCGAGGAGCCACAGGTGGTGGCAGTGATAATGTTGGCACCCTGTTATGATCCCCTTGGCATGCTTTTTCCAGCCCTGGTTTCCCTGGAGATGTAGGCTTTTTACTCTCTGAACCCTAACCCTAATGGCAGCTTGGAGTTGTGGCAGAGGTCCCCCTCACCCCTCACCACAGGTGTTATAGTTTCAGAGGCTCATTGGAATTCCTTCAAGAGCTTGGAGCTAATGCCCAGCTTTTTTTCACTGGTAGCCAACAAAGGAAATAATGAATATTCATATTCCAAGGTGATGGCTGAGTAGAAGCCCTTTTGTTCTTTTCTCCCTGCTGTCCAGGGGGTGGGGGTTGTGGCTTTTGGGAGGGCAGTTATTTTGTTTTCCTGGGCTCTGCCTTCTTATTCCTACCACCCCCTCCCCGCCGCCCCCCGTCCTGGGGGATTATGGGGAGGGATTTTTGACTTTGGGTTTTGGTTGTTTTTTTTTCCTGCACTGGTTTTTGGGAGAAACAGAGGCCAACTTGGATAGGGCAGGTGCTGCCCTTTTGTTTTCTGCCTCCGGTCCAGGATCAGCATCTCTTCTGTCGAGCAGAGGATGGTAGACTGGGGGTTGTGCCTGCCTGTGCCTCCAAGCCTGCCTGCTCCTGCTTGCCTATGTCTCTGTAACCCAGCCATTGCCTGTGGGGCCGAGCCCACTGCAGAAGCTTCCATGAAGACTGGAACATGCCTGTTTCCGCACCATGGAGATGGGGCCCCGTTGTGTCTCTGCTCATCGATCTGTCGGGAACTGGCCTGAGGCTGCCATGTCAGCCAGTGGTAACTATAACTGTTTCCTCGGCTCAGCGAGGACCCGCAGCCAGCCGAGGCATGGCATGGCCACCTGCTACCCGTAAATGTAATTGCACCCTTAAGGGTGGCAGAAAACTGACTTTTTTTTCTTCTTCGTTCAAAGGGTTTATTACAAACGGTTTGTGTGGTCCTTTTCTGGACATATATAGATATATTGAGGTTAAGAACTGTCATCCTTTCTCTATATATTTTTCTAAAGTTTTGTTTCAAATTTAAAGGAGAGGAGCTAGTTCTTGGGGGGAAGAAGGCCTTTCCTTTTCTCTCTCTTGGCTGACATAGATATCTTGGTTCTTCCCTGAACTGAGGCAACAGGAGACACAGATTTAAAACGTGTGGTATCAGCAGTGTTGAGTCCCTGCTATGATCCCCTTGGCATGCTTAGGAAAGTCTTTTGAGGTTTAGCAACCCACAGTTCTGAAGATTTCAACCTTTACTGAACATGCTCCATTGCTTTGCGACTGTGCTGAGCAGGCAGAACAAGTCTGTAGAGTAATAGGAAACTCCAGTCTAGGAAGAAAAGTGGACTTTTTGTGTATTTACTCAATAAAAATGGACACTGCTAATGAGAGAGGGAAAATAGTCTTTCCTTGGCTGCCTGTGCCCATCCCACAGCTGGCAAGTGGGCATCAGTAATCAATCTGCATGCATGCACAGGGGACTTCACCTGGGCCAGAGGGAAAAGAGTGAAGGAAAGAAGTGCATGGTACATCTCAGAAAAGAGGTTTGAGGGATGTGGCTGTGCAGCAGAAGAACAAGGACAGACTGAACATGGACCCCAAGACTGAGAAGTGAACTAACTCCCGTTGAAGTTAGATTACGAGCAAGTGGTTCATACTTTAGTGAGGAGCATGAAGGAATAACAGAAAATAGCAAAAGTGAGTAGGAAAGAGAACTTGATAAAGAGAAGAAATTTTTGAAAGGTGGAGATTGTCTAAACAGGGACATTGTTTAGCCACTTTTGTAGGAAGAAAGAAACAATGTGCAGATAGTTTGACAAGAGGTGGGTATACAGGGAGTGGGAGACAAATAAATATGTTTAGGAACTAGATAAGAGGAAACTAGAAATGGGTAAAAATGCAGGGAGGGTGTGGCAAAAGTGTTGTTTGAAGAAGGAGGTGAGTGAAGAGACTTGGAATGACAGCCACTGGAGAGGAGCGCAAGTTGTACTGTGGGAGGCTCCAAAAACAGGGAGACTGGAGGCACCTGCTTTGGAAGAGGAGGGAATGAGATTATATATGACTGTAGACTATGATTTGGGTTAGAAGTCACAGAAAACAGAGACTGTGACGTGAAACTCCATCTAGCAAGAGTGAGAAAGTAGGCCAAAAGGTGGCAGATAAATCTCATATAGGTAAATATAAGGTCATATATATAGATACTGCTCCACGGACCTTGTCGTGGGGGAGAAGCTTGCATGCCCTTACGAGGTTGCGAGCTGTGCTGGCTGTAGTACATGCCTCTGGTAGGCTCTCCCATGCTAGTCAGGTCTCAACGGATGAATACACCTTAATGAACTAATAGATGACGCACAATCAGGGTGAATGGCTGGTGAGAACATCCCCCATTTGTAGGATCCTTGACAAGCTGGAGGAATGGGCTGACAAGGACCTCTAGAAGTTCATTAAAGATGGATGCAAAATCCTGGAGCAGAACAACCACATTGAGCAGTGCAGGCTGGGATCAGACAGGTTAGGTCACAGCTTTGCTGAGAAGGACCCAAGGTTTTGTGGACAGCAAAATGATCCTCCATTAGCACTATGCCTTTATGGCAATGAAGGCTAGCCATTCTGGGCTGTGCTAGCAAGAGCATAAACAGTAGGTCTAAGAAAGTGATTATATCCCTCTGCTTGACATTTTGTCAGACCACATCTGGAGCCTTGTTCAATTTGAACTAGATAGTCTTCAAGGTTTTCTTCTGACATAAATTTTTCTGTAATTGTACAAAAAAGGAAATTGCAAAGTAACAGTTAAACATATTATTTGTCACAACACAGCAACTGTATGGTGGGTTTTTTTGTAAAAAAATATCTCAGTGCTTCATAAAAGGATTGATTTCTACTTCATTATGTTTAATAAGGTTTTTAGCTGGGACATGAGTTTTTTTGGGAAACGGATAAGCAATGTGATAGCCTTAAGGCAGTAGCTTTAATATAAAGCCTTATGAAATTTTCTGAGATAATGAAGAAAAAGAAGAATGTGAAGAATTTCTTTTTCTGTTTCCAAGAAGAGTTGCTACTTGGCATAAACTGAAGGACAAATAGGATCATGTTATTAACTGTTTTCACTGGAGTGAAAATTAAACTAGTGTTAATGCCTAGAAATGTGCAGACTTTAGGAACCAGGGTCAGTGTGATTATGTCATCAGATACTGTAACAAAGTTAAACTTCTATTTTCAGTCATACATGCTTGTTTTGCCTAATTTTTGATTGTTTCAACATGTTGACTTTCTATCTGCATCTTTGCATCAGGAAAACCTTCTAATCAACAAATCATCTTTGATTTTTCTATTAGTATGGAATAAATTGTGGGTTTTCTATAAGAATGGATTAAAATGTAGAAATTGGTGAAAGTGCCATTTTTATCCAGTGTCTGTTGAAATTTACAGTTGATTTTTAAGGGGTTTGAGTATAACGATGATATGGTTTCACTGAGATACTTACATAGCAAGTATTATAGTGATATAGAACCATAGAGTCTTTGATATCTTTATATAGAGTTTCAAGAAAATGTATTCCATTACTTCAAAATCAAACCTGATTTTTTCAAATCAAACAGCTACAAACAAACAGAAAAAAAGCACCCATTGAAAACCATATCCAATACTTTTCCAGCACTGCTTACATGCTCACATCAGTTTTTTGGTTGCTCTGATTTATTTTAGACCTGACTTGCACAAGTCATCCAAGATATATTGCTGTCTCGTCCTGCAGGGAGTAAGTTGTTAATGTATCTCCTACTACTTGGAAACCATTCCTTCACTTGAACTTTCATGGCTAAGACTCTGCAAGACTTTCTGAGTGGGTATCTAATGTAATCTTTAATAACAAATGTTCAGACTGTAATTTCAGGCAGCAGTTTGAAAAAATGATTTTTTAAAACTGAATTTGAACATAGAGAGTAAGATCAACAAGACCTGACATACACTGAGGTTCTCCAGCACAGATCTGGTAACTCTGTTTTATACAAAACACATTCAACTTTGTTAAATACAGATATGGAAAGTTATTTAAAATCTATTTTGTTTTTGTGTTTTTTTTTTAACTCGGTACCTCACTGATTATACCCCAAAGGCAGTGTAAATCTATCTGCTTTTCTGTCATTCAAACTTTCAAATACCTGGATAAAGTGAGCAACAACTGACCTTCAGCAATCTAATCACACCTCTCTGGGGGAATTCTTATATGTCAGCTTCTTCCAAATCATTCTGTGGTGCAATAGAAACACCACACTAATTGCTCATACGTGAAATATATTAGACACAAGCAAGAATCTCCATTTTCTAATATTTCACAGAAGGGAAGAAAGTAAACAGAAATTATCTTTGATGACATAATCAATGGGTGAAGGAAAATATAATAATTGTGGTTCTTTCCCTCTTTCTAGTTGATATTTATGCACCCCTTAATTACATTCTCATTTTTTAATTTCTGTTGCTTTTTGTCAGAAATTCCTCAAAGTGCTACTTTCACTGGCAAATTTGTAATGCTAAAAAAAGCAAGTAGAGAAAAAAAGAGAATCATTGTCAAGCACTGTTCAAAAGTCTTGCTTATTATTTTCTTGGAAGGACATCTCATTTCAAAATTTCATGTGAAGCATTGTTTTATATTTCAAAATTAATAATAAAAAAATGTGCTACTGACAGTCTGCTAACTCTCTAGAATTTACTCTGCCTAATTCTTTTCTATTTAAGTTAGTATTCTGTTTAAAACCTTTGTTTTCATATAGCCTACACATGTTAAAATCGCATATTCCACTCAAAAATCTAAGTATATACCAAGTATATACTTAGTACCCTGTAGGTGTTTTTGTATGCATGTCAATAAAGAGTAGGTATGCAGACATGTAGGAAGCCCAAAAATTCTGTGCTAAAACCCCTAGATGAAGTTTAGCAGAACATATTCCACCTTTGAATATGCAAAGGATATAAGGCATGACATTAACTGTGGGAATGGTTCACAGCTGTGTTGGGGGAGGTTCAGACGATGTTAAGATTTATTTACAGAGACAGTGATCAAACACTGGGACAGGCTGTCTAGAGAAGTAGTTGATGCCTGAAGCCTGTCAGTGTTTAAGAGGCATTTGGACAATGTTCTTAACAACATGCTTTAACTTTTGGTCAGCCCTGAATTGGTCAAGCAGTTGGACTAGATGATCATTGCAGGTACCTTCCAATTAAGATAGTCTAGTCTAGTCTAGTGTAGTCTATTCTGTTCTTCAGGGTGGCATCAACAGACTGAGTTATTCCTATTCCCAACCTCCATTATGCCACCATGCAGATTCCCATATGAATGTACTAAATTCAGAGAGAACTTCATGTTTTAAAATGTTCATCTACCACCTGCACTTCTCAGTCCAGGCTCAAGAGGGTAATGAGTAGTGGCACAGCTTGCATATTGTCATTTATTATGTGAAAAGAAGTAAATGCATAGGAAGAGTTGCAGACACATTGCTCTTCCTGACAGTCTAGCTTACAGAATAAAATTTAGGATTAAAGGAACTTCCTATGGAGCCCTTTGAAGTAGTCTCCCCATCTTCATTAACTTTCTAGGAAACTTAGGGTCTCAGTTTGGAAGGCTGTTTTGCTAGAAAAGGTATATGGGCTTGCTGTGCTTGTAAGTAAGGTTGACCAGATTTCAGCCTAAATGTGTCTGTATTTAAGAGATGGTTTGGCATTGCTGTATTAATTCCTGAAGTTCATACTTATCTCATCTGCCTTTTTGGTCTTGTCACATTCAAATCTTGTTTTCTCAGGAGACCAAATTCATTCCAAAATTCCCTGGATAGGCTGTCTTTTGTCCCTTAGTGTCTCAGATGCTTTACTATTTCAATAAAACACCAATCTTATAGTGGCTGGTAACAAAGGTTTCAAGCAGATCATGGCCTGAGTAATGTTGTGATGAGTGTTATAAGATTCAGCAATTATGTAGAAGGTTTAGTTAATCTCTAGCTGCAGAAACAAATAGTGCTGCACCAGTGTTTCAGGGGCTGGATTCCTCCCCCAGATTTGTGACTAGGGTTTCTACACTGGGTGAACTGAAGCGCAAAAGGGAGCTGAGGTGGTGCCACTTGAATCACCTAATACAAAAAACCTAAGCACAAAGGCATCTCTTTGCCTTCTTAAGGGCATAATCTTGCCCTCTGTCTATCTGGAATCCTTTGGGTAGGTGCCTATGTTGAGTCATGAAGATACTTCAACAGCACACATTTGGCTTGCTCATGGGAGAAAGTACAATGGTGAAAGAATACTACATATGCAAAGACCTGGTCACTGGAATTCCCTTCTGCACTAATTTAAAGTGATTGCTTGCTGTTATTGCAGGCAGAGCGCTGTGACAGGCTGCAGCATACCCCGAGTTTGCCCATCCCCTTGTGAAAGTTGTGTTACTTTGAAGCACCCAGGATCCAGGAAACCAGATTGCTCAAGTTGGACCTTGGCCATTTTGCTTCCAGTATATGGACAGGGACTTATGCTTGCTACAGCAAGATTGTGACTATACTTTATACTAAGGATGTAGATGTGAATTAGCCAAAAAGAGGTTCCAACTATGGCAAACAGAGAAGGAAATAAGCAAGGGCAGTACTAGAAGTGTCTAGGGATATTCAAAGTTAAATAATTTTGTCTTTTGTAGAATGTGAAAACTGGTCCCTGGATTTTGGATTGAAGGTGTTCTTTGTTTTGATACCTCAACCAGACACATTTTTATCATCTTAGTTTAGTTAATACATTTCTTTGAACTAAAAGAATCAAGCACTTTATTTCTGCTTCACTTCATCTGTGTGTGCTCAATTCTTTTTAGATTTTTTGAAAATTTTACTGAAAGTTTCAGAAGTCTATGTCCAATGATAGATTTATATCAAGTAGTAACCCTTAAATACAGACAGTGATACGGTTGTGGTCTGGGAAGAGTCTAATTTAAATGAAAGCATTTCAAAGAAGAGCTTCTCCACTTTTCTTCTCTTTATCTACCACACCATCTTCTCCATGATTTTTGAGTCCAGTGTAGAAATGAGAGCAATTAGCAATTTAGCAATGCACAGAGCATGAATTTCTTTTTCCCTCACAGGCAGGCATTCCTTGGTGGTTTGCTAGCAGCCCAAACAGGGAATGTTTTGGTAGACTTATCTCCTTGGTCAGTTGGAAATATCGTGCAACCAGTGGCTACTGTGTAACAGATAGGACCATGCCAACAGTAGCTGGCGATTTAATCAGTAAAAATTGTCAACATCGTTGAGTTTAAGGGCACTTGCATCAATTACTATCTAAAGAAACTTTTATGTGCTAAGCTCAGCACATTCTTAAATGTGGAGAAGTGAAAAAATCTCATGAGGATGAATACATAAAATTTCAAAGAACTTCTAATTACTGGAGCTAAAATAGTAGTAAAATGTCTTTATTGTTAAAGACTTAAAAATGTCTTTAAGAAGACATAAATTTTCAAGAAATAAAATGTGACACATTTATCTCCTTAATTCTCTTGGCTTTGATACAATTGTTCACTAACAGAACTAAATTCTGAATTTTTAATATGACATTCAATATATAATCTAAAATTGCTACCCTTGTCAAATCAGCAGAGATAAGAACGAGTGGTCTAGCCCAGTTACTGAAAATGAAAAATGTGCATCAGCTGATATACCCAGTCATTTGGGAAAATTCACTCAAAAAAAAAAGTCAGCACACTGCCTTTGTACACATTACGCCACACTTAAGTCTGGAAAACATTCAGTTATATCAATAAGAGCAAGTTAGGGATAAAATTTTGAATTAAAATTGCCTGCTTTTATCCCTTCCTGAAACCCTCCAAATTCTTAAAGTCCGATGTGATTTTTAAGAAAAGCAGAGAAGTTTCAGATTCAGTCTTTAAAAAATAAGCAATAATAGAAGTTCTCATTAGGCTTTCCTTGTTTAGATGTTTTCCTGAGAGCTGCAAGAAGTCTGCTGCTAAAGAAAAGACATTCTGAGTAACTATGAAAATTCAGTTTCATCTGATGTCTGGATTTAAATGGGATACTGAAATGCTAAATTCAAATGCTGTCCATTAGCTAAAAGATTGCAGAATACTTTTACTCTGATTTTGGCTTCAACCCCTACTACCTTAAATTTACAACTGGGCTTAGTTTGGTAATAAGAGGCATTCAGGTTGGAGGGCTTTCAGTATGTGCAGAGGTTCACAACTCAGAGTTGCTGAATCTAGTGCTAAATCCATTTTTTCTGTTGGAAAAAATGACTTTCAGTAAAAATCTTTTACTAAATTTATTCACTAAGTCTGTGATTAACAATATCTTTAGAAATTACATTTTCAAAAGGGAGAATCAGCCTCTATGTGTAACATAGCTTACACCTCTATCTACAGAATCATGTCTTTAAAAAGAAGTTATGCCCTGAGCTAAGAAGCAGCATATTATTTCTACAAAGCCATGTGTATTATTCTTAGAGAAAAATTGGGCTTTGAGATAATTTTTAGTTATAGAGTGAAAGGTTGGTTCTCAAAAATCAACTTCAGTGCTAAATATCCCTTTCAACAATCTTTTAATTTGGAATAAAAACCAATTGGTCAGAAAATTATCAGTTTCCGGTTATAAATGCACTGCTTTAATGTTCTTTGTGCTCCTGGGTTCTGTTTTTAATTTCATGTGAGAACACTACGTTTTCAAATTTATATAGAAATAACATGGTGTTTTGTCGCTATGGCAATATAGAGCCCTATTTCTTCATTTATGAATAATAATAAAAATATAATTGAATCAAGTTACATTTTTGTTCCACCATTCCCTGAAGCTATCCTTTCATAAAGACTTTGTGTACACTCAATTTAAACTATTTTATTGCCCTCTCTAAGAGGATTTTATGTGTCTTTGTTAAAGCTCTAAGCATTGATTTTAGCTTGTGCTACCCCACTGGCAAACAATTACTGCATATTTAAAAAATGTGGGGTTTCTTTATTAGGACAGTCGAGCAGTGGAACATGTTGCCCACACAGGTTGTGTGGCCTCCGTCCTTGGAGTTTATCCCACCAGATGTTACTTGGAGCCAGAGAAAGGACAGTGATTATTCTGCAATTCTTTTATTGGGGTCCATCTTATTTGGAGGTCCCAAGAGCCCAGTTTATGTCAGTTGCTGTAGCTTGAAAACATAAAATGAGAGTATGTGAACAATTTGAAATTTCCAAAGTCTCCTGTATTTAGGTTAGGAATGTAGCTGGTACTGCTGGGAAAGTATGTTCCCAAAAACTTCATCACTGTGCCTCATTTTACCCTAATGTTGTAATTAGTTTTAATTTTGTCTTCTACATCATTTGAGGTCACACCTTGCAATGAATGATGTTTTCCTTGGATTGTTCAAGGAAATTCTTAGACCTTGAAGACACACATTTTGGCTGTTATTAGTCTGTCTTTACTTCAAACTCCAACTAGCAATCAGCTGTTGTGGTCTGATAATGTTGTAAGATATCTCTTCCTTCTTAAAAGAGTCAGGTGCTTGTGTTTAAATCGTCTGAAAGACTATCGAGGAACACAGCCTCAAACAGAAGCTCAGAGTAAGAGCTGAGCATAGCAACTTCTAAATGGATCATTTAGCAACTGAGTTTTTCTGTTTATGTATATATATTATATATGTGATGTTTATATACATATACAAATAAAATTGAAATATATATAAAATATAAAACCCTTTCTTGCCTCACAAGATTTTTTTAATAAAGGCACTGTAGTGTAAATTATTGTTATATGATGAAATTCTCATTGGACCTTAAATTCAATTGTAATATGTATCATTCATATTTCTAAATGTCCACTTCAGGTCAGTTAACTATAAATAAAGAAATTTCCCTAAATTGTATTTTATTTCACATCTTGGATGTTCCAGATTAAAAAAAAAAATTACTACTCTTGGTGATCTTTCTTGCTGTCTCACTGCCATACATACATAAATATATGTATCATATACAAAAATAATAAATGCCCTAAGTTTGTAGGCATATATGTGTAAATATAGATATATGTGTGTATACACACAACCATACAGAGAGCAAACTTGAGGGCCTTTTTTGCACTATTTTCTGTATTCTAGGATTGCAGACAATTATTTGAGACTTTCAAATTAGAAAGATCTGTTAAAGGGGAGTTTGCCTTTGTTATTCTGATCTGTCATTTCTTTTATGTAACAAGCCAGCTGTTATTTGAACAGCATCATTCATTTCCTCAATGGAATGATGACACTACAATCAGCCTTCATTATCTTCCCATGCTCTTATATGAGAACTAAGTGCAGAGGAAATACTTTGTAATTACTCTAGGCAGATTTCCCACATGTTATAGATGCCATAGATGGGATTAATGAATATCACTTGAAAAGGTTGAAGTAGACAAAAACAAAATTAGGCTTCAGTAATCGCAACATGCAGATGGGTTGAAATGCTAGTGGGAAAAAATCCCATCAGCAATTAAACTTGCTTCTTGGAACAGCAGATGTGCGTAGTCTCTTACTGAATACTGAGCACACTTGAAAGAAATTTGTAGAGGAAGAATGCTGAAATGCACACAGATCTGCTCAGGCAGGGCTGTGATGAGTGACAGGCTTGTGCTTATTTTACTTGGCAGGCAGTAGGACCCCCCCTGTCTCTGCTCAAAAGAATCCCAAAGTTCTGCTAAGTCAATGAGTGCTCTTCTTACTATTTCTGCTGCTTTCTGCCATGGAAAGCTCTTCTGCCATCAAAGACCTGTTAAAGGTCTGATTGAGGACAACAAGCAGATAGGGCAGGTCAACCCTTCAGTCTCTGGGTCATCTTTGGTTCTCCAAAGGAGACATTTCTCAAGCTCTGTTTTGCAGCTTTCTCTCCAGATAATCTTCAAGATTACTTACTGACAAGAAAAAACACATGGCTAAAAAAATCACCAGCATAACCAATTTAGCCACCTAGACAACTTGCTCTGAGTCACCAAGCAGGGAACTGCAATCTACAGAGGTAAAGGAGTCAGTGAAAAACACAAGTAATGAATCAGTTGTAGTGCTGGGCTTTCAAACAATTGGCACTAGGCCAAATTTGACTTGCAAGGTCCAAACAAAAGGTCCACAGTCATCACTGCTGGGTACATCTTGTTACAACACTCAAGGAAAGTGGGAAGGATAAATGAGCAAGAGAGCAAGTACACAGGGTTTCTACTTGTGTTGATTTTCATTTATGGCTTTTATTCTCATATATTCTGTTGGTCAGCATGTTGAATGACATCAGAGTACTTTGGAGTAAGTATTCTAACTCCTAAGTGGACTCCAGTCCCTTTTGGTTGTAGCTGATGGAAGGGACTTGACTACTACAGAGTTGCCATCTTCCACCTGATCTGATTCAATGGTTAAAAATACAACTTTTACTGTACAAAGCAGCTTCTCTAAGGGTGAATCTAAGTTCCCTTCTCTCTCTCCTGTGCTGGGAAGAGAGGAGTTTCTGCTGTACCCCCAGCCACAGCTAGATCTCAGGCTGTATTCAGAATTTGGCGTCATGAACACAATAGACAGAGATGCATGCAGCCATAGATACATAAACATATAGAGAGGAGCAGTATTACAGAAATAGCCAGTTAGACTAAATCTTATCTGTGATTTGGTCTTGGCCTCTACAACAACTTCAGCTCACATCTTACACCTAACAGTTACCGATTAAGAGAAATCTTTGGGAATAGCTTTGTTATAGTCCGAAAGCACTGATCTGTCCCTGTACAAAGACAACTGCATTCTTGATTGCAGTTAAAATATATAAAATACTGTGCTTGCCATTAAAAGGTCTGTATCTATCACTGTTATTTCCTCTTTGAAGGATGTGCAAAAACATCTTAGCTATATTATATTTGAAATGTTGCTAGGGTCAGAAGGAAACACTTCGTATATATATAGATATAAAATATACACCCCCTCACTCCTCCATATATATATATATATATATATATATATATATATAATGGAAAATGTATTGTTTGGTTAATCAAAATTATGACAATCTAGCCAAAATACAGCTAACAGTTACTCAGACAATTCCACTATTATTAATCCTTATAATCCAAGGTAATATGGAAAAACTTCCTCAATAATATTCTTTAAATTATTTAAAAAAGATAATTTAGTAGTATCTACCCTTTTTCCTGGAGCTATGTTCACTCTTCCAGTGTCCCTACAGACCCTGCAGCAAAGAGCTCCAGTCTTTGTTGAGCAGAGGAGTGTGAGTGGAGGGGAAAAGTTCCATAATCTAATGACTGGCATCCCAGCTCTTGGTGGAGGCTTGGAACTAGATGATCTTTAAGATCCCTTCCAACCTAAGCCATTCCATGATTCTGTGATTAGTCCTAAATGTCCTGCACTGTTCAGGAGGAGAATGATAATGGTGTGCATCACACAGTTACTACCTAAGTCTGTTGGTCTTTACGACACAGTATTCCCAGAAGCTACAAGTCAGGCATTAGTCCCTTGAGTATTGGTAAAACTAGCTCAAACTCAGAGAAGCAGTGAATCTCTCTGTCAGTTCTGTGCCAAACCTGTAGTCCCATGTGGCTATTGGCAAAAACTCTATTTATTTATGCACACTACTACTACTATGATTACTGGTGGTGAACAGAAGCTGTTAATCTATTCAACATGTGAATAGCTACATGGGAGTGGTGGAAAGGTTACCTCAGCCGCCCTAATAAAATCATATTCAATTATTATTACTCTTTGGTTTGTACAGCACCCTTCTACCCATTCTGCCTGTATGGTCAAATCTCTTTGCATGTGAATGCAAATAGAGCATTCCTAAAGGTACTGTATGCTACAACTTTGTGAAAAATATTTAGAAATCACAACGCTGTGAGCATGGAAAAGCCTGATTTGGATGAGCCAGTGCATACGATAAAAAGCCAGCTGATGTCAGGGATTTATGGAATTTTCCACAAGAGGATAATCTGATATGTCCTCTATCAATTTTCTGTTTATTCATCAATTTATATTTAGGTCAGTATATATTAAATTATTATTAACCCTCATACTTTTCAGAATCTTACTTTCATTTTTAACGAATGGCTTATGAAGTAAACCACAAGAAATGTGTTAGTTCTGATGACAGTAGCTCGACAAGAAGCTGATCTCCAGTCCCTGGAAAGGTCTTAACTACATGGCAATAGAATTCCTGGGAGTGGAACCCTCCAAACAACTGTCATACACACCTTGTTTTGTCTACAGTCTCATAAACAGCTTCCCATCTCTGCACAAACCTTTCAAGGCTAGATAAAGAATTCATTGCAGAGACTGGCAGGTGGTTTTCATTGTTATTATTCCTACTGGCACAAAAAATGCTTGAATCAATGAGCAGTCTTTGGAACAGTATTTCCTCCTCTACTTCTCATTTGTGTTTTGAAAGTCATTTGAACATCTCGAGATTTCCAGATTACACCCAGTATGTGGTTTATCTATCTCATCAGTACTCTTACAAAAAAAAAAAATCTTACCTTCTGCTTTAGCCAGTCCCCCTCAGTCATTTCTGAAAGGGTATAAGTTAAGCGTGCCTCCCACACCTTCTTGTTATCAGAGTCTTTTATACATTTAGTGACAAATAATAATTAAAAAAATCAGAAAAGTAGTAGATTTGGAGCTGCTATTGTCAGTTAGCAATCAGTGTGCCTCATGCTTCCTATGAGAAGACTTTTTTTCAACTGCTCACAAGTCTTCCTTGATACAGCTGTTTTCAACTAGAATTTTCCTTGCTCATAACCTGTTTCTGTCCAATAGATTTATTTATTTTTAAATCAAATTTTAAATTATTTGGCAACAATAATGGAATAGAAAAATACTTTTTTTTTGCTCATGTTAAAAGTTTTAGCCTGGGTTTTTTTTAAAAAAGACCGATCATGCACATACGCATTTCTGTGTTTTGGCAGGCATGTGCATTTCCTCTCTATGGAAAAAGCTGCTCAGCTTTGGCCTTTGAAATGCCACAGTTAGCTCATGTTCTACAGATATCCTCTTGCTACAGCTTTCCAGGGTAAAGTCTCCCAAAAGCCCAGCCGTAGCAGGTCTAGCATGTGGTTTAGTGAAACTATTCCTAAAATTGTAGTTGTGACTTATTGTGCCAAGTCTCCAGGTTTCAGACCTTATGGATCTTTTCTCTCCTGTGTGTTTGGTAGCAATTTTCTTGCTGGGCCTAAGAAATATTGAAAAAGGCAGTAATTTATTCATATGCCAAAAGGTGAGAATAGCATGGGAAAGTAGGGATGACCATGGAATAGCACATGGGAATGCGGCCTGAGTCATGGGATGAGTTGGGAGGTTGTGGACGGCGGAAACTTGTATTGCAGGCTGTGGAGAAAGTGGAACTGGAATTGAGGATTGGAATAATGTGTTTGTCAGGGTAAGACATTGAGTGTGAAAGTGGAAGAGCTAACATAGAAAAAGGAAATTAAACTCTACTGTGGAGGAAAAAAAAAGAAAAAAAAAAAGGAACTGCAAATTGATTGGGCATCTGGATGAGAAGAGTCAAGTTGGGAGTCAGTGGGCGAAAGGACAAAATATAACAGGGCAGGTAAATATGACCTGACACTGAGGGAAGGTTGAGAGGCAGGGAAAAGGGATGTGGATGTAGAAGAACCATGGGTGAGGAGCTAGATGAAAACAAAAACTGGCAAAAAGTCTGTGCACTCAAGATTCAGTATTGCTAAAAGGGAGGTGCTCAAAAATTTACAGCATGGTTGTGGGCTCAGGAGGTGGTCCTGATTGTTTAAATGGGGAGAAAAGAGTTGTTCAGACAAGGAGGCTTTCACTTTTATTACAAATTGGAGTATTGGGACTGACTGCATGGGCCTAAGATGAGACTGAGTGACAGAGAAGGGAAAGGACTGCAGTGGGGACACTCTCTTACAAATGGCCAGGTAAAATTAAGTTAGAACGGAATCAATAGAACACTGTGTATGGAAGCAGAAAACTCCTACCAGAGCTTAAATTTGATAAAAGGGACAGTCAAAATAATCCATGACTATGGGGGGTGGAGACATGCACCACCACGCATGTATATATTGCATATCTGAACTAATAAAACTGTGCAAGACCAAAGCCCTCTCTGTGCTCTTTCATTTGTACTTGTCATCAGGACAAATTGTGCCAGGAAAAGTACCACACTAACAGAATTATGATTTAGTTTCCTAGTGCCTTTTTTAGCTCAAATATTTCTATTTGACATTGCACAATGCTTGATATTATCCATGTTTTTTGAGTTCCACTTACTTTCTTTTCTATGTCAAACCTAGGTGAAGACTTGGAAGAAATAAACTAGTGAAACATTTACTTTCCTATCTCCCTGTTCTTCTACCGTGTGCTCCACAAGCACAAGGTTTTATACAAGCTCAGTAAAGCATTTGTGATCCAAACAGTGATAATTTGATTTTGAACAAGGCATGACATTAGGGGTTTCTCCTTGGAAGAGTAATGAAAAGTGATTGGCAAGATGAAAGCAGATGTAAAACCCAGACTAAATCTGTTAGCATGGATGTAGCAGTGCAGCTGCTTCTTGCCTTTGAGAAAGGTCAGTAGAATATGCAGACATCTCACACATGATATACTCTCATGTATATACTGCTGAGGATTACAAGCAGGGTATAAGTTCAACACGAAAGTGAACAGAACATGCCAGCACAAAATTCATAGAGAAACACATTTTACCCAAGGCAAGTGATGTCAGCTATAACAGACAATGTCTGCTGGTTGGACAGGCCATCACACCTCACTTATTCGTACAAGTGAGAGGTGATGGCTGACATCTGTAGACAGGTCATAGGGAAGCAGAGGCTAAAACCCACTGAAATCAATCAAAGTTCATTTACTTAAACATGCTTTGAATTGGTCTTAAGACAACACATCCCTCTGTGTCCTCCTGTTGTGTGAGCCTACATCTCCCTCCAGGCTGGAATGCCAAATCTGCCAGGACTGCTGCTTATTTGACATGTCTTTGCACCGGTTAACATTTATTTTAGGTCCTTCTTCATCCCTAACTTGTCCTAGGAACAATAATTAGGGACACTCTCCCCTGTAATTTCTCACTGAGAAATCCTAGAAGAGAATTAGCCAATTTAAGACCTGAGTTACCTTTGTTTCTGTCTGTATTTCTCCCGGGCTATAATGGAAAACAGTGTCTCCTTGTTGGGTCTCAGGAATCTGCTGGAAGGGGGTGCTACAGAAACAAGCCTATGTAAATCTCATACTGAAACTTGAGAGATTAAGGCAGCAGTAAAATTCTCTAGTTATGATCTCGATTAAACAGCTCAAGAAAGGGGAGGGGTGATTTGAAAGCTCAGTGACTGCTAAGGGAAGAAATGGATGAAATTAGAGTCCCTGAGTACTTTCTGTACTTTGGGAGTCACAGACAAAATATGAAATGATCCCCTTGAGACATACAATCTTCTTTCATATTAATGAAGGTTTACCCTCTAAAAGATCTTTTCTATTTTACATTTTCAACTAGCATTGCATTATTTTATTGTTCTCTGCTGCTGAGGTAGCAGTCTCACCCTGTTAGCCCTTCGGATATATTAACAATCCTAAAATGCGATTTTTCTGTTGTGAGACAATTGCAGGAAGAAAAAGATCCTTTTAACTCTCATTGAAACAATCAAGATCTCTATTTCTTCTTTACATTCATGTTAATTTCTTGTATGTTTTGACTTTGCTTTACATCCTGGATCAAAGTCATCAGCTCACTTCATGGAAGTAACAAAAAATCATCCTGTGAGAAGCAGTATATACAACAGTATGTGAAAAGGATAACTAGAGCTTTTAAGAGGTCAGTATTCCACTTTGACCTAATACAGTTTTAATTTGTTTCCTGTTGATTTGATTTTTAATTTTTAACCACTTTTTCTGGGTGTAATTTCCATCCCTGAATAGGTAAGATTGATTTGACTGATTATGGGCTTTTGCAAACTGGGAGTTCCTTCACTGCTCCACAATATCTTATTTATTTTCTTACCTTTTTATTATTAGTCTCCCTGTTTTTAATTTCAAATGACTACATTTTTACAATGCCAGCCTGACCGCTCTCAAATAATCACTACTTTTTTTTCATCAGGTACTTATTGGGCATAATCAAATTACAATGTATTTATATTCATTATGCTAAACTCCATTATTTACCTCCCATTTGCTTATTAAATGTAAATTAAAAGTGTTAAACTACTAGCACCACTTACTCCTTTGTAGTCAAAGCAACGCTATCCACGCCAATTATTTCCACAAACATGAATGCCTCATTCAAAACTGGAACCAGCATGCTAGTCCATCACCCAGTTCCTCAGCAAAGGAGTGCTGATGAGCAGTCTGCAGAGCTCAGCAAATGGAGAGAGATCAGCAAGAAGGAGTGGTGGAGTGGGTTATAGGAAAGCCAGAGCAGAGGGACTCATCAAAAAGCAGGGAAGGCAAGGGAAAAGGAGAAAAGTAACCAAGAGATAAGTAGTGAAGAACAAAGCTAGAAAGGAGAAAATCAAGGAGAATGATAAACAGAGATGGAAAGGAGGAGAAAGTAGGGAAGATAAGGTGACTCACGAAAGCACCAGGAAAAAAATAACCAGTATGTTCATTGCAATATCCCCTACTTACTGAAACTGAAGGAGCATTTTCTGTCACATGAGCATCTTAGAGCCTACATGAATTGTAAAGCAGTAAGATAGGATATCAATCAAAACTGCAACACCAGAGTTTCTAAGGCCATGGTTTTATGATACGGGAAAGCCTGTCTTCAGATTCCTGGTACCAGATCAAACTGTTGCTACTGCAAGAAGCAAAGTGCTGATCCCATACAATCTTTCTGTACTAACTCAAATTAATGCAGAACTTGTAGTATGTTAACTTAGTGCTATTAACAGACTTTATTGCATGTCTTCTGTCTTTTCACAGTTGACATAAAGCCAGCATAAGAGCATAAATCTAACATAAAATTCATGTTGCATGTTCTGGCTTATTCAGCAGAAATGCATTCATGTGTTCATAATTGTGTTTACAATGCTGTTCCATAAGTGCACAGAATTGATAGTAAATTCTGTTTAATACACTGCAAGTGTTGCTATGAGCAGAAGGGAATATATCATATACCTGAAATTAAGTATTTACTCTTAGTCAAATTAGTATTTTAACAGTCAAAATTAACCTTGTTACAAAAATATGTGCTCGTTGTTCAAATTAATTGAAGGATGTCTCACCAGTAAGTCTTAAAATTATTTGTGTCTGCCTGATGTTATTTTGCATATTTACCACCAAGAAGTGTGAAAGCTGAACAGCAGCCTCTGCCTGCCCTACCTTAAACAAGGGGCTGTTGCTTGTCCCGTGACGATTACTAAGTTTTGTCATGCCTTTGCCACATGCAGTATTCCCACAAATAAAGTTACAAGAGGACAAACATTAGCCAGTTGACCACAGCACAGTTATAAAGCAAGCTAAGCTCAGCTCAGGCAAAGTTAAGGCCAAAAAATTTTAGACCCCAAGCTATCAGGTCAGCACAAAGGCTTCAAACTTTTACTAATAATGGAAAAAATCATGTTTACTGAGGTACAGTCTCAGTGTTGTGTGTTCATTTGAAACCCTTTGTAAAACTGTAAGATGCTCTGTAAATCTGCTTTATATTGCTCGTAATTGAAAACATGTTCAATAGGAGCTTTCTTTTGCTTTTCAGCTGACAAATCAGCTGTGCTAAGTACTTGTGAACTCAACTATTAGTGTTCCAGGGACTAATGTTTAAAATGATGGAGTTCTGAAATTATATGCTTCTATAGGAAAAAAACTCTTCTGATACACCATCTCTTCTCTGTAACGCATTTAATTTAGCCTACCCTGCAGAAATCACAAAAGGTATTAGTTCCATCTCAATTATTGCAGTTGGGTTCTGTTAGAATCTAAATTTATTTCACAACAGCATGTATTTATGTGTTGTTAACACCTGACTGCTGAAAATACTAGGCTTATTTCAGTGGGTTCCTTGAATGATGGCTTCTAGTCTCTGCTGAAAAACAGCGGCTGGGCAAACAAAATCCCATGAGGGATGTGCAGACAGCCTCTGCTGTGCTTACCTTTATCTAGCTGCAAATTTTGGCTAAAACCTTTCCACACCCCTTCCTTCCCCCTCCTATTTTGCAGGTCTGCCAAGCATGAATAAAGAGCTTATTTCAGCAGATGGTGTTCCTCATGTTTATTCCTATTGGTATCCAGGGATGTTTGAGACCATGGGCATGAGAATGTTATTGCCCACTGCTGTTGTAGTTCCACTTTGACTTTAATTTCCAAGGGTCCATACTGCCAAAATAATCTGTGATACCTCCTAATTAATAATACTTGGCATCCAGTATTGCTCTTGATGATTTTGAAGTTGTAATATGTATGTGTATATATATTAACAGATTGCTTGTGCTGCATTCTGCCAGGAGAAAGCAGTGCATCCGGGTGGTCCTTAAAAGTTCGTGAGGTAGACTGAAAGACAAAGGAGGACATTCCAATCTCTACATGTAAGAAGAAAAATGTTATTAGAGTCCTGCCTCCTTCAGTGCCCATGCTGGAAGGTGACCATGTTACTGTAAGAAGAATTATTTTGCAAAAGATTTTGCTATTTTCTCCATTTTAAAGGCAGATAAACTGGTGGGGGTCTTTTTCCTATGTGACTTGCCCAAGTCAATGTAAGTAAATCTGAAAGCAAAGTAGATCTTCTAGTTTTCTATTTCCTAGACTGTATCTTCTAAAGCCTTGAAAAAGCAGAATTAATTTTGGGATTTCTGAGTGGCTTGATTTTGTAGTTGTACCATTTGTACCCAAAATATCCAAATAGAGAGATGTCTTTCTATTCCCAGATAGAAATAAGCCTGAGTATGCCAGGATGCTGCAAATGTTTTATAGACACACAGAACAAGTACGAAAAGCAATTGCTGCTTCTAGAAAGAGGTGCTGTTATTTCAAATGAATCTTCAGAAAGGGTCTTCAAAACCAGAAGGAGACCACAAAACCTCTCCCTTTTAGCTAGAACAGAAGACTTTTTTGCCTTCCTGCCCAGGCTCAGAGTGCCAAGTTACCCTTACATAAATAAGAGACTTGCCCACTGGCTCAAGGCAGCAGTACATATTTTCAACATGTTTCAGATTATTTATGTGGTAGCGTCTGGAAGTATGTGTCCATAGGTGTGTTAAATGTCTAAATTCCCACTGTAGCAGTCATATTGGAGATCTAGAACAGGATTCAGTTGCATAGAAAAGTATTCAGCACTATATGTAATACTCCTAAGGGGATCCATAATTTCCACTGTACTTCTTTGCTAAAGTTCTCTGTAAAACAGAGACAGTAATAGTCATGAGAATCAGTCTGCTGATATCTTTGAAGACCTCCTGTCCTACCAGGGACAAAAATAATTGTCTTTTCAGCAGTGTATGATGCATGAGAAGTGACAGGGACACATGCTGTGAAGAAGAACATAAGTTACTGAATGGGTGTGATGATCATATCATCTACTGCATGAAGAAGAGTGTTCATTTTTTTAAAAAAAAAAGGATAAGAAATTCAGCACTGCATCATAATGCATATGTTGCACTGATAACACAAAAAGTGATGTTTCACTAAATGGCGTAAAATCTTCATCCTGTTGACTCCTTTGAAGGCAGAGTGGTCCTGAAGAGAGACCCGGACAAATTAGAACACTGGGAAATCACCAACCATATGAAGTTCAGCAAGGGGAAGTGCCAGATCCTGAACCTGGGATGGGGTGACCCTGGATGTACAGACTGGGAAATGAGATGCTGGATAGCAGTGCCATGGAAAGGGCCCTGGGGGTCCTGGTCGATGGCAAGTTGAATGTGAGTCAGCAGTGCCCTGGCAGCCAGGAGGGCCAACCGTGTCCTGGGGGGCATCAGGCAAAGCATCGCCACCTGCTCGAGGGAGGGGATTGTCCTGCTCTGCTCTGCACTGGGGCAGCCTCACCTTGAATATTGTGTGCATCCTTGGGCACTGCAATGTAAGAAAGACAGTAAGTTCTCAGAGAGTGTCCGAAGGAGAGCAGTGAAGATGGTGAAGGGCCTGGAGGGAAAACCATATGAGGAGTGGCTGAGGGCACTTGGTCTGTTCAATTTGATGAAGAGAAGACTGAGACTACAACTTCCTCGTGAGGGGAAGAGCAGGAACAGGCAGTGATCTCTTCTCTGTGGTAACCAGTGACAGAACCTGAAAGAATGGCCTGGAGTTGTGTCAGGGAAGGTTAGTTTGGATACTAGAAAAAGGCTGGGCACTGGAACAGGCTCCCCAGGGAAGTGGTCACAGCACCAAGCCTGGCAGATTTCAAGAGTTCCTAATTTCCAGAGTTCCTTTCTACTCTTTGATGCTACATTCTTAGAATAGACTAAAAAACTAAGAGCTCAGACTTTTTCTCAGGTCTTCACTTACTGAAGAATCAACAATTATTCCCTCCTTTCGTCTAAATCATCCTGACAGGTAAGTGAAGAATTATTTTCAAATCTTTGCATTTGGAAATGACAGCTACATTTCAACACCATTATCTGCCTTCAAGCTATGTTTCTTTGCATACCCAAATCTTTTTCAAGTTCTGTCACATTTTCAGCAATTCAGAGTGCTCATTTTAAAAGATGCCAGACTGGGTACAGGCTGTTATAACTCATGATACTGGATTGGGAGAAGGAAAGAGAATTTGGGGTTTATGCTTTTTGAATTCAAAATTGGAATAGACTAACGGAAGACAAGTCTTAGCAGTCCAAGACCAGACTAAAGTATATCAGTGTAACATATGTATGCATGCATGTCTGCTTTGCACACATTTCTTTGCAGAATGTGATTGGTAGTCTGAAAACTATGTTACTTTTTAAAAGTTCTGAAGGTGTTTCATTTACGTAATAGGGAATATTTTGTTATTTATACCCACTGCTAGCATTGTGTGCAACAAAACTCCCTACAGGCTCTGAATTACTGGGTGTTAAATGGAACAGTCCTTTAGGCCCGCCTGCATGCAGAGAGTAATTTGTGAGCAAGGAATTAAAAGCCTGGGTTCTAATATAACAGCTGGCAAATCAACATTGTGTTTCATTCATTCAATTAAACTACACAGTAAGATTTTGGATTTGGTCCAAGTCCTACCCTGGAAGAATATGAGTCTTTCACTCAGAGTTTGATGTAGTCCTCAGTGACTTGTGGCTATCAAATAAACTGCAGCTTCTACAGCCCTGGAAGATTTATGACCTTCACTCTAAGGTTGACTACAGCTTTTAAGTGCTGAGTTTTAGAGGTCTAAGCCTCTGACACTCGCTGAGTATATGGGCTGTATTTGTCAAGCTGACTAATCTTGTACAGGTTTGACGTGAATCATTCTTCAAAGTACTGTTAGAAAGATGCCGGCTGTCAGATGTGAAACTGGGGATAACGGCTCCTCTGATAAGCACATAGAAGCAAAATATTCTGAAACATGGCAACAAAATATTGGCAGCTATAAAAAGAAGAAAATTTGTTTTTTCTTTCCCCATGCAAACTAAAATGATATAAGCATGCTATGGCAAGTGTCTCTCCTTCACTTATGGGTCAATAAATAATTTATGCTAAATGATCATGTCTCTGCTCCAGTTGGTCTGTCTGATTTTATCGATGGTCACCTTCCCTGTATGGACTACATATTAATTGCTTCAAGGAATTACTTTCCATATATTCATCACAAACATATCCCACCCCAAGCCTGCTTGGATCACTGTTGTACAATGGTTCTTTTTCTAGATGCTGCTTTAGTTTTTCATATTACTTGCTTCACTTATCTTTGAACTGCATTGAGACAATTCACATTCAGAAGTCTAAACTGTTTGCATATGTAGTTTTCTTGTTCCCACATGTTTTTAAAGGCATATCAAAATAAGACCTAAAAACTGTATTGAAAAATAATCTCTTGTAGTTTTTTCTTCAAATCCCCAAGATTTATATTTTAAAATATAAACTCTTCTCCAAATAAATAAATATATAAATAAATAAAATCCTGTTTTCTTTCACTTGACTTTAAATAGATGTGTAAATCCCTTTCATGCTTCATTATCTATTCCCAGGGCTTACCTCCCTTATTTAAATCTGTTGTTTTTCAAATGGTGAACTTTTTTTTGTATATACCAGACAGTTAGAAAAGACAGATGCATTCATTGTTGATCCAACTTTAACATTTTTGTTTACTAAGATAAATAATTGAACATAGAGTCAATCATAATTTACAAAAAGCACACCTAGAAAACAGATAGAACTTGTTAGTTTGTGCTATATAGAAGTGCATCTTTTGGCCATGACTACATTTAAATTATACTATCAGAAATTTCCATCAATATATGCTTTTTCTGTCTATGATACATGGTCAGACTACATGGAGACATTGTCATTTCTAGGAGAATACAGGAAGACAAAGGAGGATGTTACCATTTTTCTCAGACAAACTCCTCAGTTCCCACTCAGCCTGTGGCATCTATCCTTTCAATTTCATAAACTGGTTTTTCACACATTATTTCTCGTGGAGAAAGAAGATACAGCCAGGATGTGGATGGAATATGATGGCAGCTTTACTTCTAACAACAAGCAAAAATCTACATTCTTTCATAATTTTGCATGGCAGTGGGCTAGTTATCTGAAAAAAGTGTGACTACCTCTATCTTATCACCTGTTTTATCTGCACTTCTTCATTGACAATAAGAACCTGGAAGCAGAGACAGCTTTAACAAGAAAAGGGTTGTTGGTGATTTTTAAAATATGCTGAGAAAAAATGTTAATCTAAAAGTAATGATTAATTTTAATTTATTGTAATGAAAGGAGTTTTCAGACCTGCCTAATTTAGCTTTGATTTATCTGTGTGGCATTTTATAACACAAGTTTAGTGCAGTTTTGCACAATATACTCCAAACACCTTAAATTTTCAGAACAATAGGAGTGGTCTTCTTTAACTAATCAAATTTGATGATTTAGTAAACTTCAGAGGTAGATAGATTTGCTTTGTTATCATGTCTTAAATACTTGCAAGTTCTTATGATGGCTGTTTGATACCTATCACAGTCATTTGTATTGATGTGAGTCACTCGAAACATTTAGGCAAAAATTTGGGAATCGAAACAAAGACCACTCATAGGAATTTTATTCCTCTTTAGTGAAAAGTGAGCCAGTACTTCCTACAGACAAGAGAGAAATTAGCTTAGCAGCATATACAGGACAAAGCACAGTCTTTGTTTACTCAGCTCCTGGTGTTTGGTACCATCACCTTTTCTAATCTTCTCCCCTTAGGATGACTGGTGTGAACTGTATAACCTCAACTCACATAGCCTTGGGAAGAGGAATAGTTATTTGACACCTGACTGAAAGGGAGTTACTTGGAAAATAGGAAGCCAGGCTACTGAGATCTAGGATTTGTGAAGCTGGGACTGAGATTGCTCTACCACAATAAAAAGCATCCTTTGTTAATCACTGCAGGAATCCTTCTCATTTAGTACTGCAAATAATTTTGAGTTAATAAGGTAGAGACGACATGATGCCTTCCCTCATACTCTTTACACGTTTGAGACTGTAATCCTAGCATTTCACCTCAGAGTAACATGTGCTAATAATAGACAGCAGCTGAGATGAAAGCTGATATCTGGGACCTAACAAGTCACTTTTACTGAAGAAATTTAGGAATATTTGCCTTCCTCTCTGTGTGTTCAAAAAAAAGGAGATGATCTCAACTCTGAGCAAGGGAATTCAAACCTGCTAGCTAGATTCTGCTTAAAATGCCATTGGGTGACAGTCTGTCAGCTTAACTTTGGCACATAACTTGCAGTGAAATTTTAGGTCCTTAATGAAGTAAATGCCCATGTTCCCTTTACTGTCTGTCAATGGAGAAAAATCCTGTTTGCCACTTGTAACCAACAGTTCAGGTAAACCTGGGTAAAAATGGTCACCACTGAGGCTTTCAAAGCCATCTCCTGTTGCCAAAGTAGAGAAGTTACTCTGGAAGCACACTAAATTTTGGGAATCTGAGGCCTGATGCAGCCATGCCACCCTTTTTTTCATATCCCAGAGCTAAACAAGGAGATTCCCCTCTGCATCCTCTAGTTTCCCTTATCCCATCCCTTGTCCTTTATCTCTCTGCATCCAGCCTCTGCTCTGTTATTTTCTCCTCTGGAGTTACTTGCTGTTTCTCACCAGTATTTTCTTCCTGCTGACTGATTGCTCACTTTAACTCTGCTGATCCCCAGTTCTGCTAATGACAAAGTAGAGGCAAGTACTAAAGCTACTTTCATCTCCAAGGCTTTAAATAATTTCTGTAAAAACTACCATCACACAGTTTACTTCACAGATCTCCAGAGGTCTGAAGGCCATCAATCTTCAACTGATAGTATTCCGTAATGGAAATGCCAACAAATATAACTTGATGCTTTCTGAAGACAGTATCCAGAAAAAATAATGTTTGAATTTTGGCTTCAACAGTATCCTGCCCTTTCCTCAGAAGGAAGAGAGTGTTTTAAGACTGGGCTATAGAAATCCATGTGGTACCTGGCATAACCTTGTATCTGTGGGCTGTAGACTCTTGCCTTTTATATAGCACTGAGCTGTCAGCAGGCAGTCCAAATGCACAATGAAACAAATATTGAGCTAATACTTGTTACCTGGTTATAAACAGTCCATCCCTGGTGGAAAACAAGGACATGTGAGAGTGGGTTCAAAAAAATCAGATCTCCTAGGTTTGATTCACACTTACATACCCTAAAACATCTCCTACCACTACATGAATGTGAAGCAGCAGGAAGGCAGAGTAACAGTCTGCCAGAGAAGTTTCCTGATATGACAGAGACTCTCAGACATGGTTGATCCCAGTGTATAGCACTTACTGAAAATATTTCTTTGCTTACCTGTTATTTCTGGTGTTTTATATGTGTCTGGGAATCACAGAGTAATTGATTATATTTGGTTGTATCCTCCATCAACACAGGAAAGAACCAGTTCCACACCCAACTCTTTCAATTGCAGCACTAGGTACCAATTTATTATTTAGAGCATAAAATGAAAGAATTTAATAAGAGCGAAGTCATTATCATTTCATACGAGCTGCAGCCTCATGAGGCTTCTGCAAAGCCCAGTGAAGAAAGTTTTTCATGATCTCTAGCAAAGTCATACAGTAAACCTATAACTATTTTCTGTCAGTTTTTGAGAGGATGATACTAGGTATGGTTAAAAATTAACATATTTATGAATAAATTTGCATGATAATTATTCCCATTTAACCTATACTAAGATAGGAATGAAAGGGAAAGAAACAAAAATGAGTTCAAGTGCAATATGATAGATGGAGAGGAATATTCCTACCAGTGTTAACAATACAAAAAATAGCTCAAGATCTAATAAACAAAATATATTAAATATAGATCAAATATAGTATCAAATGAAGAAAAAAGAGAGAAGAATCTGTGAAACCTCTCTGGTAGCAAGTCAGAAACAGATTAAAAACCACTGACCTGCCTTGGAGACCAAATGAGTAAAAAGATCAGCCATAAGTAAATTGCAACTTGGGTAACAGGGAGGTGACAGAAACTTGTGCACTAATTCCTTTCTGAACTTTCAAGGTCTTCTAAATAATGCATGACATTTGTACAATGCATGTATGAGATCATGGGTTTGGAATACATATATTAAGTATTTAAGCATTGTGTCTGGAATTTTTTTTCCTGTGGAATAAAGATGTTTGTATGAAGGGAAAGCATTTTTAGCCACAGTACCAAATCTCACACTAAAAAGGAGGTCTTCCAGTGGGCTTTCAGTATTTTAGGAATGCTATGTCTTTTAGTACTTCTGTCTACATGAATATTTTCTTACAAACCTGTTATATATAATCTGCTCTCTACTGAGGAAACAGAGGAGAAGTAAAAGGGTATCAGAGACAGCAGGAGGTACATAAGGGTACAGTACTGGGAAAATGAAAGACAAGTGAATAGATGAATGGAGAAACATTGGGAGGGAAAGAGGGGGGAAAAGTAGAGAGAACAGTGAACACAGCAGGGGAACTGTGCTTTGAAGAAGGGAAGTGCCATAAAAGCAAATGAGAAAAGGCACAGTGGATGAGGAAAGGAAATGATTTAGCTTGGTTGAAGCTAAATCTGAACAGTCAGATATATGTGGAATTCCTTATTAAACAGTCTTCAAAGAACACATAGCCTACTAAATGGCTCTCTGTCACCTGTTTTGCAGGTGGGAAGAAAGAACGAAGCAGGACAGAAGAAAGGAGAGAGGACAGAACTCATGTTTCTCTTACTGATTTTTGGCTTTCACAGTTGGCGACTGTACATAAAATTAATCATCTCAGCACTTGCTCAGAATTCTGCCCCGACTGAACTTCAACCCAAGTTGCTATGGTATCCAAGGGGGAAGTGTAAAAGTGAAGTCAAATTCAGGGACCTCCTTATTTTAGCTATATCAGCTACTGAACATGGGATCTCCTTTCTGAGTAGATAATAACTGGTTCTGTCATTCACAATATTGGTTCAAAACATGTTCTGTCTCTTTACTTCCAATGGCAGAAGCAGTTCTTTTGTGTATTGTTTGTTAGCTTTTAAGGGGAAAAAAGAAGAAAACAAAACGACAACGTAAAAACCCCCCATATCTAGGTCATCTACAAAATGAGAGAGACTATTAAACTATCACAGAATCACAGAATAAGTTAAGTTGGAAGGGACCCACAAGGATCGAGTCCAGCGCTTAGCCTAGCACAGGACCACCCCAAAGAGTCACACCATGTGTATGACAGTATCATCCAAATGCTTCAAGTCTGTCAGGCTTGGTGCTGTGACTACGTCCCTTGGGGGCCTGTTCCAGTGCCCAAGCATCCTCTGGGTGGAGAACCTTTTTCTAATATCTGACCTTAACCTCCCCTGACACAATTTCAGGCCAACAGTAATTTGCATGCATTCTTTTCAGAACAAGTCGATTCTCTGCCATTCTGGGCACCTCTAGGAGTAGTTATGGCCATGAATAATAACCTCTGTCATGTACTGAGTATTGACCATGATGTGATTGTTGTAATGAATAAGTTTTGTAAGTGGAAAATTACTGGGTGGAACGCATATTGCAGAGCTTCCATCCACACTCATAGGTACTTTAGGTAGAATTTCCTACCGCTGCAAGGGACTATGTTTCAGACAATTAAAATAATTTCTACATCAATACATTAAGATAGTGCTGCCTTTATACACTGATCATGGCCCTTCTATCTGCCTATGTAGTGTTTCCCTGCAGATGGCTCAGTCACTGAAAAAACATGCTGAATGTGACAGTACCTACCACATCAACTATGAAAAGTGGATATAGCAGCTAAAATTCTTTGATGCTACAACTCCAAGAAAGGGAAAGTAACCTGTACCATCTGTAAACTTTAGCAGATTTGAGGCACCAAGTCTCTTTGATTCAGCTCAAATTTTATATGGCTGAGCAAATTCCACTTTTATAGTTTCCAGACAATTTTGCCTCTCTCAGCTTTCCAAGTTAGGTATTCATCACATATATTGTCTATGTGTATTAGGGTTTCACATGGACCACACTAATGTATGAGATCTCTCAGTGTGATAATTTGTATGGCTTCTTATTTTGGTTGTACAAGATACTGAGCTCAGGGATGTTTTCTAAGTTCATAATAGTTGTGATCTGGACATTTCATTTTTGTGCACATATCTCATGGTATTCAGTCCACTCCAAGAACGAAATAATTTGTACATTAATTCAGAAAAATATATAAATTGTCAAATTTTTCAAAGTCATGTTCAAGTTTCGTAGACACTAGCTAAAGAAGAAATGATTACACACAAAACAATGATGCAGCAGTACCAATTTTTGTAGGAATAATTATCACTGGAGAGGTAAAAAGGAGGCACTTTGAGAATAATGAACCCATATGTATCAAAAATTGTCATTTGTCAAGGACAATCTTCTAATTTAAACTAGAAGTAACTGAATTTCCATATGATATGTGAGTAGCAGAAAAGAGAAGAACTATTTTTGCATGTCCAGCACTTACCAAGAGAAGCCTGCATGAGACATGAGCATAGAATCACAGAATCGTAGAATACTTTGATTTGGAAGGGACCATTAAAAGTCATCTAGTCCAGCCCTGCAGTGAGCAGTGACACATTCAACTAGATCAGAGTGCTCAGAACACAGTCCAATCTGACCTTGAATGTTTCCAGGGATGGGGCATCTGCCACCTCTCTGGGAAACAACTTCCAGTGTTTTATCACCCTTATCATAAAAAAATTTGTTCTTTATATCTAGGCTAAATCTGCTCTATTTTGCTTTAAAAGCATTACATCTTGACCTATTGCAACAGATCCTGCTAAAAGGTTTGTTCCTATCTCTTTTTTGAGTTTCCTTTAAGTACTGGAAGGCTGGAATCGGGTGTCCCAGAAGCCTTCTCTTCCCCAGGCTGAACAACCCCAAATTTCTCAGCCTGTCTTTATAGGACAGGTGCTCCAACCCCCTGATCATCTTCATAACTTTCCTCTACACAGATCCATGTCTTACTTGTGCTGAGGACTCCAGGATGGGATTCAGCACTCCAGCTGGGTCTCCCCAGAATGGTGTAGAGGTGCAGATTGACCTGCTGACCACTCTGCTTTTGGTGCAGCCCAGGATACAATTGCCTTTCTGGGCTGCAAGTGTACATTGCTGGGTCATGTCCAGCCTCTCAACTACCAGCACCCCCAAGTCCTTCTTAGCCGGGCTGCTCTGGATCTGTTCATTCCCCAGCCTGTATTGATAGTAGGCATTGCCCTGACCCAGGCCCAGCACCTTGTACTTGGTCTTGTTAAACCACATAAGCTTCCCATGGGCCAATTCTCAAGCTTTTCCAGGTCCCTCTGGATGACACTATGTCCCTCAGGTGTGTCAACTGCACCACTCAGATTGCTGTCATCTGCAAATCTGCTGAGGGTGCACTTGATCCTTCTGTCAATGTCATTAATGAAGATATTAAATAACAGTGGTCCCACTACAGACCCTTTGAGAGACACCACTTGCCACTGATGTCCATCAGGACTCTGAGACTTTGACCACTACCCTCTGGATGTAACCGTTCAATTGATTCCCTATCCGCCTAACACTTTACCCATTGCATCCTTCTCTTCAATTTAGTGAGAAGCATCACCATATAACTGAATCTGTGAAAAAGATTTTGTTTGATTTATGAATCTAGAACTGTCATTAATGCAAAATTCATATTTACATATGTATTCCTGCTTGTTCCTGTTCATTCATAGAGCACAGAGCACCTCTACATATTTCATTTCATTTCCAGGCTTCCTGGCTCATCATATGCAGAACAGTATTTGTGTGACTGTAGCTATATTTTCAAAAGGACAATAGAGTCTAGGAGTCCATCCCCTAAAACAACTTGGCAAAGCGCAATTCTGTATTCCCTCTTGCTTGATTATACACCTAGGATTAGCAGTAATTCAGGCTGGTCAGTTCGATTCAGCATGATGCTTATTTTAGTATTTTAGTCTACTCTGTGCAGACACAGTCCCACTGTTCGTGCTTGTTACAGTCACCTAGGGAAACTTGATTTAATAGCTTGTGGCCATATTCAGAGAACATATAAACAAACAATTGCACTAGATTCATTGGATTCAAGACAACTTAGGAGCTGAGTAATGCACTACAAGCTCACCATCTCCAAATTTTCATTCTAAGGTAGCAGCAGATGGAAGGTAACACAAATGACAGGATAAAACTGAGTTATTGAGCTCAGGCGTGGGTTACCTGTGGCTTTCAAAGCAAGTATGTTTATCAGCAGGTCAAGCAAACAGCTCCTGTGTTATAGCCATATTTTCTGGTTAGTGCACAAGAGGAACAAACTGGATCTCTGTTGTGGGAGAAAAATAAAATATTGGGACCTAACTAGACTAATACTGCCAGATTATCCTGCAATGCGTGGTAATGCTGAGAGAGAACAGTGGGACTCCTTGGGAGGCTGATCTGTCTCATAAATGCAATGTTCCCCATAACCTTCCTCTTAGATCTCTGTGAGTTGTGCTATTTGTCCCTCTGATTTTGCCCATATAAACATGAAACCTTGTGGGTTGGATGATCACAAGAGCACATCTGCTCTTCTTCTAGCTCAGATAGGCAAATGTAAAACTTATTCTTGTCATTGGAAAGGTTGTTACTGACCTCACTGTTTTCTTTGTTGTGGCTGTGATTTAGAATTACACATATGTGGTGGGGATTTACTTATCTCTTGAAGGCTTCCTATCTATTTTAAGCAATTATCTGGTTCAAATGAATTAAGGAAGCTCAGCATGCAGTTTGCAACTACTTCAGGAGGTGACATGCAAGACAAAGTCCCTGATGATCTGCTTGTATATAAATATAGCTTTAGTAAAGCAGTCTTCTTGCTGTTAGTAACATACTGATGATGGGAGCAAGGAAAGGTACAAATTAAATATTGTCTCCCTTTGTTTTGTGCTTTTCTTACTGGAGGTCACTGGAACGAGACAATTCTACCTAAAAAGCTGTGCCTCTGAAATGCAATCTGATATAGACAGCAAGTTTTAAGGTACTGAGGCCCTACAAAGAGGGGAGAAGATAAGGTCGCCTAATGTTAATGAGGGATGTGTACTCTGTCTAAGGATAAAAAAAATAATCAAGTTTACACCTATTTTGCTCTTCTGACTCATGAGTCTGAGAATCAAAAAAAGGTAATACTAGGGAGAGTTAACAGTTTCTTAGATCAAGTGATTTAGCTGGAGAAAATGAACAAATAACTGTCTTGAAATTCAGGCAGGAAGCCCCAGAGGTACGGAGCAGTCAAGGCAAGTAAGAAGCCCTGGAGACTCATTGCCTTCTTCATTGATTTGTATGAAGTGCAGAGCTCAGTAAGGAGTGAATTTTGAGTCTCTGCAAATCTTGTAAACTCTGTTTTAGAGACTTGAAAGTGATAGAAAAAAAAAAAAGCGCCTTTCTTTCCCTGTTCTCTTCCCTATTGTGTGACAAAGATGAAATTGTAATTTCATTTTACAATACCTTCCTGATTACATGGCTTGAGCAACAGTTTTGTTTCTTGTAAATCTCCAGGTACTTTGTGCTGCTGTCTGATTTCCTGAACAAAAACAGTCCTGTAGTTCTTTTTCATTGTGCTGCGTTCTCTAATGAGTTCTCAGAGGTACATTAACCTAGATGAGAGGTGTTAGAGGAGGCCTCTCAGTTAATGCAGAGGGCTTGGGAATGTGCGCAATAAGCCTTCTCCTGTTTTCTCTGTTCTCTTTGCATGGAATTTTCTATGCTAGAACTTCTTGAGGGGAAAAGGGAGCTACCATTCCCATTAGGTGCCGAGCCTAGACTTGATCGGATGGTGTAATCTTTCCTTGCTGAAATGCACAGTACTCCAAATATCATATATACCCATAAGGATAGAAGACTTTTAACTCTGCTTTTTTTTTCTTTCACCAGTTCATTGGTGCTGGGGAACATCAGCTACCCAGACAGTAAAGACAAACAGAATTGAGCTTTATAAGGAACACAAGCAGGCACATCAGCATATATAAGGAATCAGGTATCTCCGGAATTCTGATGTTTATTGTCATTAGCTCTTGTTTAGTCCTGAGGAAAAAAAGAGAGTTCATGTGCAAGTTGACATGCTAGCAGCAGAGAAACCATTCAACCAGGAATTGTGTTGCAGTATCCAAATTCAGATCTGTACTCCTCATTACTATCTGACGACTGTGAAGCAAGGAAGTGAGAGGGAGTTCCTCAGGCAAGACAGGGATGCGTCTAGCTGGCAAAGGATTGCAGCTTTCTCCCCATGGACGGATGGTATGGCATGCTTCCTTTAACCCGTGGCAGATAATATGAAGGAGAGAATGCAGCTGTTTATGTGTTCTTAACCATCACTCATCATCTTTGTAAAATGGTAGTTGAAAGGGGAAACAAAAAGAGTCAAAATACTTCAGATGACATAATTGGATAAGGCTTGATATTAAAACTACAGCAGATGTGGGACTTATTTGTTCCATCCTTTTCTCCATGAAGGAAAACATTGTCCAACTGCTGGAAAAGCATTAGTGCTGTGAGATGACATTTTGTTCATTTTGTTCAGTAGCAATGATTTATAAATTACTGGAACTCTGCACATAAGCTCCCCTATTACAAAATACCACCCCAATCCTTCTTCCATTGTGGCTGATATAAAAGCTCTTATTGGTTTTAATGTGAACTGTATAAAGCCCTGTGATTGTAGTAGGGTGTCAGGAATAATTTATGCCACCTACTGATCAACCAATATTCTCTGGTATTTTTTCTTTGTGTTTGGAATAAGAGAGCACAAAAAACTTCTATTTAAGATAATGTGACTGAAGACTGCTGACTGAGATTAAGCTGTGTGGAGTGTTTTCTGGTGTTCCTATTTGATACTGGATAATGGTAATAATAAGACTTGCTTGTAATTTCTGCAGTCATTACAGTCTTTGAAGAAGGATGAAAAATGAGTTACATATTTATGACTTTTTTGAGCAAGTTTATTAAAAGTGTTTGTCAATAATGTTAAACTCTGAGGAAGAGTTCTGTTAGGTTATTTAATAGAGCTTCTAAGGTATTCATTAAAATTGTCTGAAGTGCTATAGCTTTTCCATGAAGATTTTCAATTCAGCAAATAGCCTATTTTCTTCTTCAAAAAAACTCCCCACCAAATCAAACCCGAAAAAAATCTAGCAACTTAATCCAATAGTTTTCCATGTGGCTTTCTTCTTTTCAAAAATATTTTATTGACTCATGAAAACTCATTGTGTGGCCAAAAATACCTTCATAAAACTTTATCCTGCCTCACTGTATAACAGTTGAGCAAGGATGAGAAATGGTAGGGAAGGACACAATTCACTGGCCAAGTATTGAGAGAGGGGACAGAGCTGTATGAGTGCTCAGAGGAGTGGAACACGTCTCCTATGTAGACAGGCTGAAGGAGTTGGGATTGTTCAGTCTAGAGAAGAGAAGGCTCCAGGAAGACCACATTGTGGCCTTTCAGTACTTGAAGGAAGCTTGTAAGAAAGATGGGAACAAATGTTTTAACGGGATCTGTTGTGATTGGATAACAGGCAACGCTTTTAAACCAGATGAGCATAGATTTAGACTAGATATAGGGAAAACACTTTTTTACAACAAGAGTGGTAAAACACTGGAAGTGGTTCCCCAGAGAGGCAGCAGATGCCCCATTCCTGGAAACATTCAGGGTTAGGTTGGACTGGGTTTTAAGCAACCAGATGTAGTTGAAGATGTATGTACCCATGGCAGGGCAGTTGAACTGAATGACCTTTAAAGGTCCCTTCCAACTCAAGTCATTATACGATTCTAAGGGTTTAACCTGCTGTTCACGGGCACTCCCTGGTAGTATGTTATCTGTACATTGCTCCTGTATTCATGGCTGTTTCTACTTTTTGAAAGTGTGCCAAGGTGTTCTTTGCATACCTCATATTTTTAAGGAGGGCAGCTTCAAATAAGCATGATAGGATCACAAAAGCATACAAATTCAACAAGCTGGGGCTGGCAGGCCTCTCCCTCATCTCACCTTTGAGAGTGCCAGTGTCTGAGGGAAGAGCAAGGGTATGTTGTCTGCAGTGTCCCTTTATACCATGTCAGTATCCCCTGTTGTTGGATTAAGGGTGTTAGAAGGTATATCCCTGCCTAACTTTTTAGTATTTGTCTATGGAAATGATTCCTATGAATTTGCCTAATCTCTTTTTACTGTTATTGTCTGCCTCCACATCTTCCATGAAAACAAATTTCAGATCAGCCTTTGTTTTGTAGAGAAACATTTTACATCTACCTCTATTTTGAACCAATCTTTCTACTTTGGGTAATTGCCCCTTAATTCCAGTATTGCAAGATTTAACAAATAAGGTTCTTCGTTTAGTTTACCCTTTCATGACTTTTCAAACGTTTCAGTCATACATACATCTTTAAGCTTCTTCCCTCGGAAGTCTCAGCCTTTTTAACCTGTCCTCACAAGGCATTGAGTCTGTCATTTTAATTTAAACTCTCTTCACCATTATCCTCCTTAAACTGTTATGCCTTTCTTGACAATGAAGATTTCCAATTTTCTGTTTATCCAGCCTGAACTTTGAAGACAGCAATCCTTACAAAGAACTTACTTTTTTTTTTTCCTTTTTTGAATTAGGATTTTTCAATCCCTTGTAGAAACATACTTCCACTAATAAATTTGCACCAAGGATGGTTCAAATAACAAGGATGACACAAAAGAGGGTGAAAGAATAAAAAAATTCTGAGAAGAAATGTAAACATATGCAATGCTTTTCTTGCTTGTTTTCAAGTTGGACTCAGAAGATAGTGCTGCCTAGTGCGGAAAATAAAGTGGCAAAATATTTGGAAACACATTTTGCTTTTTCAGAAAATGCAAGAGTTAAAAGTCAAAGCTTCTTATTTTTTGCATTTTGCAAGAAGATTTTTGTTACCCAGACCTCAACACAGTCCATGGCACAAATGTCTGTGTTTATCATTAGCAGTAATTTATCTAACAAAGTTCTGTAATAAAATGAGACAGAGCTATGAGATTGAGTAGTATTTAGGAAAGTTTACCCAGATGTGTTACAGGTTCATTTTCTGAACAGTCTCTTTGAAACATTCATCTTCCCTTTTCCAGAAACATCATGTTACATATCCAAATAGCACTTAGGTCATTTATAGCTGCATGGTTTTGCCTTAGTAACTGGCAAACAGAGCACTGTAATCCCAGTAAAATTAAAGGCTTACAAGTGAGTGAGTTAAGAGCATGAGAATCCCCAGTTGTTTTGTAGGAAACGAAGAGAATGAGTCTTTTAAAAAAACTCTGAAGAGGATACTGTTTCTTCCTATTGTCAATTGACAATAATTGAGATCAATTACTTGTGGAAGAACTAGTTTGTAACACTTTGAAACACTTTCAATCTTGTTTTAAAACCATCTAGGAGGAATTAACATACAACTTGGCTGTAGATACTCAGCTACAGTCATTTAATATTGACTTTTTTTCCCTTCTTCAGTCTCTAGCTATTCCCTATTATCTCCCAGAGATGAGTAAGCCAGTTTAAAAAAATAGAAATTGTTGACAAGTTCAACTTTACAATTCTCCAAGGAGAACCAGAATGCTTTGAGATGGGGAGAATGTTTCGAAAATGTTATAATGCTTATTTTTTGCTCTGTGTACATTTTGTGGTCTCTGCTCTTTGGACATTAGTTTAAAAATAATACTGCTGAAATATTTTCTTGTCCAAACCATTTGTCAGTTCTATCTTTTTTCTGTAGTGATTGCGATTGACAAAATGGATTGCATGTTTTATAAAACTGGTATTCAGATTAAAAGTTTTAATGTTTTTATTTGTATGAAGATATTATTTTCTAAATTCAGCTGAAAAATTATTTGCAATTTTTATATATAAGATACATTGGTGATGAAAGCCAGCATGATAAAATTGTGGCCACCTAATCTTATCCTTGGCTTGTAAAAATATACTTATTGATTAAAATCAGATTAAGTTCTGAAACACATTTTTCTAGTTTGGTTACTCTATAAGTGTCTGTCAAATTATCACTAATTTGACCTCCAAAATAAATTGTAGGATTGGCATGGGTGTGCCTGAGTAACTGTGCATGTGTCTTGGAAAACAGACATCCCCAGGAAAAGGAATATATTAGACAGTATGTAAAGTTAATTTGTGGTTAGTTATAAACTTTTTAAGAAGACCAGTGAGAAGGTTTTTGGAAATGTAATGAGAATTCTGCTCACTTTCTTTACAGTCACTAGTGAATTGCTCTGCCTGAATGCAGCATACTGCAGTGGAAAAAAATATTCCTGTAGTTCAGTGTCTTCAGCCAACTGATCCTTCTAATCTCACCTGTACTTTAACTTAAACTTTCCTGTACCACCATTTTGTTTAGTGTCATATTGGTATAACTACATTAGTTACTGACCAGTTATTCAGGTCTTCCAGCGTAAGAAAGCAAAAGTTGGCCCAAGCTGTGAAAGATGTATTTCAGTCACCGCCATGAAAGGGATGTTGAACAGTGTGTCTCTCTCTGCGCCCTTTGACAAGTGAAGGAAATGGCTGTGATACTGCACTTTGTGCGTCCATGAGGATTGGTGCTATGCCAGGTAGCTCTATAAATCAAGATAAAAATAAATCCAAAAATTTCTTTTAAATGAAAGGTTTTAGCTGAAAGCATGCCCCATAGATAGTATTAGCAAGAAGGCTCCTGCAGCATTCGTATCAGCATCTCAGAGAAATGAGTTCAGAAATACCAGTGGAAAACAGCCTGGAGGCCTTCACTCTGGCTGTGTCTTCAAGATTGATAAAGATAAAACTTCTGAGTATGACAAGTCAGTCTCTGGATCATTCAGTGATTTCTTCTAGAACTGACAATGCTACAGTTAATTAAAGAGGTTGAAATTCCATTCTCTAGTGTGTTGTCTTTTAGTGAAGTACCCTTCAAGATCTTTGTGCTGAATAAGCTAGTTACATGATAAGGCGTTTCTTCTATGAATTATTTAGTGAAGATGTTACTTTTCAACTCAGAAGGAGGAAGCACAAAAAACCATGTGATCAGCTAAATGACATGGATTTCAGAAAAATATGACAGATCATGGAATGTCAGTCAAAGCAGTGCTCAAAATCCATCTATCCTCTGAGAGAAAAATGTTAACTAGAGCCAGCTTTCTAAGATACAGCTGTCTGTAATCTCTTTTGTAACCAAATCAAAATTCCATGATGTGTATGAAATTGCCTTATGCCACCAGAACATCTATGAAATCAAAATAGTATAAAGCAAATGTCAAATGGATCTGGTTTGGCAAAGTAATTACTGGATTTTGTTTCACTATGAGTGAAAAATCCTTTTACAAGTGATAGAAAACTCTAATGTCTCATGGCTTAGAAAAAGAAGATATGAGATCATCAAGGAGCATAACTGTTATATGTTTTATATTACAAGTTGATTTTTTGAAACCTGAAATTTGAAGGGAAGGGAAGGGAAGGGAAGGGAAGGGCAG
>JAWWMP010000001.1:68128801-68161399 GCA_035047865.1 Dendrocincla tyrannina
AGGGAAGGGAAGGGAAGGGAAGGGAAGGGAAGGGAAGGGAAGGGAAGGGAAGATCTGGTATTTGCCAAGTTCTTGCACCCTTTTTGTTTCATGCCTTCCTATTCCTATGATCTTGCTTTTTCTTTTTGTAAACAAACGCCTAAACAAAATAGTGAAACTGAAGCCCCATTCCTACCTCCAGACAAATTACAGAATTCTATTTTGCTCATCCTCTTAGGTGCTGTTGGATTATCTTAAACACCATGGAATAACTTAAAGAAAACCCAACCAAACCAAACAAAAAACACCAAACCCTGGTGACTAGCATTTTGTCAGCCAGCTAGGATGTTGAAAAGTTGTGTCCTGCAATGTGTTTGAGTCAAAATTTATTTATGCTGAATAAACAGCATCAAATAGTGTCCAGTTCAGGTCGGGATAGTGGTTCAATGTCACTCAGAATGATACGTGCGTGTGTTTGAATTGTCTGTTGTAAAACGTGGAAGTGAACTTAATTCCTGTGAGCCCTGTGCAAGCACATTATTCACATTCATATCCCTGAGTAAAAGGAGACATTATCTGGTATTAGTAAAATCATGGTTCTGAATAAAAATCCATTTGCATTTTTCCAGTCAGGACTGATTTGTAAAATACATATTTGGCACACTTATTTGTCAGACTTAATATATGTGCTTCAGAGCATGTGCAGCTGCAATTAGAATTGTAGTGGAAGTGTGATGCATTACTCCAACCGTGACTGTTGAAATGATTGTAAATTATGAAACCATGTACAACATTACTACAAACACTCCAGGCATTTATCTAAGAATTCTGCTTTGCTGAATGCCTATGTACCCCAGAATTTTGTGTACCAAGGTTAAAAATTTGATCACAAACATACAAAATTAATTTTAAAAAATCCCCTTACTCATAAATTCAATTTGAAAGGAATGTAAAATGCAGCAATAAATACTATGAATGATTAAAGATGGAGTTATAGTTCTCTCTGATTAGTAAAGAATAAGGGAGGATTAATTTACATGAGTCATGCTTATGCTCATATAAATCCAGAAATTATCATTTGCTAGTAATTTCTTACATGTTTCTTCTAGTTAGATCTGTTCTTTCAACATGTGATTTAAGTATTGCTGAAAATACTGACATACTGACCTGGGTAAGTCATTTTCTTAGTCTAAAAAGTTAGCATCTGAATCCTAATAAATTTGCAAATCTCTAGTCAGAGAGTTGAGATTTGATGCTGTGTTTAGTTTTGGTAAAGAATCTGCTTTAACTTCAGAATAACTGCATGAATTTATGCATTATGACTATGTGTGTGACAGTTTAATCAGAAGTTGTCTTGAGACATTAAGTTAATGAACGGAATTTATTTCAATGTGGCTTGAAGAATTCCCTTCTCAAAATTACAATCATGAATCTACAAATATGAGGACTTTGTAAAAAGATAATCATATTACTTTATAGTTACACAAATTAAGTTTTCAGGTGGCAGTATGTGGCATTATTACACACAGCCTGCAAATAAATCCTTACATTTGGGAGAAGACATTGTACCTTGAGTTTTATGTTGAATTCCACTCTGACTGTGACCATAGCCTTTGGAAAGGTGCTTTGGAAGAAGGAGAGAAGTTCCCGTCGTTGTTTAGAATTTGAATAAATGCTCAAAGCTAAGAGATTCTCTGCATATCAGGTGGTTTTTTTTAAAGACAGTATTCCTGGGAGGGAGTCTCACTTTCTATTGTTTGCAGTCCTCATTTTTAAGGCTCCTGTGTGCATGTGTGTGTATGTGTGCTGACAAAATAAACCAAGTTCAAAGTCTGTTCACACAAAGTCCTTGATATCTCCTCCACTGGAAAATTCATGTACAAGTCCCTGAAATTCTAGCACTGAGTGATGAGGCAGAACCACCATAGGAAGGGATTACTGACATTGAGAGAAGAGGGTGCAGCATACAGGGAAAGCTAATCAAACTAAACTTGTACCATCAAAGTCAGTTGTAACATTAAGTGTGAGACTGATTATCTCTTTCTAGAGGAAATCTTCAGATTTATCTGGAACCATATGCTTAACCCCATTTTAGTTTTCCAGTTATCTAAATTAAAAGGTGTCCTCCTCAGTTATTCCCTTGATGATGTTGCCGTAAGTATTAAAATGTCTCCAAAGGAAGAATATTTAAAGAATTTGTAACCTACTTTGCAAAAATATTTCAATAAGTGATTGTCAGAATGCCAAATTCTGTCAGTGTGAAACTTGCAAACTGTGACCCATTGGAACCTCTATATCTACATCATACATAGTCATAGACAGTTGGTAGCTTGCACTCAAAGAAGAAAAATTATGGTGGAGAGTAAGAATGTATATAAATTGATTAAACAATTACTCATGAGAACAGAACAAATATATAGCTCTCTATTCCCTACAAACAAAGCCAAAGATATATCTAGCAGATAAATCATTAACCTTCAAACATGCTTGAGGAAATAGATTTCAATAACAGTAATTTTAATAAATCTCTTACTAGTATTCCAAAACAGAATGAAATAAAGGGTTCAGGATTAACTGCTACAAATACCTTGGAAGGTGGAACTACTGTCAGTGACTTATACTTCCAGTATTATCTGGGAATTGAGTAAGGAATATAGGTGAGACCACCACCACCATAATTGCCAGATGCTGTCATTTGCCTTGAACTCTATAAAGCTGCACCAACAGTTTGCTTGCCAAGAGTATGAGCCCTGGACTTCCTGTCAATATTGACCCATTTGCTACTGGAAAAGTACAGATTTCTGACTGAGGACAAACAGAATAGCGCAACCACCACATAAACTTTCTCTCTTCTTGAAAATGTGCTTTCTACATACATTTATTGGGATTATTTCTGGGCCTACTCTGTACATCAGGCCATTTGCAGAACTTTCTCTAGGTGGCACAGGACAAACAATTCTGAATTTACTGAAAATTGAACAATATAGACAAATGTGTGCCAGGACTCCAGTCTACCACGTTCCTCTTCATTTACTGGTGGAGATGTATACATTGATCTAGTTTGGGGTAAGAAATGACATTCCAGATTCTGCCCTTATTTATGTATTTCTCAATAAATCTATTGAAGTTTTTAAGAAATCTTTAGAGTCACTCAAACAACAGCGAGATCAGAACCTGGCTCTCAGTGCTGATTTCAAAGACTAGTCTGAAAGCCCTAGCTTTCAGGTATAAGCTAATGATCCAAGTAGCTTCACAGTGACAGCCGAGAAAGTAGGAGGACTTCATTAAGGTCCAATTCATCTTGTGTCATGGTAGCTAGCAGAAAGGGTCACGTGAATAGCATGTTAAATAAGCCCATTTCTCCTCACTTCATATAAGTCAAGGCAAATAACTTATACATACTTTGCATGAAATGAATCCGTCCATGAGAATTTCTTTGTGGAATTAGTTTCTAGTCACTAAAGTAACAGAATTTTGTTCTTATGGCTTAGTATCAACTCTAAGGTGTGTTGCTCTGAACTTCATTTGCTAACTCCTGGAGCTATTATCTAGCTCCTAAACTCCTAATTCATAACTATTATTGCCAGCTATTATGTTGTACAACAGAGCTTTTGGCTTTGTGAGCAATTTTTAGCACATTTAATTTTTGCTCTCTAAATACTTCCTGCTTTCTAGGGACACACTAAATCTCTCTGAAATCAGTAGGTGCCTTCAATTGACCATACAAAACTGTGACTCAAATCAAACAAATATAAGGACAAAGCACTTTCAGAATATCAGCACAGTAATAGATACGCCATTAGATCAAAAATCTTAACAAACAGCAAACAAAGAACCATAATCTTGAAATAAATGAGATATGTAATCTTAAAGAAATATATGGCCTACCTGCACTTATAGCTCACATTTCTCTTGTGATCCATGGGGTAAAAAAAGAGAAATTTTTAAACCCTTTTTTCTGAAATCTCAATATAGCTGCATTATACATGGACAAAAGACAAGTCCTGTTCTTGGTGCATAGATTTCAGTGGCTGTCCAAGGCAACAGTTGGCAAAAGAGATCTTTGGCCATTGTAAGCTATCTTAATGAGAAATTAGATGGGAAAAGGTCAGAGGAAAAGGCACTGGTGTGAATCTCTACCAGAAAGCTTTTTGAACTTGCATAAAAATTAAAGACAGACAGCACAGAGTGCATAACAGCTAGATAGCTAGATACTCACATTCAGCCTGTTGGCATATTAATGAAACACATACACACTTTCAAGTACCCAAAAGAATAGTTTCATAATAACAAGCACTGGAAGGAATTTTGATAGCACAAACCTCTTTAGTGTTGGTGATGGGCCATTGCAATTTTCCATTTAAATACTGTACTTCCAAGTTTTTGCCTATCCTTAGCAGGTACTAATTTTGTGATGCTTTATCAGGGTGACAGTTATTGCTGTCTAGGGAAAATGTATCATTAATTTACTGATTTACTATTCAGAGAGAGAGAGTGAAACTGAAGGACCATTGGGAAATATGCACTATATTTCCTTGAAAAATATTTATAATTTACTAGTTGAAGGTTACTGCTAGAAAGATCATTTCTGATGAAGTCTTATTCCAGGTTTGTCAGAATAATGACTGAAACTGAAAAACTGAAGGCGTTTACTTGCTTTGGTTGCTGAGTTACAGAGAATGGTAAGTGCTGAGGGGCAACGGGAAAGCAATGAATTCCCAAAGCTTCATGTGTAATGCTCCAGTCTCAAGATGAAGGAACCAAATCAGACAGCAGTATTTTGCTAACACTGTTTTAGGAAGATGTCTCTAGATTGACATACAACTTGCAGGTTTTCCAGGGTCAAATGAAAAGTCATACATCACATGTTTTCCAGCATAAAAGACCAGGACATTATGAGGCAGATGTTTGTAGTGTGGATGCCACAAAGCAGCTCTGGGGAGATCTGGTCCCAGCAGGCTACAAGAGCAATACTTGACAATGATTGGTCTAGTGCTATGGATCACTGCCTGTGGCATATGTGTCTAGCATATGTGTCTAGCAACTTATATGTAGCTAATACAGTATCACGACTGGAGTAACAGAAACATGATATGTACACTGATGGAAATGGTTCCTGCAAAAACACAGCAGAGCTGAATCTTTTTTGTTGTTGTTGTTGCTGTTGAGGTTGTTTTTTGGGGTTTGGGGTTTTTTTTTTGTTTGTTTGTTTATTTGATTGGTTGGTTTGGTTGGTTGGTTTAGTTTGTTTTGATGGAGGAAGACTTCCCCATTTTTCTGCAGTTATTTAGTGGGTAGACATCTATTCATGAGACAGATACGTAGTGTCATCTCCCCATTTGTCATGAAAGGGTTTTTGAATCCACATCTACTGTGTGTGAAAGGAGTCCTGTCAGCTCTTCAGAGGCTGCCATGCAGGTGGCAAAACTGTTGCTGCCACACATGGGATGAGCAGGAGGGTCAGGAAGAGGGTGTGAGGGCTGCACATCTGGGTTGAGGCAATCAGCTGGCTGGGACTGAAAGGATGAACTCAGCCCTTTAGCTACAACTGCTTGTACTTTCATGTTTAAGTTCATTGGAAGTGGGGAAAAACATAACTTTCAGCATCTTGGTATTAGTTCCAGATGTAACTGAGTACATGGTGAAGAACTTTGAAGTGTCACAAACTGAGTTTTCTTCTAGCTGACAGGATACTGGCCTTCCTGAAGTCTTGATCAGCAGAAGTGTTGCCAAAGGCATTTGTTAAAACTACTTAGGATCTGCTGCAAATACACAATTCAACTTGTAATATTCACCACTGAATCCATGAGTTCTTTTAGATATACTCTTTCTAGTAATTTTGATTTTTCATAATCAGTTGACAGAATTAATTTCTTTCTACAGCAGTGGAGTGAGTCATAGTTTCATCTCTTGCTTAAATGTGTTCAGGTAGATACTTATGTGTTCAATTCATTATGAAACAAAGACTAGATTACACATAAAATGGATTTTCTGGTTAATAAAACAACAGTAGGTTTTTTACAAAAAAACAAAAAAGCATTTGCAGATGTAAATCATTTTTTAAAAAAGAGGACATCTTATTTTGTGCTAGGTTTCAACACTTCCAGTGGTTTTTCATGATGGGGATGACTCATATCAGAACCTGGTTGTTTGAAGGTTTAGCATGATGCACAATTCAATTCCTGCTGGAAAGACCCTCTTCTGGCAGCTGACTCATTGTTCTGTACAATCTTCTCTAAGGAGTTGATAAAACTTGTGGGGATTTCCCCAGACTTCCCCTGTTCTTCTCCAAGTGTGTTTTCTCCTGTTGCAAACCTGTGAACACAGGAAATTACTACCACATGCAATGGCTGCCATCGTGTCTCCTGTGCTGTTGATCTCTCATCCTGTAAATGGCCCTGATTTATGTATTTGCTAAAGAGAAAGGGAGGATAATCTCACAGAAAGTTATTGAGGGATAATCTCATGGGAAGTTAAGAAGCATTAATGTTATCTTACTTAAATAAAACTAATTTCATATATAGAAGGATACATTTTGCCTAAGAAAAGAATAGATAAGATTAAAGGCTATGCAACACATATAACAGGGTCTCTCAATGTATTTGAAAAGAATAGATTTTAACTAATGTATTTAAGAGGTAATGTGAGCTGGAACCATAAACCGAAGCTCATATCTCAGGCTTTGCCTTCATCTGTAACCCAGTTTTTATGAGATATTCTTTTGATGTCATTATACTTCATTGTGTACACTGGTAGGGACTTTAATCCTCAGACTAATCGCACAACAGAATGACAGCTCCAAAATATGTACTTGGTTATTCAGAAAACATTAATCTTTAGAGCTGTGTTGTATTTAAAAAGCAATACATGGTATAATCCTCTAGAATGCTTTCCTACATACACATACTGCTGTGTACTAAAATGCTTAGCAAAAAATACTCCAAACCAACCTGTTTATCATTTGTTCTGCTACAGTTTTCAATAATTAGGGGATTAATTAATTAAAAGATCAAAAGCCCTAAAGAGTGGGTCAATTATGATTTTCCTTTCAAAATGTCTTTTATATGCTTCTATTTATAAACATAAAATAGCTGTTCACACTGAAGCAATCTACAGGCTTCAAAAAAACAGATGCCTCTGAAGCCAAAGTTACCTTTTTTTTCCCCCTTCTTCATTTTGGCCATGCATAATTCTTAAAAGAACACCAGGCACTGTGCTGTAGCAAATTAAAAGCCTATGTGTGTAAAGAACATGAAATTGCTGTACATTTAAAACCCTGATGGTGCAAAATTGCTGAAGAATACATGAACTTTTATGAGGGACAAAGCATTTAAAAGCCTTTTCTGAGGTGCATGGACATACTCCTAATGCTGTTTCTTCTTACCAGAAAAAGCTTTTGCTGACATGACAAAATTGCATGAAGTTTCATACCATCAAGGTCCATCAACTTTCCCCCCATGTATCATCCTGCTATTCCCAGCTACCTTTCCCCCAGCTTCAAACACAGAATGACAGAATAGAAACATCTTTTTGTGCCTCCTGATACTACGCAGCTTACCTCCCCTAAACACTGTTTTTGACAACTTGCATCCCTCCTCCACTTGTCCAACTCTCAGAAACCAAGACACTAAACTCACAGCCTCTGCACAGCCCACAGATGAAGATGCTCTCTTCCACCCTGCCATTTCAGATCCCACCAGCCCTGTCATGGTTGGCTTTGAATCTGGAAATACAAATGTTGACACTGGTTGAATTTCTGCATTCCTGCAGGATTTAAGTGATATTGAGGTGCAGGTCTGCCAGGTGAGGTTGGGAGCTTTTGCCTTAAATAATTTTATCCTCAGGAATTTGCTGCACTGATGTAGGAGTAGCTCCATGGTTATTATTTACGGCAGGTACATTGCTGCCTGCAAAGAGCTGCCCCTGTATCACAGGGATTGTCCTGTTATTTGAACTACTGGTCAACAGGCAAGATTCGTGCTGTTCTTGAATAAAGTTTGCACATTCCTGTCTTATAAAACTGTGTTCATTCTCCAAGGGTTTGCCACTCATCATGTGACTTTTTGTAGCATTTTTGACTTTTGTATAGTTCTGAATCCTAAATACTTCCTGTCATTTACCAAACTAGCCAAAAGCTACTTTATTTCATTCATATTCCCTCATGTAATTAGTTTCTTTCTGTCCTGTCTCTGTTTCTCTTTATTCCAGATATATGCTGTTACATATACTCAGAAAGCGAGATAGGAAATTAGTACTCTGGGGATAAGCAAAACATGTTTTTCTGTTACATTTTTTCTTTCCATCCTTCCTTAGTAGTTATTTTTTAAGGAAGCCTATATTGCAAATGGAATTTATTTTGGGAATTCACTTTTTTTCATTATTCCTAACAGACAGAAGATTTAGGAGAGTTTTTTTCTTCTGTTGAAATGCTACAGTGGTGGCATATTGCCTACTGTTCCATGAAGTTATCAACAGATGAATGCCTGGATCCAGCAAAGCATATAGTAGTACAGTTAGATTTTCTCAAAGCCAAATATTAAACACAACCACAAATGTTTTCTAAATTAAGACTGCAATTAGGACTACATAACTAAAAGCACAGACAAGAGGCTTCTATGGAACATGTCTTATTTACGCTTCTTTTATCTGAGTATCTGAAAGATGATTCTTTGGATTGTCACTAAAGATGAAGGTGCTACATCCATACAAGTGAATTGGATGTTTGCCTAATCACTGGATTATCTTATATATAGTACTAAATCAGTGTGTTTTAGACCTGGGACAACCATAATTCTTCCAGAAAACTCCTGGGCATAGCTTGGAATATGTGGACTTATGCAATATTTTAAATTAATATTGATTGTGACTCACTTCAGAACGTAAACGTATTTGATCTCATGAATATTTTTGGACTCCATAACATGGTAACCTTGCCTTAAGAAGTGTTTGCAACCAATCATCATTTTCAGAGATAGAAGTAAATTCTAGCCAACTTGATTCCGTAAGTAATGAGAAATTTCTTTTCTGTAACTTAGTGTTACATAATCAGTCTCTGAATAGTTCCTGAAATTGCACATGGTGATTACTCAATCACAAATTCAGTCCTACTTGCAGACATCTTTGTATAAATGCTTTTAATTTTGGTTGTTTTCTTTTTCCCCCAGAAATGTCTGCAAAGAAACACTGTATGTATGCATATTTACATATATTCATATCTTCTCTCTTTCTTCTTGCCTACTCTTTGTAAAATTGTGGATCACACATCCTTCTTTTAGAGGTGCAGTGCTCAAATAATATCTTTAGCTAAATACATTAGGACTTTGCATTTCTGGCAGGACTTTTATTATTATCAAGAGCTTCTAACTATACATCACTCATGAATATATTCCCACATTAAGCCAAGCTGCAGGAAAGCTTTACAAAGATCCACATGGACAGCAAATCATCAGGTTTTTTACAATCCCCTGTACCTGCGCAACTGAAAGAAAGAACTGAAAGAACTGAAAGAACCTTTGGGCAGCAGTGAATGGAGATAGTTAAAAAGCATAGAGAAGTAACAACAGGGAAACTGCACATTTCATCAGCTATTGTCAAATAAGCTTATTGTGAACTAATACCATGCCTCCTTTTATTTTGTCACTCTGCCCTATCTGGCATCATCCTGTCCCTCTGCATTTTCCTCCTGACAGGGCTAGTGCTTATTTCATACTAACAGTTCTCTCTCTGTACCAAGGACCCTCTTGTGAGTAACCCTTAGTGCTGCGTCATTCCCATTCCCTCATATTTTCTTTTCCCTCTGGATTAAAATCCTACTCAGGTATCCCAGCTCCACCTTCCCAGTGGCAGGGGCTTCTCTCATGTTCTCTGTCATTCTCCTTGTTGCATTAAGACCAGAACAGAACATCTTGCCCAAATTCTTTCTTCCCGAGTAGCAACACTCTTCTCAGACCAGGGACAGCAGGTACTGCCTTGTCCCATTCCCTGTTCCTCTTATCCCATATTCATCCACTTCTCTCCTTTTTATCCAAGGGGCAACTCCAGCCTTTCCCCAGCTCACACCCTCTTCCTATTCCACAACATTTATCATTTGTCTGCAAAATACATTATCAATCCACTCTCTTCTATCAAGAGAGTGTACTTAGTATTTCTGGATGGCCTTATCAAATGTGAAATGGTTGATGGTTGGAGCTCCAGATCATCACAGAGGAGCACAGGGGTTGTACTAAAGAGGTGGCAAAGAACGCACACGCACCCTCTTTTTCACCTTGCATTGTAAATGTCCCGCTCAAGAGCTTTCTTTTCATAAATTATTATAATAGTCCCTGAAAATCTGGATGTGATGGAATACCACCTTCAAAACTACTACTTTATGAGTAAAGTAGTAGGCAAATTGACAGATTTTTTTATTTAAATTGCTGGAAGCTCCCAAAATAGTGCTAGTGGTGCTATCCTACAAGTATTTGCAGCTTTTCTGAAATTCCTCTTTTTTTCATAGGGCATGGTACAGCCACACAGTTAACAGGTATAACTAAATTAATTTCTTTCCCACTGGCTTTTCTCTCCTGTCAAGATATGTGACTCAGGAGTTTGTAACTAGGAAGAGTTCAGCTATTCACCACAGAAAAGTGGTTTCAGAATTTGCTGAACCGTATACTGTCTCAGTGTCCTTATTTTTGCCAAAAATTACAAAACATGGCATGAAAAAAATGTTACCAAGAAGAGAGATTTCACTTCCTCTTTTAAAGTATTCCTATATTATTCTAGAATTTTTATTACCAGTGATATTTTGATAATGACCATAAAATCAGCTGCATTCACTTAATCCTCCCATTATGTGTAAAAGAGCAATACTACATGCTTTAGGTTAATTAGAACATAATTCCTGAAGCAGCATACATATGCACTGGCACTAAAATGAAAACTTTAGGCTGGTTGGCTGATTTTAATGGTGCTTTATCATTTGCCATCTGTCACAAACCAAACTAGGAGACTATTCTGTTCCTGTCCGACCTCTTACAGGGATAACCCTCACTAGAGATACAGGTTTTTATCAGAATCAGAGCCCAGTCTTCTAGTTTTGCACAATGCTAAGTACTACATGCAAGGTAGAGGGCACGATGGCATACTACTTGCTCATGAGATATCTTTGCACTTTTCAAAATTGAAAGTGTTTACAAGTTTTTTTCAATTTCCATGCATCTACGATAAACATGTGACAATCTGTGCCCTGTCTAGTATACAGCAATGCTTTTCCTTCAGAGTAAGTTCTTGCTCAGAATCCTGTGTGAGCAGGGTATATTTAATACTTAGGCAAACTGCCTGCAATAAAACTATTTTGAGCTCTCTTCTAGATGATCTGGCCTTTAAATTAGTTCAGGTTCACACAGCTGCACAGCGAATAGAAATATTTCACAGCTCAATAAATGGGGCAGCTGGTATTTTGATTCATCTCAGAGCAATTTCACTGGGAATCAATAAAGTATGGTGCTCATTTTGAACAAAAGAGCACATTTGATGGGATATCATCATTGTCATGGTCAGCTTCTAGCAGCCAAGAGATGAATGAATGTGTCTCTCAGAGACTTTCCTTTTCTCATCTTAATGTATGCATTGGTATTTTACTTCCCTATCAGCTAGTAGGTCACAACCATTTGTAGCAAACCAAACAAATAAACAAGAAAAAGTAAAGAAGGAAAAATACAAAAAGGAAGTGTTAAACATTGTTTGTATAGAAAACAAAAAGCAGTTGAAGTTCCCCCATTTCCCAGAAGGAATTTCCAAACAGGAATACCAAATTATATCCACACTGGAGGAGTACCTCACCACTCTAGAATCAGAATTCCATTTCACTTTTTAAGTTCAGCAATAGCAACCTCTCTGCCCTCTGTGCTGGTTTTAACTTGGCTGTTTTGCACTTGCCAGGACCACTCTTTTCTCTTTACCATGTTTCAGTGCAATGGTCTCTGAAATATGGCTCCGGTCTGTGCCAAGAACTTAATCTTGCAATTTTGTCAGTAGTTTTCTTAAGCATTTTGCACATAGAATTTTTAAATATTAATTTTCTTCTTTAGTTTTCTTTATGTGAGTGATATTTCCCATCTTTTTTTGTGAGATGCTTCTTCATACTTTTTTACTTGTGAAATGCAATGATAATTAATTTATTTTGCAGAGATGGAAAGATAAACCCAGGCATCACCTCTCAATAAAACATCAGTTGAAGGCCACTGAATGTCACACCTCTGGCTATTCAAGCACAACACCACATTTCTTTTTAGAAAAACAGTTTTTATTGACTTTTCCTTCCATTGTTCCATCTGATTTAAATAGATTTTCGTTCCACATTTTTCTCAAGTCTAATTTTCTCTACTTGTAATTTCCATTAATGTATAATATAGCTAAATTAGTAACTCTGCTTCTACAACCATGTAGTTTTTATTAAAATAATTTGGTTTTAGCCTGGAATTCTCAACACTTGGTCCTATTCCAAAGTTATTTCCTTTTGCTAAAATAGAACTTCATTCATCCTTCAAAGGACAGAATAACCTGCTCTTAAAAATGGTAATACTATGCTTCACATGTAACAGTTGAATAGGGAAACCTTGTATGGAGCTATAATTTCTTTTTTTCTGAGTAACTAACTTAACAAACAAATGCTCTTTGCTTCTTGCAAAGAAGATCTGTTTTGTCAAATTATACTTTTCATTTTAAATTACAGCTTTTTGAGTCTGGGCTTAATATGAGGTTAATACTCCTCTCCTCGGCTCATTTAATGGCTTGTCTCTCAGCAGACCTATGACACCTCCAGTTTTTGACAACTGCGTCCATCACTCCTATCCTAAACAAAAAGAGGATGAAAAAGTCAGTCAATGGTCCTTTGACCACTGCTGATGGTATTACTAAAAGACCCCCTGTAGATGGAGGCAGTAGGTGTCATATTCTGTACCAAACTCTTGATGAAGGGTATATTTGGCACAGAGTAGTACTGTACCACTTAGGAAATTTTTGAAAAAAAACCCCAACATTTTTCATGTTTCATTTCCCTTCCAGAAACTTGTGGCTGTAGTGTGGGGCAAAGGGAACCCACTGTCTTACATTAAAATTTTGTCAGTGGGACAACCAAAAGGGTTTCTTGCCTTTGTGCGTGATGTTCCCATTCGTAATTTCTATTTTCCAAACAGATTTTTCCTGTGGACTCCAGTGGCCACTTGGAACACAAGTGGGATGTGGCATGAAATTTGCCAATAGTTCTTATCTGGGTTGTGATTTCCTTACAACACAACAGAGTGGTGTTAACTCTGTTTTGCCAGGGATTTCATATCACTGTGATTTTGGCAACAAGTAAACAAAAATATTGTGGAAAATAAAGTGTGTTTAATGTACTGATGGATCTTTATTTAATATAATTTTACCAACTGGGAGAAGTTTAGTTTTATTTCTCAAAAGCCTTTGCAACACTAATTTTATCCTGAATGTCAGTATTCCCCATACTCCAAACGTTTTTCACCTTCCAGAAAGTGTTATGAAGACACAGCTAAAATGTACTTACGAGAGAAGAACAGTACTATTACAGGAGTAGCTGGCAACAAAGAGAATGATATTTTAAAGCTATATATAGAAAAAAGAGACCATTCATTTAACTCGCTATGAGAATAAATTGAAGCTCCTGGGCTTTTCCTTCCCCCCCACCCCCCCAGTTTTGCAGTGGGAACAAAGGCCAAGAATCTTAAAGGTATTTGGTTGTTCAGCTGCCTCTAAAGCCGTGAACAAAGTCATATAAGCCAAGCCAACTGTCTTGGTAAATAACATCTATGTTACAGTGCTGCTGGCAGCTCAAAACTTTTGTGTTTGGCTTAGTAGTCTTTTATCTCAGACATGAGGAAGAGATTTTGTGCCAAAAAGATTTCCACATTTCAGCTGAATAGATTTTATCTTTCTGCAAATCTGTAAATAGCTACATTCAAAAATTTAAGTCCTCAAAATCGTCCTCAAATCCTCTTCAAGCTCTGCCTAATTCTGGGTATGCCTACAACCATATGGTTCTATGTTTTGCCTAGGCATCAACAAACATCTGTGGGAGCACCCAGAGTCACTTGTATTTTGAGGTGAAGGAAATGTGTTACTGAGGACAAATCCACAGAAATCCTAGATATTAGAGAAGCGAATAGGAGATGGAGAAGGGCTCCATGTTACAGCTCTTCTCACTCTGATGGGGTACAGACTCTCTCCTTTCAGCTCCCTGGAGAGCAACACAAAGGTGTGAGACAGGCTAAACATCTCTTCCATTTTTCCTGTTGTGTCTGTATTGCTCTGTGGAGAGAAATGCACCATGCAAAGGCCAAAAACAAGAAATTAAAGGCACAATTCTCCCCAGTGGGGGCAAAGGGATGGAGGTCACCAAGGGGAGGGAAATGGCCTGGTTTTGCGCTGCTCAGTGTTTTAGGCACCACTCATTGAACATTCACTGAGTTACTGTCAACATCTATGTACATCAGAGATTCTGGACACTTCAGTGGGCTATAGCATCAATAGGTCCCATACAGAGAAATAAATGTAGCCATCCTAACAGTGGTCCTGGTGCCAAAGGAGATGGCAGTATGGCTGAAAACTCCTCTGACCCTTCACAATTGTATAATGCCACCATTTCTAATTTAAAATGAGTTGAGCCTTGGCACTTGTTCTTCATTTGTGGTTTGATCTCAAATGACATGAAGACCAGTAATATTTCTAGTTGTTGCTCATTGTACAAAAAATGTTGCAGAAGAAATTTAATACAAAAAGAGACATGGTAGAAAGAGTCTGGAGAAGTTTCTGGAAAAGGCATATTTATACACTGGCATTGCTGTGGGAAAGAAAGGCAACAGAAACAGATTTCAAGTCTCAGAAGTAGATTCTTTGAAGGGTTTAAGTGCAAAAATCTGCCTGTTCCTATGTTTTAGTGGTGGTATTATTGTAGTTCAGATTGTATTTTGTGTTGAAGTTTGCTGTGTGTAATTTAGACCATTGTGTGATCAGTGGGATACTTTGGGGCAAACACTTACATTACTGTGTGCAATACTTCTAGATCTGACATTGCATTCCTCATGTGCCATGGAAGACTTAGTTGGGCAATGAATTCAACTCCAGGGTCCTAGGCCAAAGATACATTCTTGATACATGTTGCTATAATTAAAAATTAACACATATGGCCATTATAAAACAATTTTTGCTTCCCTTAAAATATAGTGGAATTTCCTTTCTGAAAGTTCTCTTAAAAATATGGGGTTTTAACGTCTGGATTGCAGTTTATCAGACATAGATTTGTTTTTTAAAAATATTCTTACAGCTTAAAACAACAACAATAAAAAAGATTAGTGATCCTCAGAAAAAACATGGGAATGTTACAATGGGCTTTTTCCCACTCTTCAAAGTCTAATGTATAGAAAAAATGCTGTCTACTATTTGTAAACAAGCCAAATGTATGATCTGTGTAACAGGCAACCAAATATCGTCTTTAAGTGCCAGAGGGAGGAGTGGGGTAAGGGGAGGGGAGGGAAGAGTAGCTGAATGCAATTTCAGTAGCAAATCAGTAGTTTGGGGGTTTGGGGGGATGTTTTTATTAGTAGACCCGGAAGCTAAAATTGTTCAAGTGATGCAAATTCAGTGATGACCAGAAAAATACTAAGATAATATAAGTGCTAAATTATTTTTCCTTGTGTTCTGTTACCCTTTTAATTCCTTTCTTGTTTTTGTGTGGTATAGCAAAATAAGGATTCTAAGGCTTTTTTTTCCCTCTCATTTATAATCTTTGAAAATTTAATATTGCTCATTTTAACTATATAGCATTTAAATATACACTAGTAGCTTGCCTTTTTAGAATACTGCAGAAGCAATGATGAAATCCCAGTGGAAACTATTCTTCAGAAAGGGAAATATGGTAAAAAATTATAGGCAGAAATAAATCCCCAACTTGTTCTTTTGCAGGCTGTCAGACATGGTGTTTTTGAAGGCTATGCAAGAAGGTAGCAGGAAAGGTACCAAAGGGGTTTCTGCAGGAATTCCTTTCTTCCACATGCGCCTCTGGGGCTGTCCCCTCTGTTCAGCAGAGATTCAGGCTGACATGGTTATTCTGTAAATGATGTATGTTTCTCTTCTCCAGCTAGTTCCTGCAGGTTTTATTTTCTTTTCAAAGGGTAGAATACATAGCAATTAGTTCTTCACTTGTAACTTGTTTCTCTGAGGCCAGCCACTAAGCCATAAAGCTCAGAGCAACCTAAGAAACTTCAGGTGATATAAAAAGAAGTTTCTTATTTGAAACCCAGACAAAGAAATAGAACTGGGGCTACTGTTGGAGTTTGTGAGTTTCTTCACTCCAATACAACACACTTAGTGAGAAACAGAGAGAGAGAGAGAGATGAGTGAAAGAAAAAATTACAGAAAAGTGGGGGAATGAAAGAAGAAAGGAACCTCGAAGGAACCTCTTCCTGTCCTACCTAAAAATGTGCCCAGTGAATACTGTTCCAAAGTTTTAAAAAAAAATCTTTACTTAAAAGGTTTCATAGTTTCCCTCAGCAAAATGTTTCTTCTCTCAAGGAGTCTTTCTCTAAGCATCTTCTCCAATATCTACTCTAAATTTTCCTCACTGAAGTTTTAAATTTTTTTCTTGCCCTATTCCCAGTGGACATGAAGACACATTTGTTTCCCTCTTTGCAGATCCAAGAAATTTTATGGAACATGATTTTGTATGTTCCCTCATTCTTCTCTTTGCTAGACTAAGCAAAACTCCTTTTTTCACATTTTCTTGAAAGCCTAATTTTCTAGACTTCCATTTTCATGAGACTCCCCAGGACAACATGCCAAAACTGGTCCACGACCTTCCTCATGGTTCAGACCCACCTTTCAGCAGTTCTGAATGGTATGGGAGGACGGCTTCACTATTTCACTCGATTTATATCTCCATCAACATTAATATCTGTAACTTCGTTAGAAAATTGGTGTCATGGGGTGTGAGGATAGAATACTCTTCCAGAAGATTTCATGAAATTATTTGCTTAAGAAACCTTTCCTGCCTAAAAGAAACATCTTTCCCAAAGCAGTTTTGATGTTTTCTCCCCCTGCATTCCAGAGAGGCTCTCAAGCTCCCTCTCTCTGGTGTGTGAGGAGAGAGATAACACTCACAGATGCATTATGGGCCTCTGTGGCCAGCGTGGGAGCCCAGCAATGATAAAGGAAGAATCGGGAGGGCATGTCTTTCTCAGGCCTGATGTGTTTGAAGCACCATTAGGACTTTGTTTGCAAGTTCTTGACTTTGGAAATAAATTTTCCCCAATCTGGTATTTTGGGGGTACCTGTGTGTTTTACTTCACATGGAGTGAGAATCATCTGACCAAATGCAAACATTTAAATCTGATCTGGTCAACCTAGCTCATTTGGGAAAGGGAAACAGGCAGTTATGAAGCAGGATTTAAGTCACACAAAAGCAGATGGCTGTAGTTGTTTGAGAATCAAAAAGAAAACAGATATAATGTAAACAGGAAAGAGACCTGAAAGGGCGAATTTTTTTTTCCCTTTAGCTGCACAGGGACCCTAGAACTAACTTACCAACTCAAAGTGCAGTTGTCTAGCAGTCAGTAACAGGAATCCAGAAAATCACATGTTCAATAAAAACAGGTTAGGGCAGAATTTTACTGACTTCCCATGGGTGCTTAAACAGAAATAGGTGGCTGTTTTTTCATGAATATCATATTTTTCTTGAGAAAGGTGTCTAACCTTAAAAAGCTGCACAGGCATTCCCTAGGACATAGGATGTTACCATAGGATTGAAGGTGTATTTAGGCTATTAAAGCCAAAGGGAGAGCTAGAGGACAGAGCCAGGTGAAGAAGCTAGGACTTACCATGAATTAATTTTTTCTATAGCTCTGTAGTTTGGCACATATATGTCATCTTCAATATGTGATGCCTGATTAATCTGTAATATAAATGCAGTTTTTTATACTGCTATAAATTCTTTTAATATCTGAAAATGCATTTTCAGTACACCTAATTCTCCCACTGGGAGCACTGGCAAATTTCCCAGTGGCTTGAATAAAGAACTATAAAATGCAGAATAAGGGAACAAGGCTTAAATCAAGAGTGTAAACCAATCAGGAATTTTCATGGTTGGCCTTTGAACTTCTAAATATAATGTCTGTTGTTCTGTTTCCAAAGGCACCAATCCTGTCAACCTTGCTGACTCTCTCAAGACCTTTTCATGCCAGCACTAAGGGCTGTTTCCTACTGTTCTGAGGTTTCAGCCAAACATCATCATATGCCCTTCCCATGTGTTCCTCTCTTCCCTTAGCAGCCAATGTTCTTAGACTTATTTTCCTCATCAAATGTTTTAACAGATGATAAGAGGGCAGAAAATATGCAAATTATCTTAGTGAAGTAGATACTAAATATCTGAATCAGCAATGCAAATTCCAACTACTGCTCTAATTAATCTCTTATTTATGACTCATTGTCAACTATACATTTTTTGAGTGCTGACAGATATAGCTGACATCCAGCAGTAAATAACATTTCAGTGGTCTCTTGCAGGCTGGGATTCAATTTAAAGCTGTGAATTACTCAAAATAAGTAGGGTAATGCATAAACACAGGTAGAGACAATTATTTTATTACACCTTAATTGCTTGCTTTTACTATTTTTGTTTGGCTATTTGTGTATTACGAAATTGAAAGTATAGAATATTGTGGTCATTTATTGTGTACTTAGACACAGCCTAAGCTTTTGGACCTTTCTATTAAAGAGAAAGGTTTGTCAAAAGTATCCTCATTACCTGGCAGTCAATGCCATTCAGTACCTTAGGCCAAATTGGTTCCCTAGGATGATGCACAATTAAGTAGATTCCCAGTGCATCTGATTAAATAATGTGTAGAAAGCTACCTGTGAAACACTGTAACATACATTGCTCACTAGACTTTCAACCAAGGGTTTTCCTTCTCACTCCATGGAAATTACGCTCAGTGAGGCAGTTAAGCCCTGTGAGGATGTGCGCATTAGAAATATGTCAGTTTGGATTAAGCAGGCTTTTCCTGGCCCAAATGACACAGATGATACCTACTCAAGGGTCTTGAAACTGATTTGCAGGAGGTCCTAAATCAGAAAATAGACTTATAGTTGAAATATTCTCCCTAGCTATTCTTACTGCTCCTGTGTATAGCACAGTTCGTGGCAGACATTCAAAACTGTTTTAAAAGAAATCAATCTCTTATTTGAACACATACGTTGTAAGACTGAATGGTGTCTGAATAACCATTCCATCTTGATTTGTGGCTATCTCTTGCACCTGTGGAATAATTGTTGTAACAGTATGAAGGACGGATACAAATCCAGTATGGATTTGATTTTTTTGATAAAAATTAATATACTTAGAGCTAAGGAAGAGTCTTTGTGGCATGCATACTGGTGAACTCAAGGAGAAGCTCATAAAAAACCTCTCTATAATTCGCTAAACAAAGAGTCTTCAGATCTATATGTCTCTATTCTTTATCTAGTTCAGGCAAGTTAGCCTGCTCTATAAAATCTTCAAATCAATAATTTATTTTTTTGTTTTTAGGATATGCAATCCAACTATCTCTACTTGCAGCCATCATTCCTACTGTGTATGCAATTCCTATTTTGGGGGCATTTACATATGCATACTCAAAATCTTTTAATGTTCCATCTGTTGCACATTCACAGTTGAACTGTTCACATCCAACTTCAACTATCTAGAAAACAGACTATGCAGAAGTTAGTTGATATAACCTCCTCTAACGGATTATGGCAGAGAAAAAATATCACTTTTAAAAAACAGCCCAAAATAAGCATGCAAGACAGACTTAATGAATTTCCCCAAGGAATGTCCATGGCTCTTTACAGGAAATGCCAAGATAGATCGTTTATGCCAGAATTAAATTCATAGTTAGAGTTAGTCAACATGCATAACACCCACAGAGACATCTCCCAGCACAGGAAGATGACATGGTTCCTAACTTTTATCACTTGTGATGACAGAGTTGAAAGTGGTGTGGGTAGGGGCAAATTTCTGAAACAAGATGAAAGAACTATTATGAAAAACATTTCACTGGAGACTGCTTTTTTACAATAGCAACGATGTACACTTTCATATAAAAAGGTAAAAAAACCCAACAATTAAACATGTGATAAAGGTTGATTAGCTAACTTAGCAGCATTTGTTTATTTCAAAACATAGGAGGAAAAGACTAATTATGGCACAAAGAGAGCAGCCATCATAAGCCAGGTAACTGTGTATCCTGCTGTCCTTCAAATGGCAATTTTCCAAAACATCTATATCACTGTTGAGTCAATTTCTTTAACAAACCATTTGCCTTTTTATGATTTGCCTGTTCACAGATTATGATTTGTTCCAAATGATATGTTTCTTACAGCTTTTCTTTCATCAAATCTTTTGCTTTGTGTTATTGACACAAAAAAATAAAAAGGCTTGTTTTCAAAATTGAAAGTATTAAGATAAAAACAAATTGACCCCTATTTTTCTCTTTGTATGCAACAAAAAAACCTTTTCAGAGATTTATTATTAAAGGTCACCACATCTCAGCTTTCTACTAAAGCAGTTAATGTCTTATCCTGTGCCCAAATCAAACACATTTGCTCTATTAAGTATTGGATCCAAACCCTTAGGCAATTTGTCAAGAAGTTTATTGGCCTTAGGGGAATTTTTCATTGATATGAAAGCTGGGCAAGCAGGGAGTGTTTGCCAACAGAAGACAACTGTTGAACCAATGTTCAAAGAGACTGGTCCAAGACTGTTTGCATCTCCTTGCAAGAAGAACTGTCAGTTTATATCCCGTACATTGTTTATGCCGCAGTTCCTCTTGCTATCCATGAATTCCGTAGAGAATTAAGCTTTCAAATGACTATGACTTTCCAAAATGACTAAAGCATGCATTTGTTACTGCTTTAAATACAGGTCAGCATGAAAGCTTGTAAGGAGTTCACTCAAACCACAGTAATTAATTTTGTGTAATGTAGAGGTTTTGTAATATTTCATAATAAAAGAAACACCAAAATGCATAGGCAGGGGTTGGGCTCATAATTATAAACATGGTAGAAGAAAGAAAACGGTCTGTAAGAGAGGCAATCTGTTTCTTTAAACCTGCAGAAATAGAAATATCAGTTCATAGAAAACTGAAGTACGTCAGTGTTAATACAATCCCTTTGAAGGTCGATATAACTTTTAAAGATTTTATCCACCTGAATTATACTATGAGGCACATATACTAATTACCCACAATCACTAAGAGCTAACACAGCTGGTTATTTTTTCCCTTCTACTCTGTGAAATCAGGTACCATCAACTTTCTTGTCTAGTCAGAGGAAAGTAAACTTGGTAGTGACTGACATGATGTGAGACTTAAAAGTCTGGATAAAGCGCGGTAAAAGCCATGGCTTTTTTTTTTTTTCTCACAGAAGATCATGCTTCCCTATACTCCCCCTTTTCTCTCTTTTCCATTAACTTTCAGATTTCCTCAATAAAGTTTCCTTCTTCCATAAAGCAAAGTACCTTTTGAAGAACAGAAGAATAATCTCTCTCTAAAGGGGAAACTAAGTGTACAAGACTCCTTTTTCACAATGGCACACTAACATGATGTGAAACAAAGCACTCTCAGGCTGGGCGAAAGTCTACAGCAACAAAGATGAAGGCGAGAGCCCTCCTCTATATAAGAGTCTCTTTGAACACAGCCTCCTCTCCCTCTGCTGTTGAGCAAAAAGGAAAAGGCACAGTTCATGTAAGGCTAACAGAGCTCACTTTTGCTGCTGCAAAAGTCAACATTCACACATTGATGCTGTCTGGATGGATCTTCAACTAAACAATGATGAGATGAACCTGTCACCCAGGAAATGTGAGCAGATGGAGGCAGCAAATGCAAGACAGGAAGTATTATTAGTTCAGTTCTATTTTGTCCTCAGTGGCATCATTTCTGTTCCTCCTTGAGGCCCACAAGATGAGTGTGAAGAATGAAAAATGCAGTGAGAGCATTTGATTCACCCTCTTTCTCCTATTTGGCAAGTAGTCATGCTGTACACTGCCACCAGTTCTGCTGACCTTGAAGGTCAATCATTCTATATTTTGAGCAAGTGCTTGCTCATCTCATTCTAAACAATAAAATTGCCTATGCAGTACAATGTAATGAAAGGATTCAAAGCCTATCAATGTTTTCCTATGAACCACTTTTCTTTATTCTTTCATACATTTTATATCTTTTAGTTTTTACCTTCCTTCTTCTCCTTTTCTCACTTGAGGGAAGCCAACAATTATGATCCCTCTCCCTAAGTGTTCATATTACTGTGGGCCCCTTCTGCTTTCATCAGGCGGATGTTCATGTAGTAGGTAGGAATGAAGAGAGATTCAAGTAAAAAGTGAGCTCTGGACTGCCCATGCCTTTTAAAGCAGCTGGAAATACATTTATACTATAGATGTGGAGTCTTCAGACAGAGCTTCAAGCTATACTGTCCCATTACTCCAATGAATACTGTCAAGCAAATCTGTGATTTTGCAGATATTTTGACCATTCTGTTAAAGGGCAACATCATTAATTTCTGCCTTTCTTTCCATTACTATCTTTCTAACATATTCCTTATTTTTCCACTGTCCTCAAGTGAATTACTAAATTTGTAAATCTGGAAGTGGTAAAAAGAGGGTCATATTTGGTTATATGCAGGCTCCATTCTCTTTAAAATATTCAGAATCCTACAGTGGGCAATAAGATCAATGGCTTCAGGAGGACTATGGTTTTCCTGGCAGATTATTTTCACAATTGCATGCAACCAAGATGTCAATGAGATCAGATTTCAAAAATTTTTTCTTCTAAGATTTCTAAATGTAGAAATGCTTTTCAAAACACTCAGCTTGTTTTAAACCCACTCATTAAACTCTCCTTATTTTTCCCAGGAACTTCTGGAAATAATTCAGAGGGGTGTTGGATTAATGACTGGTGGTGCATTCTTTTGTATTGTGAGCACAGAAGATGAGGATCAGCACCTGTTTTTTTGACGTTTCTGGCCAGGCATCAGCACAGATATTCAGTGATAACGCAATGTTGCTTGGTGCTGGATGCTCATGCCCATCTGTGAGGATGGCGTTGTTCCCATCTGTGAGTTCAGAGCGCCTTTGTCTACACCCAGCGATTGGTTTAATTGTGCAGCCTATACTGGAGTGAAAATGCTATTACTCCCGCACCACCCCTTCATGAGCCAGAATGAAGCCGTGGTGTCACCTTCCTCATCTCTGCTGTCACATCTTGATATTTATGTAAGCCTGAACAGCAGAATGGAAGGAATCAGTTCCTACTCACAATGACTGCTAACTGCCAAAAAGACACGTTTGTATTGCAGTAGATCATGGGGCATTTCATTATGAAAGTGTACATAAGAAAGGGTTCTCTAAAAACTCCCTTTGTGCAGATCCAGAAGACACATGGGGGTCAGAAAACACACTAAACCACTGAGGAACATTTGTGACAGTGCTCAGGAGAAACACTTACAAACAGCCAAATTGAAAGTAGATGCTCTAGATCAACTGTCAGCAATGTAACAAAATCTTTTTATTCAACAGGGTATAGCCCAAAGACCATGCCAGTTAAATATAAGATGTAACTAGCTATATTACAGCAGGAGAGAGAGGGGTCAGGGCACTGGCAACTAGACTTTTAAAGGCATTAAATGATACTAAAGTCAGAGTTGAACTGACCAAGGCTCTAGGCCATTGTACTTCCCATTCTGTCTAGGATTTGTCTTGCAGATACAAAATCTGGGTATCCCAAGTATATTTCAACGTCAGCAGTGAAATATAAAACCACAAATACCTTCCCCTAAGCACAGTCTTTATCTCTGACCCAAAGCAAGGTACTGTTATGAAAAAAGAGCATTTTTCAGTTATTTGCTTTTATGTACCATCCCAACGTGAGCTCTGCCATTCAGAAGCGTGAGCTTGAGGTCCCTGTTGTCCAGCTTTTTGGTTTGAGATGTGCTTAAGTTTATAAACACATTTTTAAAGGGCTCTTTTTTCCTTAAAGTGCTTTTAGTGATGCAGAGGTTTCAGCTGCAAAAAATGAGATGTCTTTAGTTTTTGTGCCTTTCCACAAAGCAGTAGATTTATATCTATCTTGCTTTCATTTTTTCTCCTTTTCATTTTATGGAGGCCTCATTTAGTCCAACTACACTTTTTATTTGCTGATAAGGTCATCTCATAAATTATTTTACTGAAGTAGGTCTTTTAATTACTTCCTCCTTCAGAAAATATAGTTTTCAAAATTCCTTATTTCCATTACTCTGAATACTCTTTTTTTTGTGTTTCTTATGTTGTCAGATTTAATTTAAATATTATTCATGCTGTGCTCTGATTTCAGTGCATTATATAAATATGCTGACTTACATATTTTCTGATTAATTCGGGGGGGAAAAGGTTATTACCATTAACTGTGATTCTTGAATAATACTGCTGTTGAATATTCATGCTTGTGGTGTATGCCACTTCTGTGCAGTGCCAGGACTGTACAGCTTTTTTAAGGAAACAGGTCCCTCCCATACAAATCAGATAAGTGCTTCTCCCAAATGTAAATGCTTGCTCCTGATACTATCAGAAACAATTAAAATTCCCAGCTACTGCCAACATCTCTGTTAAATTATTAAGCACTAAAAAACCAAAATTATGTGGATGCCTTTCAAGTAGTAGAAAAGGACCAGGAAAAGACAGAAAGGAGTTGGCACCAAGGAACTCTAAGGACATGTCTACACCGAGAAATGAAAGCATATTAACAACTAGTTTGCAACTACACTGCTTTGGTGGAGGCGTTTCCACCAAGGATTTGTCTTGAAAAAATGTATTCAGGTCCCAGACAGAGCTAGAGAGCAGGCTAAAAATTATTTAGTGTATCCTTGGGTTAGACACACTGGCCTCAAGTCACTGAGACGTCAGAACAGATCCAAAGCTTGGCACTTGCAAAGGCTGTCACTAGCTGTAAGACCAAGAACAGTAGTACCAAGGTGTTTATGGCTGTTTATATTTATATCTCTGAATTCATGACAATTCTTCTTCCCCTGCATTGCAAGGACCAGTTGCTACCAGTGACATCCAAACTGGCTCCATCCTCCTGCAAATTTTTACTTTGATATAGTCATGGTTTTGGTTTTTTGTGCTTAATTTTTAGTAGCTATTTTGTTAGTTTATCATCCTATGATGCTTACTGCTAAAACAATAATTGGTAGCACCCTTATGAAGCCTCAAAGGGGAAAGGGAGAAATAATGCAAAGAACTGCTTTAGGCACTATTAATGAGCCTGAAATATTTCCAAAGCTGGTGTTAAGGATAAAAGAATATACCCTGTTCTTTAAGACATCTGCTCTAAATAGCCCTTATTCTCACCTGGGGGAGTGAATTACTCAAATGTTGTGTTAAGGACCCTAACTGTGTTTCCATTCCCTGTTAAGATATTGTAGTTTATTTTAATGAGATTTTTCATATAATAACCAAAGTTGCATTTTTTCTTCATGGGATGTTTCAGATTATGATTAATTCTTCAGCATTTAAGCTTGAGAAGAGAAATAATTTTGCTAGGGTGATTACTAGATGTATCCATGCACCTGAAAGTACATGCAATGTACTTTTATTTCATGTTAGTTGTAGGCTGATGAAAATCAGGTATATTGAAATTCATTTAATGACGAATAGTAAGGAGGAAAAGGGAATTCACCAGTCAGTGGAGAAACATGGAGTCTTTAAAATAACTGGCTCAGATTCAGTCCAGAATGGTTTTGAATTCAGATCTTGATTATCGAGTGGATGTTGGTTCTTGGTGAGACAACTGTTTGCCTCAGAGTCAACTTCAAATGGTCAGGAGGAAAGTTATAAGCTGAACAGATTTTGAGGATGAATTACTTTTCTATGCCCAGGAGTGGGCAGTAGCGCATCAGTTTGAAAGAGCAGCTCAACTACTTAATTTAGAGCAGAATTAGTGTAATTGATTTCAAGACATTTAATGAGGTAATTCTTGTTTAAAGCTAAGCATATTCTCAAGGATATTTTAGTTTTGCAGCTGTAGTCATGTTAGTGTTAAGGCAGTTTTGTAAGGCAGTAGAGAACGTTTGTGTGCTTTTCTCAGTTTGTAAACAGAGGACTTCACTTTCATTTCTGCCAGAGCACCGTGTTTTGCAATCATTAAACTCACAACATAAATGCTAAAAATGAAGGAATAGTACTGTATAGAAAAGGATTATCTAATGATATGTAATCCATCCTGTATTAGGTGAACCTAAAGTATATATGTATCCTGGCACTGCAGAAACCCGATGAAAGAAAATTATGTAGCATAAAATTACTTTCAGCATCTGTCAAAAGCAAACTGAGTTGATTACATTCTGTTTTGATTTGCTATAAACACAGAAGTTAGTTTCTGAAAAGCAATTTTGGAGATGTAATCACATTTCTTTGACAGTGTGAGACAAAGCTCCGTGATGATACAATATAGGAATTAAGTTGCTTTGAATGAATAGTTGAGAGCACACAAAAATTTTGTGTTTGTGCACAGTTGTACAAATGAAAACAAGTTGGACAGAAGGAGCAGGTTATGGAGATCAAATAAAATAACAACCTTCATGAAGTGATTGTCAATAGTAGATCTTGAATGACTTTGTATAGGAGGGAAGTCTCTGAATTTCTCTTGGGGAAAGGTAAAGACAGGGAGGAAAGAACAGAGAAGTGCCAGAACAAAGCTCCCCTCAACTCCAGAGCCACACTTCATCTAGGCTGCAAATGAAGCAAAGAAGTAATAAAAGATAACTCTAGTTTCCAGGAAGTTTCTCTGCAGTAGGAAAAGGCAGGTTTCTCAAATCCTGTACTAATAAAGCAATGTAAATGAGAAACAATGACAGAAATGTTTCAGGATATGCTTTTTACTAAAGCAGTAGGGATCATGTCTAAATGGCCAGTAATCCAGTGATCTTATTTAAACATGTAAATATACATTGGTGAATGATATCTTGATTCAGTCGTCTCCATGGGCTTATTGTAAAATAGAAAATCCTTATTTGATTACTCAGTTATATCTGTGGGTTGTACCCTCCATTTCATTCTCCTTTGCTAAATACTTATCAGATTCAAAGCAAATTGTCTTGTCAGAGCCCAAAAGAAATAGATTAGGGTAGAATATGACTTTCAGGAAGAACCACTTCCAAAACAACTTGGTTTAAGTGCAAAAGGGAAAATCTTAAAAATGTTGATGCCACAATTTTTTTTTTGAAGAATGGGAGAATAGTCCCTCTTTAAAACGGCAGCTGATGATGCTTTTTTCCACACTAACATGATGTCCAGAAAACACACTCTGGCTATGTGAGAGTCTGTAGCCCTGAGGATGAGGGAGAGAGTTCTCCTCTACATAAGTGTCTCTTTGAACACAGCCTCCTCTCCCTCTGCTGTTGAGCAAAAAGGACAAGGCACAGTTCATGTAAGGCTAACAAAGCTCACTTTTGCTGCTGCAAAAGTCAACATTCACAAATGAAAATCATTCCAAAACACTCAGAACTTCTGTCTACTGCTGACAATGTAGGTTGTAAGAGGCTTGCCGTCTGGATAGATCTTCAACTAAACAATGATGAGATGAACCTGTCACCCAGGAAATGTGAGCAGATGGAGGCAGCAAATGCAAGACAGGAAGTATTATTAGTTCAGTTCTATTTTGTCCTCAGTGGCATCATTTCTGTTCCTCCTTGAGGCCCACAAGATGAGTGTGAAGAATGAAAAATGCAGTGAGAGCATTTGATTCACCCTCTTTCTCCTATTTGGCAAGTAGTCATGCTGTACACTGCCACCAGTTCTGCTGACCTTGAAGGTCAATCATTCTATATTTTGAGCAAGTGCTTGCTCATCTCATTCTAAACAATAAAATTGCCTATGCAGTACAATGTAATGAAATTATTCAAAGCTTCAAAAGCTTTCTGAACATTCTACTTCCTATTCTTCCACTTGTAAAAATGGGTAGTGAAATTAAGTCCATGCAATTTGTTCGCTTTTCCCCTGACATACAGTGGACAATATCTTGTGTATTGTGTAGAGAAATTAGCTGGAAAGTGAATGACGCTGCCTGTAACTGCCTAGACAGAGCTGTGGGATTGAAGGCAGGCCACATTAAGCCTATGTGCTAAAATTATAGCTTGCATGCTCTGATCCATGGTAGTAGTCTGAGTATGGGGCTGCAATTCCTTGGCCCAGAACCACATGTGAACACAAAGCCTGGCATTTTTCAGTACCCCTGCTGAATGGGTGCTAAAGTGTTTCCCAGGAGCACACAAGGTCTTCCCAGAGGCAGATGAATCAGCTACTATATTAAGTTGTAAATTTACAGCTTGTGTGTAAATTTACAGACAGACAAAAGTGGAACGGTTATTCAGTGCCTGAAATATTTGAGAGGTCTGCAAGTTTGTCTGTTTCAATCTCATTTGGCCTACTGAAAATTATTTGTTTATAGAAATTTTATCCCTCTTAATTTCAGGTTATACAGCAAACCACAGACTGAGCTGGCATAAATGGAAGAGATCTGGCAATCATCTTTTAGTCCATATATGCTGAAATCTTATTTTTCCACAACGTATTTTCATTTTCAGCCTTAAATAATAAGGTTCTTAACCAAAAAAATCCTGTTAGTGTCTCCACATAAAATGGTGCCATCTTCCTAGAAATTTTTCAGTTGGTCTTTGTCCTGCTTTGAATAGATGAAGCCAGTTTAACCATATGTTCCTAAATGTACTGTTATAGAGCTTTTTTGTAATTAGAGGGGTTTACTTGAAGTAGTACTTGAAATACTTCAGTGACCAGCATGTATTATGAGGCATCCAGGTCTTGGCTGGCTAGAGAAAATGCTCTTGTAGTTTTTTAAGACTTTCCTTTTGAATGAAGGAAGCAAAACCATAAAATATCAATAAAACTATCCACTCAAGGCAAGGGATGACCAGACATAAAGACAACTTCCCATCAAGAGTGCCTCAGCCAGGTTACTGTAGGCCTGCCCAAGTCTTACAAAAGTTCTGCTGCTTTTCTCTTTCTGTAGTGCTGGAAACAGCTTGGCTTCTCAATTGCTTACAAATTTCTAATAATATGTCTTGTCTTTTATTTTTTTTCCCTTTAAGAAAGAAATCAAAGACAAATGTGAAGAGCAGTCTTTAGAAACAGAATCCTCATATCTACAGTAGGTCTAGTTGTAAAGCAGTTGAAAGAAAAAGAAAATAACAAATTCAGACTTTCTCTTTTGTCTCTGTAGATTGTTTTGCTGTACAAACTCTATTGACTAGCAATCAAAGACATGGAAATACCACAGTTTTATAAAGAGTTCATGAAAATTACTTTAAGGATTAAAGCTGGGTTTTTCATGAAAAATTCAGGACAGTTCATATTAATGTTTTCCTAATTCAGCCTTTACATATGACATATACAGATTGCCTTGTCTATGAGGATGCTGTAAAACTCGAGTACTGAAGGATTTTGAATGCAGTCAATAAAGTCTACTCACCTAATCACAGAACCTTTCCTCTATATGTTTTGTGTAAATATATAGTTCCTGGTAATTTTTCTTACTTTGCTAAGCCACTGCACCTCTTTAGATAACGTACATACGCACATATGACCATAATCCCTTTGTCTCTCTGTTCTGTAGTCATTCAGACATAATGACATCAATTTCTTGACCTAAAGAGTGAATGGGAACTTTTCTATGTCTATAGCTTATTTCTGTGGTTTTCTTGGTACAGTACTTCATGGATATCTTTTGAGTGCATCTGGTTTCAGATTTTTTTGCCTCTATAAATCATATTACTCCTCCTTTAGTCTATCTTCCACTCTGCCTTGTTCCCTCTACTCTCCGCATCTTTAGACTTAGATTTTTACACCAAAATCTCATGTAAGGAAGTCTGCATTCTCCTTTTCGATATGCACTTACAATCCAACAGGAAGGTGATTAAGAAAAGACAGGGCTGGTCAATATTTTGAAACACTTTGTCATGAATAGAATGAACTCAGCCAGCTTTCTTCACACCTTTGTTGTAAACTCCATTCTTACATGAGACGGTAAAACAGGAAGCTAGGCTTAATCTTCAGACACTGTACTTTTCATGTACAGTACTTCCACGTTAGTGTTTGTTCCAGCAACTCCAGATGATGTATGAATCAAGCTATGATGACAGATTTTGAAAAAAAAAACAAACCCAAGGTACAGCAGATCCTTCACAGATGCTTCTCAATCATTATTCCTTCCTTTTTTCTGTTTGAAAAATAATTTAAATTAAACAGATTTGTTATATGCAGCACAGTGTTGCCATGTGAGCTTGAACACTTTGTTCAAGAGCTAGGAGGCCAGCCAACTGTTTTAGTTCCTTAAAGAATAGCAGATGTGTCCTTCCAAGTCTCATGCTAATGGAATTTAGGCTGTGGTAAGGAATTTAAATTTAAAAATACTCTCAGTTGTCTGCAGGCTCTGTTTTGACCCTGTTCTTTTCCTTCCTTTTTCCTTCTCTTTCCATATCTTTCAGATACATTGCATGAAATATCCTGTTGAGCTGAAGCCACTAGTAATTTATTTTCACTGAATGAAAACAAAGAGTTAAAAGTAAAAATCTATGGGGTTCAGTTCTGCATGATATTGTTTCTACCAGCCTAACTCTGTAACTACTATATTTAAGAAATATTGAGTAAAATGTTCTCTCCTTTTAAATATATAGTAAAAAGCTGTAATCTTTGTTCCCTTACTACCAGCACATTCTTGCTATCTTTATTTTTACCTCTAAATACTAACCATAGATATATAAAAGTAGAGCAAAACGTTTGGTGTCACCATCCTTAAGCAGAAAATGTCAATAAAACGAAATGGTAAATGGGAGAAGTCCTTTGCATTGCAGTTCACATTTTATATGTTGTGAAGGCCGTAGGACCACAGGGAAAAGCTGTGGAGGGGAAGACACAGGGCTTTTTCTCCATCAGGAATGCCACGACAGTGCAAAAGAAGGTGCTCTTCCACTGTCCAAACTCTTACTTCAGCTTTCTGCACCTCAGCTGTGTGCAGACTAAAGTGAATGATGCTTATTGTAATCTGATTGTTGCTTTGCTCTTTGTCTGGCATCTTTTTGGGATTGAGACTGTTCCAGAGGAAGCACTTGAAGGCAGCAGTATTGCAAGTTGCTGTGTCGAGGGCTCTCGCTGCTTGTTTTCATCATTTACTGTGAGTGGTGGGAAGAGATCTGATGGGTAGACAGTGGGAAGGAAGCATGGAAGAGAAGAGGCCAAAGTCATGGGCTGTGGGTGGGAACAGGAGGCTTCTCTACAGCAAGCATTGAAAAAGAAAGTCCCTTATTTTCCATTTTCACTTTTTTCAAGTTTTTCTCCCTTATTCCCTCGCTGCCACGCTACCAACTACTATTATTATAATTCTCTTTTCACACATTGCTTTGTCATCCTGCATACCAGTCATGTCTTCTTATGTTTGCGCTTCTCTTCCTTGTGAAGCTCAGTTCTGGGAAATGGGATTCTAATAGGCTTTTACCTCACCCAACTGGAACGCAGCCTAAGTAAGGAGGCTGCATCTTACTCCCTCTGAAAAATTGATGGGTAGGCACTTTTTCCCCTCAATCTTCCCTGTCCCAAACAAAAAAGTCCTAGTACTTTGAAGATAAAAGAACTGGAAACCCTGGAACTCCTTGTCTGAACAGCTGGTAAGGAAGAAGCTAGTCATGGGTTGTCTTCCTCCGCAATGCCAGATGGTGTTCATAGCAGAGCATATTGGGGCAACACCTGGTAGCAATGAAGGTTGAGGGATACCAGATTCAAGGCAGCGCCAAGGAAGACTTGGGGTTGCTGATGGACGAGAGGCTGGACATGACCCAGTGATGTGCGTTTGCAGCCCAGAAGCCCAAATGTATCCTGGACTGCACCAAAATCAGCGTGGCCAGCTGGATGAGGGAGGTGATTCTGCAGCTCTACTCTGCTCTGGTGAGACCCCACCTGGAGCACTGCATTGAGCTCTGGGGTGCTCAGCACAGGAGGGATATTGACCTGTTGGAGTGAGCCCAGAGAAGAGCCAAAAAGATGAGGGATAGAGTACCTCTCCTATGAGAAAAGGCTGAGAGAGTTGGGTTTGTTAAGCCTGGAGAAAAGGAGACACCAGGGAGACTTTAGAGCAGTTTTTCAGTACATGAAGAGGTCTACAAGAAAGCCGGAGAAGGAGTTTAGACAATGGCCAAGAGTGTCAGGACAATGGGGGAATGGCTTCACATTGATGGTGTTTAGGGTTGTTGGAGGCGGGCTTATGGAGCAGTGAGACGGACTCAATATGAGTTAGCAACAAAGCTCAAAGCTCAGTTTATTAATGGCATTTCTACAGTTATAGTGTTCTCTAGTGTATGTGCAGTAACATTACTGATGCTCACACACACAAACAATCACTCATTGGCCACAGCTACGAAACCACTGTCTTTGTGCAGCTTCATCCAGGCTGCTTCTGAGTTCTCACAGTCTGCAAGTTGTTTATCTTCACAAGTACAGAGTAGCCTGGCCAAGGCCACACTCCTTTTGCTCTGCCAAGAGATTCACAGACCTCG
>JAWWMP010000001.1:68161499-68204915 GCA_035047865.1 Dendrocincla tyrannina
TGTTTATCTTCACAAGTACAGAGTAGCCTGGCCAAGGCCACACTCCTTTTGCTCTGCCAAGAGATTCACAGACCTCGTAGTTTCCCACATAGGGTTAGATTAGAGATAGGAAGAAATTCTTCCTTGTGAGGGTGGTGAGCACTGGAATATGTTGCCCAGAGAAATTGTGGATGTCCCATCCCTGGAAGTGTTCAAGACCAGGCTGGATAGGGCTTTGAACAACCTGGTCTAGTGAAAGGTGTCCCTGCCCATGGAAGGCTGTTGGAACCGGATGATCTTTAAGGTTGCTTCCAAACCAAATCATTCTATGATTCTTTGATATGACTGATGAAGTTATATTGTCCCTTTCCATGAGGCAGAACAAAGAAGCGATACAGTATTTTGTGTCGCAACACAAAAATAGAAATACTTGTAAGTATTATTATTAATATTTGTAAGGAGCAGACAAACTCTGTCCCTTTCAGCTGCCAGGAGCTGAGGGAGAGGGTGGTGAGAAGAAAGAAGATTATTGATTGTTTGCAAAGAAGGAAGGAAGCATATGAGGGATTTTGGTGCAAGGGTCTTTAACTGAAAGTGATGCTAAGTGGCAGGAAGAAAGGATTAGAAGTGGAAGGAGCAGCTGGAGATGACGTATTTCTTCAATATTCCTACTTTACTTTCTTATCTCAGAATTTCTCTTTCCTGAAAATCATTCCTTCAGAAATACTCCACCTCCCCAGCCACTCATCCCGATAGAATTCTTCCAAGCCAGCATTCACATGTGATCTCCCTGTTATTTCCTATTCCATCTGCCGCTTCTCATATTCTCCTTCCAGAAATACCAATTTTTTTTCCTTTGTCCTCAGTTTGCACACTTTCCTTCACTGAGTCCTTCACATAGTCTGTTTTCTGTTCAATGGCACTCTCACTTTGCACTCCTCTTCGGTTCTTTTCCTTATACTCCTTTCTCTCTATTGTTGTCTGTTTTGGGTTCTGTCCACACCCTATTCCTACTCACCATGGCCTTTACTACTCAAAAGTTTTCCTTCTCAGTGTTTTTTTTCTTTTCTTCCTCTCTATCTTCAATTTATCCCCTGGAAACTCCTTTATTGCCACTCTTATACTTCCCTCAAGCAATTTTTCTTAAGACCTATAATTTCTACTTTTTTTTAATTTATTTATTTTTCTTTCTCCTGATATTTTCAGTAGAGGAAGATGAAGTTTCCTTGAATTTTGATAGCCAGAAACATAAATTGCAAACTCTTTTCTGGTGATTTTGAATGCTGTTGCCCCAGTAATGCAATACTTAACACACAACAGGCATCTCACATCATAATGGATAGCCACTCACACATTATCATCATTAACAAAAGGCAAATGGTACTCTGTAAATACCACCTTGGCTACACACCTTCATCATCTTTCAAATCATCTGTAGCAGAACAGTTTGTCTGTAGCATTTAACTTCCATAATTTTATTCAGGATGATGAATGAAAGCTTTTAAGCAGCAGGAGGTCATAGTTTAGATCACAGAATGCAGGAGAATATTCATGCAGTCATGATTTTATTCCTGAACAGCATTTTCACTTTTTCACTCTGGTCAGGAATATAAAAACAATGAAATTGAGGATCTTCTGCAACTAGGACGAGAACTTTGCCCTTGATTCCGTGGTCCAAGATACCGTTCAAAACTGAGTATTTCATAGTCTCTTCTATCTGAGTTTGAGTTCCATTTCCTCTCTCTCTGTTTTTTGGGGGGTTTTATTTTATTTTATTTAGGCCACTAACTTCTAATCTCTAAGTAGATTCTTTCTTGTCCTGCTTTGCAACTTACTTTCAAAGCACAGCTCTATAGTATGTGAAAATCAGAGGCAGTATCACAGAGCAGGGAGAAGGGTCGCTAAATCACAGATATCACATCTATATCAAGGTGATGGAGCTGTGTACAATTGTTTATAAAAATGCACATATCAGATATGCCAAAAAGGACAAGAGTTTTTGAGAGATGTAATTTTTTGCTCAAAATGCTTTACGTGCCTGTTTTTCTGAGCAGATGTCAGCTTACCTCAGCAGCACAAAAAAATAGGCAAAAATGGGAATCTTTGATTAGAGATGTTTTACTCTTTGAAGCATGATATTGCAGAGTGTGGGTGTTTCTGAAATTCTTTAAGTAGGCTAGAGACAGTTTGCAATTCAAAAATGAAAAAAAACCCAGATGTATAAAATGTAAATATGAGGGAAACTTACTTGGTTTATTGGATGGGTCTTTAGAGAATTATACCTGAGAGATCTAACAGGATTCTCAGGTGATAGGTTTTGGCTATAACCTGGTTGCTCAGCAAACTGTTCATGAAAAATTTCACACTGTCACAGAGCAGCCGATATGGGACTACAGCTCTAGCTGAAAAGTGCTGTTATGTGCTCATAATCCAAAACAAGTAACTAATAATAACAATCATCTCCCTTTTTTCAGAGTTTGTGAACAATCTTGAGACAGACCATGGAAGGTAAGAACCAAATTTAGTTCTGTCTACTTTTTCTTGCATCATTAGTAGGTAAAATAAGTTAATTTGAGTGTCTTTTTATTCTTTAACTTTTTGAACCTCCATTATTGTATCCCTTCTCTATTTTCAAAGCTTTACAGAGGAAAAAGCATAGGCCAGATTCATGTCTCGATAATTACATTGATCAAACTGGACTGTGAAATGTCTTCCACCCAGACTTTTGCAGGCTTTGATTTTCTCTGCTCTGAACCAGCAAAATTTTGGAGCTGTCCATAGAGATGTGGTTGCTTTTACTTCTGCTCTTATTCTGTTCATGCTGTAATCTCAGATCTCTTGAGAAGAAGCAAAGTACAGAAGGCAAAAGAAATAATGATGAGCCTCATGCTCCTTATAGTTGCTAACAAGTGTCTTATTTGAGCAGTAAGTTTGGTAGTAAGGGGGTACAGATGTGCTGATTTTCCTGACTCCTGGGACTGGAGAGGACGCATCAACACTTGCATATTTGATTGAAGAGGCATCTGTGAGGCACTTCTGCTGCTGCTGAGCTGCACAGCTAAGCAAACAATGCCAAAGAAGAGACAGCAGGAACTTTAGTCTCTGCTTCCTCTCTGCTGCTTCCCCCTCACCAGCCTCTGCTGTCACCCTGTGTAGGACTGAACCAGCTGGCAGTGGGCTAGAAAGAACAGGTCATTACTTTAGTCAAGTATTAGCCCCACTGGAAGGGTCAATTGCAAAATTAAGGTTGTTCTGATGTGTATGACATGAACCTGATATTGTGAGCTGTCAATATTGCATGTTTCTTGTGAATTTCATTGTAAATGATAGCAATAAAACTACATGGCAAACAGCTGCTTAAAAGACTTATTTGTATGATTGCAGTTTCAATAAAAAGCATCAAATACTCTAAGGAGGGGAAGACAGTAAAATAATAGAGACCTCAAGAATCTGCTTATTTTAACTGGAAATTAACAAGAAAAGCCTGAATTTATATTTCTTCCGTCTGTCCCACCGAAACTTGCTTGTCTTGGAGGCTGGAAGTCAATGGCTAGTTTCCAAATCTAGTGGAATGGGTATGTTCTATATATGAAAAGAACAACTCCTGATTACTCTCTGAAGCTATTTATATTTTTCCCTTTTAATATCCTATTTATTAATAGTGTTCAAAATTAGCATAAAAAATTCCCTGCACTCCCCAGTCAGCAGGTAGCAGACATCTCATGTCAGCTATTTTATGAGGAATGTAATTAGCAAGGCAAACTGTACAACTTCCAGTTTGATTCATTTGCTGATGCTTATTCTGATTCATTTACAATTATGCCAGTAATTGGCATAACTGTGTAGACGTATTTGGAAAATGTCCATAAGTGGATATCCTAATTATAGATTTTTCCCAGTGACAGATACTCGCATTGTATAATAACTACTTTCTCCACGTATCAGATAGTGTTGTGTAGATTCCTAAGGCAAGAGAGTAGAGGAGGCTGTGGTCTGTCAGATTATTATGGATGGAATAGGGGAACTCAGAGAAGGTATGACTGCCTGTCCTCTGATGGTGCTCTTTCAGATTCTAGATGGTCAGAAAAGCAAAAACCCTGCCAACTCTAATGCAAGTTGGCACAGCCATTTCATTTTCTCATATGCCGGTTCAAATACACCCGAACAATCCAGTTCCAATGAAGGTTAAACCACAGTCCTCTGAATCACACCCAAAGGGCAGTCCCCAGGCTCATGCCAGCTATATAAGGTAGTGAGAACCTGCCAAGACTGGAAACTGTTCCATGCAGGGAGTGCCCTAAAAAGGAGGTAGATCCAGCTTTCAGCTCCTGAGATACTCGTGTGTGACCTCCATGCTCGTGCATCCCTGGATTTTCCATGGACAACGGGACTTAGCTGATAGCAGCACACCTGCTCCACAGCCTCAGCACTGTCCATGGTGCCTTCTCCAGCATGCAGCCTGGCCCACGCACCTGCTGCAGCTAGAGAGAAGGGAAAACCATCACAGAGCAGGAGAGGACACTGGGCACTAGAGTACTCCAGTTGTGGCTGCCATAATGGTTAAGAATATTTCACCTGCAGGCAACTACACCAGCTCCTTTCATAATGGATAGATTATTGAACTGCATGTTAAAAACATGATGACACTTACTTTGAGGTGTCTTCACTTCTGATTGTGAGACAATCTCAACTTCTAATGCAAACAACTGTTTTATGAAGAAAGGAATTAAATAAAATCTTCCTTTCTATCTCAGAAGGTTAAAAATGTTCTTTAAACTACACAAACTACCTCTTCTGCTGCAGTTTTTGCATAATAAGCTTAGAACAGTTTTCCCTTCTAGATAGATTCTCTGAGCTGCTGTTTCCACTAGAAGCCATTTCTAAAAAGTCAGGCTGAACACAATATTTAACATTAGGCTATTTGACAGACCAATTCTTTCAGCTTAAAAGCAAAGTTAAAGGTGCTGACTTTAGATCCAAAGTGGCTCATCACGGGCTGGTTTAAGACTTTCATGTCATCTCTCTACAGAAGATATCTGTACATAAGACAATTACAAATGCATGCTAATGTACTTTGCACAGTTTTCCTCATCTTATTCTGATATATCAAAAGTGCTGTCAATTTTGTGATTATTAACATGCATTTGAGTGCTTTCTCATTGAACCAGAATATTTTTTACCATGCTAGCACATTTACATCCTTTCACTCTTTTTGATAGTGAGTGAACTTTGTAAAATGAAGAAAAACATTTTCAACTTTCCATCTTCAGAAAGAATAATTTTGCTTTCATGAGGCAGGACGAAAACATTTGTTTTACATAATACAGTGAACTAAAAAATGCAAGTATTAATATTTGACTCGTCTGTAACTGAAAGCCAATAGAAAACTTTAAAACTTGCTCTAAATTCACTTACATTCATCATGAAGACTAAACCAAGTGTTTCCATTGCATAGATCAAGCTATTTCTAGCTGTTATTTTTTCCTTAGCTTCATTTGTTCAAACAGCAATTGAGTTTATTGAAGAACATATAAATTACTAACTCTGAATTCTGGCTTACTTTGTCATCTTGAGACTGTCCCTGTTTCACAATTTCACACACAATGTAAATTACATATGGCATCAATCATATGCCGGTGATCCCTACAGCCTTTAGTAACACATAAGACTAAACCATTTTGTAGACAAGAGTTCATAAAGTGCTATGGCAAAATTTCTATTTGATTTTAAGTGAAACATAATTAAGTTCAAACTAGGAATGTACATTGGGTTAATCTGTTCTTTTTTACACACTTAAGTTCATCACTTAGGTTTGTTGATACATCACACTTTCTCAGAAATAAACCATCAGAAAAAATTGGCCTCTATCTTCAATGGGATAGAGTTTTGTAAAAGCTCACAGCCCCTTGCTCTATGTATTATTATAATCTGTTAATAGGTATAGATGATGGGATTGCAGGGACTGTTGAGACTGCAACAATAGTTGATTAAGGAAATTAAAACCCAACTTTTTCAAGACACTAGTTATCCAGAACCATAGAGCAGGTAGAGAAAAGGGTTAATACTCAAAATAAAGCTGCCATTGACATGGGTCTTATCTACATTATAATTTACATTACTCCTTCCGGACTTTCAATTTCCAGTCTCTATCTTGAGAGAGATAGCGTCTTGCTGCAATTTTGTGTGCCTTTCTTTGGAAAGCTTATTTCAGGTGCTGCTGAAAAACCCACTGAAGCATAAATCTTATCCTTTTAATTGGAACCAAACAGCATTGTCCCTACTGATTTATCCTGTGTTTGTTTCCTCCAGCAGTCTCCTCTGATTTACTTCCCTGCCTTTAGAATAATATCACAAAAGTAAATTGACATGCACATGAACAAAAATACACTTAACTGTCTTACTCCCTGCTCTAGGATCCATCTAAGTGTCCACAGAAATCCTTACTGACCCAGCACCAGGTGTCATCTTGCCCCAATTTCACCATTATCTAGTCTGTCTACCTTGTCACAGTGTGTGTGTTTTTAACTTATAAACTAGACAGAGGCACTCTATGACTATTCAATGCTGGACACAGTTTTTCAGCATAGATTTAAGTATTATAATTCACTAATACTACTCACTAGTATTATAATTGATTAGCATTATCTTTTCACGCCACCAAATTTTAGAAAGCAATGTGTAATGCAATGTTATCTGTGAGAACTTGTACTTATATTTTATAAAATCACCTATAGGGAACACTTGGGAGCATCACGAAAATTGCAAATAGAGAAAACATTATGCTCCTCACTTGTAAAAAAGATGAAACAAAGTGGTTAAGGATTATACCTCTATCTTTGTCCCAAAGAGGCTGTTGATCTAAATAGAATAATCTTTTCTATTATTACTTTAAAATTGTTTTATTATATTGAGCTATATTTCAGCCTATTATAGATTGTCAGTTACTATGCCACAGGCCTTTCATATTCTAATGAATTTCATTCTGTCTTGGGAATTTTAGTCAGAAAATTGGCATCCCCCTTATTTTTTTATTTATTCTGAAATCATAATGCAAAAGAGCCTCTTTTAGGAGACCCATGAGACGTAGGAATGCAACTGTCTCTTCTGGTGAATATCTAGTTCTCCAGGAGAGATTTTTATTCCAAAAATTTGTTTATAGTGAAGAAAATAAGTGACTTATACTCAATAGTCTTGTGTCTTTCATTGTGTCTCTTTTGCTTTTTCCTACAATTGCAGTACAATCCTGAAGGTAAATTTGAGAAATCTGGAAAAGTAAACTTGACAGTCATTTCAAAATTCTGGCTTCTGTCAGGAAACTTATGGAAGAAAACTAGAGTGGAACCAGAGCTGGGGGAGCTGATAGACACAGTACAGTGCCCTGGCAAAGTAGTGTAAAAGCTTAATGCTTCATAGGTTTGGCAAGAAGAACTAGCTCTGTAGATAATTAATGGAAGTATATTTAGCATATCTGTTAAAGTCACTATTTAGTTTGCTCTTCCATTCTCTATAGTTAGCACATTGCAGTACTTGCAACAGGTAACCATGGAAGCAAGACAAAAGCTAGAAACAACTAATGTTAGGACTCCCCAGCTCAGGCAATATGCTTCAGTGATTCTGATTTCCTTAAAATAACATTATATAGTGCCTTGGACATCATTTATTTACAGATGTAATTAGCAGAGAATTATGGGTTCAAAAGAACAGAAGTTACGTAACAACAGTTTTGGCTTTGCCCAGGACTCTGTAGGTCTAATTATGCTTGCACCTATCTTGATCAAGATAGAATTGTTAAGGCCAAATTAGACAAAATAACAAATCTCAAGTAATCTGCTATGTATTCATTTTCTTCAGAATTGAAAACAAATTTCTTAGTTTGCTTTCATTTAAATCATGTTCTTTAAATTGTTTTTGGGTTTTTTTTTGTTTGGGTTTGTTTTTTTTTAATATATCCATTTCTTTTTTATTTCACAGAATATACTGAGTTGGAAGGGACCCACAAAGATCATTGGATTCAACTCCTGGCCCTGCACAGGACCATTCCCAAGAGTCACATCTGAAGGTATCCTCCACAGGCTTCTTGAACTCTGGCAGGCTTGGTGCTGTGACCACTTCCCTGGGGAGCCTGTTCCAGTGCCCAACCACCCTCTGGGTGAAGAGCCTTTTTCTAATATCCAACCTAAACCTGCCCTGACACAACTTCAGGCCATTCCCTCGGGTCCCATCACTGGTCACCACAGAGAAAAGATCAGTGCCTGCCTCTCCTCTTCCCCTCACAAGGAAGTTGTAGATTACAATGGGGTCTCCCCTCAGTCTCCTCCAGGCTGAACAGACCAAGTACCCTCAGCCACTCCTCATACAGCCTCCCCTCAAGGCCCTTCACCATCTTCATTGCCCTCCTTTGGACACTCTCCAATCGCTTAATATCTTTCTTGCCCTAAAGTTCACCCGATATTCAAGGTGAAGCTGCCCCAGTGCAGAACAGAGCAGGACAACCCCCTTCTTGGACCAGCTGGCGATACTTTGCCTGATACTCCCCAGGACGGGGTTGGCCCTCCTGGCTGCCAGGGCACTGCTGACTCAGATTTGACTTGCCATCGACCAGGACCCCCAGGTCCCTTTCTGTGGCACTGCTTTCCAGCATCTCATTCCCCAGTCTGGACAAACATCCAGAGTTACCCCATTCCAGGTGCAGAATCCAGTACTTTCTCTTGTTGAACTCCATATGGTTGGTGATTGCCCTGTCCTCTAATTTGTTGAGGTCTCTCTGTGGGACCTTCCCTGTCTTCGAGGGAGTCAACAGCTCCTCTCAGTTTTGTGTCATCTGCAGACTTGCTTAGTATCCCTTCCAGTCCTGCATCCAAGTCATTTATGAAGATAAAGAGTACAGGGGCTAAGATGGAGCCCAGTACTACCAAAAAAATTACAGCGAGGAAGGTCAAAAGGAGTACTAATAAGCTTTTTGTTTGGTGAGAGGGGTTTATACTGGAAAATGACAGTTTGACAAACCTTTATCTTTTCATGTAAATGTGTCATTTTAACCAAACTGTTGTTGCAAACTCTGTATTGGCTGCAGGGCAAAAGCTGAGGAGAAGAATAAAAATGAGTTTCACAAACTTACTAACAGGAAAATGCTAAGGAAATATCCTGAAGGGGTTGATGAATTATATGCAAATCCCCCACTGTTTTGGATCGATGAGGAGTAGTTAATCCTCAGTCCCTCCTTTTGAAGCTGTTTTTCATTATTTATTGCTCCCAATAAAGAAACTAAAGCTGTAACCTGTGTGCTATGGCACTCCATGGGGAATAGAAGTGTCAGACCTGAGTCAGTCAGAAGTGCGAACTTACACATCATCTCCTATGGATCAGGTGAATATTTTATCTACAATGTCATAGTGGGCTACCTCTTTGTGTTTTCTTCTTTTCTGTCTTGCTTTCCCTGATGAAGAATGTGGAAATATCCTGGCTTTATTCCAGTGAAGAATGAAAAACTTCTTTTGAAAACTATTTTTTTTGTTCTGAGCCACAGTTTCTGTTTTCTAGACTTCTAAAATCTGAAGGGGATAAGATCTGGAAATGCAGCAAAGACCAGACAAAGGTCTGGTACTGCAGATAGTTCAAAGCAAAGATAAAGATGCTGAAGAATAGATTGTGCCTTCAGCAGGGAAACCATTAATTGCTGTTTCAAGTCACCTTTTGTTAATGTTTGGACACTTTCAAGTTGTCAGGTTCCTACTTATTTAGGCTGGAAAACAATCAATGTTTTCTAATATCCAAATATCTTAATCTGGGGAGATGGCTGATACACCAGATGGTTATACTGTCATTCAGAGACACGTTGACAGGCTTGAGACATGGGCTGGTGGGAATCTCATGAACTTCAACAAGGAGAACTGGAAACATCTAGACAGGAGCAATTCCACACACCTGGGGTTCAGCTGGACAAAAAGTAGCCTTAGGGAAAAGGACCTTCGTGTCTTGCAGACAATAAGCTGACCATGAGTTTTCAATGTACTCTTGTGGCTAAATAAGATCTCCGGTATCTTGGACTGCACTAGGAAGATCACTGCCAGCAGGTTGAAGGAGGTGAAGTTTCTCCTGTGTTCAGCTCTGGTGAGACTTCATTTGCAGTGCTGTGTCCACAGGACATGGACATACTGGAAACAGTTCAATGAGGGGCCATAAAGATAAAAGGACCAGAACCTTTCTTCTGTGAGGAAAGGCTGAGAGACCTGGAACTGTTTAGCCTGGAGAAGAGGAGGCTTGGGGGGATCTTTTCAGTGCGTATAAATGTCTGAAGGGAGGGAATAAAGGGGACTTTTCTCAGTAATGCCTAGTGATAGTAAAAGAGGCAGTGAACACAAATTATAACTTTCATCCGATCACAGTTCCTTACTGTGGGAGTGATCAGTCACTGGCACAGGTTGCCCAGCAGGACTTTGAATTCTCCATCCTTGGAGGTATGTGGCCCAGCCCGAGCAGCGGGTGTGGACCAGATGAACTCCAGAGGCCACTTCCAGCCCCATCCATTCTATGTTGCCTTTTCTGAGAGCTTTCTTCACTAAAATCTCTGAGAATTCTGAGATAGACATAAAAATATTTGTACTATGTATTGACTGCATTCCCCAAGGAGAACCCATACCTATTACAGTGCATAAACAAACTTTACAGCAGACAGATGTTAACGTATTTCAGTTGTTAACTGCTGTGGTTTTACTATGACCTACTACAAGGTAAGTATTGAGAAAGAAAGGTTAACCTGAAAACTAGATCCATTATGCATTGCAGGAATTCAAGAGGTAACTGTTGAAGTTATCTTTTCATGTAGTCATTTTTATTTAAATGCTTCAGAATTTAAAATGGATCAATTTTTCCTTTTAAGTTGAGAAAACTCCTGCCAATCCCCCTTTGTTTAGTGGCCCTGCAAGTTTTCCTGGGACTATGCTAGAAGAACATATGTGGTTAGGCAGACACCCTACGACCTTCTTTTAATGTCTTAGAAAGACTTCCAATGCATGATTCCAAGGCAGCAAACCAGTTTTGTTTCAATATAAACATCTTTTATTCTTGATTTCCCAGTGGCAATTCTTTTCAAAAAGACAACAGACAATGTTTGCTCCTTGAACGTTTATTAAACGCTTTCTTTTCCACTCATTTAAATGAGTCCCACCACTCACCAGGAAAATATTTAATTAGTCTGAAATGCTCTCAGCCCAGAACCTGTGACCTGGGAAACGGGCAGATACAGCCCCTGTGTGTAGTACAGCTATAATGGAGCACAGAAAAGCAATTTTAACTCATGATAGAACTAAGTCAGTTTTCATTTCCCTCATATGCATATGTATTATATAAGTTTTTATATGCACAATTATGTATTCTTTTTTTCCATAGAACACAGCATGTTGGATGGACAATGATGACTGAGGGCTAGCTCATTCTAGTTTTCTATGTGTATGTGGATAGCCACATCTACTGTGTAGCATGCCAAATGTAGGCATTTCTGTGATACTTACTCTAACCCCATCATATCCACATTAACCAAAATAAATGACTTGAATTTTATGTTGAGCCTGAGAGAGGGAGAAATAGAATTATCATGCATTTTCAGGCAGGAAACTAATGTGGGAAGAGAAAGCAAAAAAAATCTTAAACTAGATAATAAAACTATCTGAATTGCTTGCTTAGGATCACAGAGGAAAGTCATAACAAAAGAGAGCAGGTTCCATTTTGCAGCATAATTTATAATAATGTATACCACAAAAATATTTATTTTTGTATTGTTTCATCTTTTTTGCCAACATTTCAAAAAACATGCAATTAGATAAACATCTTGTAGAAATAATTTGGTAGGGATGAGCAACAAGAAGAAATTCTTGATGTTCAAAAGTGCTGGAAAACTCTAACCATAACATTTCTACTAGTACTGTGCCTGCAAACAGTAGACTTCAGATGACAGAGGCTGTCCAGTGACCGTGTTCACCTAATGACCATAATCATCCAGTGCTGGAGGTTACCAAAACTTTTTCTTAGTGGCACTGTGAAAGAAGTTTGGCACAATATTCAACACTTTCTGTATGTAAAATTGCAATATTCCAGTATTCAATACAAATATCTGATATTCATGCCCAGTCTAATAGGTACACTAGCCACATATTTATGTATTAAAGTCTGTATAGCACTTACATCTGAAAATGGATATTTTGACCATATTATTCATTAATAGGATAAATAAAATAATTAAGATCTCTTTTGTTCTTAGTGAATTATACTAAATTACTGAGACCTAGGAATAATTGCTCCAGACAAGAGTAGGAACTGATGGACGGAACGGAAGGAGACCTAGGACTGGAAAGAGATCTTCTGTGGGGAAATCTGAACGTAACATTGATTCATTCATTTATCCTTTCGCTCCACGGGTACATATTGCCATCATGGTTTGCCTGATGCGGTAATGAGCACTTTCCTGGATTTTTGGGATTCTCGAGGGAGGTTTGTAGGTGGATTTTTGAGATAGGTGGCACTAGATGGCACTATCGCAAGGGCTTTCACGGAGTATTGTGGGCGAGCAGCAGGCAATCAATTGCTCTGCCAGTTTGGTGGTGGTAGTGGGTGGGTGGGAAAGTGAGGGATCAAAAGGCAAGGGAACTGGTTTTCTTATACGTGTTAATACAGCAGGAGTATTTACGGAGGCCTGAAGCCAGGAGCTGAGCTCATGGAATGCCAGCTTGGCTGTGATTTTGTCACCCCCCTCTCTGTTCTGAGCGGGTGGCAATTAATCTGGAGAAATGTGTGACAGTATTACACATGTGATTTGAGGAGTTACGCAGAGAGCTACTTGTTTCCCCTCTAAAGAGAAGCTGATTCACACGGCCTAGAAATTGGGTGATGTTTAGCAGAGGGACAACAGCATTTTAGTACATGAATGTCACGTAAAGGAGGTAATTATGTGATTAATTGCACAGCCATATGAGAACCAATCTGTGCACTAAAATCTCCCCTGTAATCCATCACAAACAAAACTTATTATGACCATTCAAATAGACAAATACTCATCTCTCTACATTATGATCGGGTTTTTTCCTTCATATATTAATTTTCTCTCAGTCTCCCTTCCATAACAATTTTGTTTTCTTTTATAAAATTGTGTCATAGAGTAAGTCAGCATTCAATAGCAGTTTGATATTTTGTTACTTTTTAGATGAGAAAAAAGACCTTTTTACCCCTGGATCTGGATTTTTAGGATGGGACACACAGCTCTCACTTTTAGCTCTGAGACAAGCTCTTAGAAGTGACACATTTAGTTCTATAGAGCATTTTTATGTAATTTGTTGAGACATTCATATTTTGCTCTGAACTTGGAATGTACCTGGGACATGTCTTATTGTCAGCTGGTGTAAAGATTAACTAGCTTTGGCAATGGTGGGTTTTTTTTATTTTTTAATTCTCTCTCTTTTTTTTTTTTTGGTATAGAACGGTGCAAAGACTTTTTAATTAGGGATTTTCCATGACTGCATTATCACTGTTGGAAAGTCAGATAGGAATTGACCTTCATAATTAAAAAAGTTCAAAACTTTTCTATATTTATCACACAGCACAGATTTAGTAAAATACACTAGTTTTATGCACTCTCTTTTGAGGTTTGTTATGTAGTAAATGTGTTTTGCTTTTTTAGTTTGTGGCTTCAGGATGCTTATTAATAAAACAGATTTCTTGGAAGTCTGTACTTCAGTATTATGACTTGAATGCTTACTTGTCAGTCTGAGGCTGCAGCTCTACAGAGACAAGATGAAGCGGAATCTTTGCTTTAGAAAAAGACTATTCAAAGTGAGCACAAAATCTATCTTTCAACAAATCTAAAACCATACACCACCTGGGAAATGGAAAAAGTGGCAATGCATGCATTCTGGGATAGAAAAAAATTATGAACAGTGTAATTTCTGCAGTGTTTTGCCTTGTATTGTGTACATGCTGTGCTGGGAGACTTGCCTCTCAGGCAGATCACAGAAAGACACAAAGGTCAAATCCAGCTGAAATCTCTGCTAGTGCACCTGAGGTATTTGCTGAAAACCGCAGGCAAGGACCAGGCTAAGCAGGCAAGAAACCAGCACGCTGGAAGACCCTGCTGTTTCCCCTTGTGTTTGATAGAATTCAGGCTTCTGTTGATCCAGGTCTGCATGAGAATTTGTGCATGACTTTAAAGAATTGATATTACCTCACATTTACAGTGTTTACAGCGTCTACCAAGAAAAAGGAGATGATTTTTCTCTAATCCCTAATCATATAGAAATGGTGAAGTTCTGGTACTTCTGGGATTTCCTGACAACTGTCAAAATATCTTTAGTTGACCCTATAAGTAGTATTCTTTTGCTTCAATAAACAATAAGCAAAATTCAGTTGCTATATGTGTTGTCAATATTTACAAGTGCCTGCATCTACCAAAGCTAATCACCGTGGGTTACTTCTGTTTTTTACTCAGTACAATTTACTAGTCACATATGTTCCTTTTTTATTTTTCTTCATTTCACTCACTTTGGTATTTGCACACACATAAAAAAATCGAATGCAAACAATTTATCTCTTGCACATTAACATCAAACTGATTTTTTACATTAGGAACATGGACCAAAGTTCATCCAACTCATGACAGCTATTTCCATCAGTAGAGACGCAAAACAGAAGTGATCATGAGTCTACAAAGGTAGGTAGCACTCAGTGCAACATAACTGGAAAAGGAGACATTTGGGCTCCCATCCCTACTTCTCATAACAATTTATATAAAATGCATTGCAGGCTTAGATCATAGGGTCAAAGGCATATGACTAGCCCTGCTACTAGTTAAACAGCAGAAATGTGACACAAATGCAAGGTATCTCTACACTATACAGTAGTATAGTGATACCTTCCCTATCAGTCTTCTTGAAAGAAACTGTATCACATAAAAGATGGTTAGAGTGCTTTTCTGGGAACTCAGAATGATGAACTCATATGTTTTTTTTTTTACAGAAGGGATTAGCAAAGTCTGTGGAAACTTATAAAACCTCAAGTCATGAGCACAGTGCATTTGTTACCTTATCTCTGTGTCTGTCATTGGTGAAACCATGTTGCGAATAATGGATTTGGTTTTGGAAAATATAGTGGAAGGAGGACATTGAACTGGTCTGTCTTTAAAGTAGAGCTAGAAAAAAATCAGCGTGTTTCTTTTCAGTGAAAAAGTTTGGGTACTCCCTTTAACTTTTTAAAGATAAAGTTATGACTTCATCTCTGTAAGAATAAACATGATGAAAAATATTTTCATAGATGGATTTTTGGCCAATCCAGGTAAAAGTATAGTAAAATCCACCATTTGGAATTTGAAGCTAGACAAAATTAAAATAATGTGAGGATGATTCATTGAGTGGCTAACACTTAACCAAATTGTTTGCCAAGGGCTTATCCCCTTAGATCAACAAGGAATATTTTAATTAAGGTAAATTCAGTCCAAATGGGAGCACATTATGCAGTTTCTCATAGGAGTAGGTGCATTGACACACACAACCTCCCACCTAGCTCTCTGACCCAAAATTTACCAAAACAAACCTAGAACTCAGAATAGCACATTGCCATGTCAATCTCTTCCTGAGAAAGGGATTATCTCCTTCATTCTTGTAAACAGGTCCCGGAGGTTTAACCCCAGGAGGACATCTGAGCTCTGAAGGACTCTTCCATAATGAAAAATCCAATATGCACTACTTTTTGTGCTACACTGCCATACCTGCAGGCAAGACCTGCTCTGCTTGGCTGGAGCACGGTAGGGTGCTGTTGACTAGGAGGGTGGGAAATAGAATTGCAGATCATCTCCAAGTCTTTCTCTCTGCTGGTTTGGATGATGAGAGAGAGGAAACAGTGGCAGAGGATGTCTGGGAAGTGATGACTTAGTGACCCAACTAGTATTACAGGTTTTGTGACTATATCAACAGATAGTCAATTTAATATTGTTGGATTTTTTTTTTCATAAAATCACAATGAATAAACTACTTTTTGGTGGCTTAAATTCAACTGATTTTTTATGTCCCTGTACAAGTATTTGGACTTTCCTAAGCCTGAGCAGGTTTCTTAAACTGCATGACCTGTAGGCATTCTTAGAGGCCAAACAGAGGCCAGATCTGCCGGGGGCTACAGTATCATTACATTTATTCCTTTTGGCAGTCCCCTATAATGTTAACTGCACCTTTATTTCTGAATACTTCTGCTCCATGGCTTTCTGGCTCAGTGATAATGAGTAATTTCATTCCCAAACTATTATCCTCTGAGGCAGACTGGGCACAAAAATATTGCATAGCACCAAGCCTATCATCTTTATGATTTTTTTTTGCAGTTTTTCAGTTCAAAGCAAATCACCTAATGCCAGAGCTCTGTAACAACCCACCAGACAGGCTCATAACATGCTACAGTGAAAATTGTGGTGTCCTAGAGGTTGTATAGCCAAGCAGGATAGTGACGGAAGATTATGTTGGATTGAGAGAGCCAAAAATGGTATGGTTTGGTCCATGATTTTTGGAAGCAGACTCTAATGAGCTGCCCCAAGAAGTGTACCTGAATTTTATGAAACAATGTTTATGTTATGTACATATGTTATGTTACGTTCTCAGGGTGCAGAAATGAAGAAGCAGTCAAGATTTTCCTCCAGGGAACATGTAGGAAGTGATTTTCAGGAGAGTGGGTCATCATTCATTGACGCTCTTCCCTTTTGCACTAATCACTGAAATATTAAATATTCATCAGATCCAGGATGTCAACAAGATGAGTTCACACATTCATATTGCCTTCTGTAAACACCAGCATGTACAGCTGTTAATTTATCTTTCTTCTACCTCTTCTCTTTTTTTTTCATCAGCTCAGTGATTCATGTGTGCAAATCCTAGAAATTTTGAGAGTCCAGCTTTGAATCTTTAATAGTTGACGGCGTGTGTCTCACTGGATATATTCTGTGATTGTAGGAAGAGTGTATAACATTGGTCTCAATAAACTGCAGCATTTCAAAGTGAATCAGAAAAAAAATAACCCAAGTATTACCTGCACCTAGAAAACTTGTCTTGCTGATGCCCTTAGTCCATTGCGGTTATGACAACGATACCAGAGAAAATTATAACATCTGCAACTACACGATTTCCTAGAGCTAGTCACTTCTGTTAACTGAGAACAGTTATTTTCTAAAGCCCATGATCTAATTTCTTCTATCAGGCTAGTTTCTGCTTTTGACTTCTTAAATTGGTGAAGAGCTGTCAAGAAAAAGCCGAGAAAATGACACATGCAGCATTAGTTACAGTGCAGCTCATGTAATAATTCTAAATTCCTCAGAAATAAATTCTTGAAGCAAATGAAGTACTGACCAGGAAACTCATCCAAAGGTTCATTCGGTGAGTAAATCAAAAGGTGCCTGATAATCCCCTTCTTATGTAATTTTTAGATCTTTTACTTACTTCGTAGACAATAATTTCTTATTCTGAAATTAATCAAGACAATAAAATAAATCACAGAACACTATAGAGTGCAACACACATATTACTTGTTATATTAAGCTTTCCTGGCTGTTAATTTATCTCAAAATAGGCTTGTCTAGTACTCTTGTTTCAGGCAAGAATCAGGAATAGGAGAGGGAAATAGCACAAGAACAGGGAAGAAGTACTTATTTCCTACTATACAATACATGGGCTTAAATAACATGGAAAATACAGCCACATCCCTGCACAGAAGCTTGGTTAGTTGCCATGTTTATTATGACTCATATACAAATGTGTGAATAGATATTCGGCAAGGGCTCAACAAGACCTAGAGGGAATTATTAACCTCTCAAAATTGCATAATCAGGGGTTGGGGGGCGAAGGGGAGGAAGTAAAGAAAATTTAATAGTAACACTTCCTAGCCTTCTGTTGATGAAATCCTGACTCAACTGGAAGTATTTTAAAAAGTCTTAGATTAATCTTGTTTCATCATAGAATCATAGAATATCTTAAATTGGAAGGGATTTGTAAGCATCATCAAGTCCAATGCAGGACTGCCTAAAACTAAAGCATGTCACTAAGTATATCATCCAGAGGCTTCTTGAACTTCTTGACCAGGCTTTGTGCCCTGACCACTTCCCTGAGGATCTCGTTCCAGTGACCACCCTCTCAATGAAGAAGTGAATTTTGTGTCCAGAGAAGGGCAACGAGTCCAGAGAAGGGAAAAAAAGATGGTGAAAGGTCTAGAGGATAACTTTTATGAGGAGCAGCTGAGTGAGCTGGGGCTGTTTAGCCTGGAGAAGGGAAGGCTCAGGGAGGACTTTATCACTGCCTACAATTACTCGGAAGGAGGTTGTAGCCAGCTGGGTATTGGCCTGTTCTCCCAGGTGGCTAGTGACAGGATGAGGGGACACAGTCTTAATCTGTGCCAGGGGAAGTTTATGTTGGATATTAGTAGGAATTTCTTCACAGTAAGGGTGATTAGACATTAGAATGGGCTGCCCAGGGAGGTGGTGGGGTCACTGTCCCTTCAAGTGTTTAAGGAAAGACTGGATATGGCACTCAGTGCCATGATCTAGTTGACAGGGTGGTGTTGGGTCATAGGTTGGAGTCGATGATCTCAGAGGTCTTTTCCAACTTAATCAATTCTGAGATTCTGTGATTGTACTAGTGAAACTAGGAACACTAGCTGTGTCACATCATATGTCTTGCTCATGGATAAACTTGTTGTGATTTCTGACTACTGGGAGCTGACCTGAACAAGATGGCCTCTCCCACCTTACATTCTCAGAAAATATCACCCTTTTCAGCAGAGTATTTGGATAAAGTGGCAACTGAGGTTATATCACTGATGCTGACAGTTATTTTATGTTCCTTTGTGGAAAATAAACCATTTCTCATAAAGAAATGGCAAATTCCAAGACTGAGATTTAGAAAAAAAAGAAGTGCCCTTTTGCTAAATATCTGTTTTTCTACCTCTGTATTACTGTATCACTTCTGTTTAGCTAAAGTATTTGTATTTTTTATTCGTGTCTGTATTTTCAACTAAGGAATTTATAATCATGCACACTTCCTTTTTAAATGTTCAAATTTTATGAACAAGTAGATAAGGGCATGCTAACATGAGCAAAGAAAGTATGTGCTAACTTTATTTGAAATGAACTAAAACCACTGTAAGCTCCTTACTTTGCATTCACTAGTGAAAACCATTCAGCCCTGCAGTCTGCCTGCTCTTTCTGCTGCCAGCAGTGATTACAGGTCACTTCGACTGAAAGATCCAGCTGCCAGTCTAATAATATAGCTTGGCTTGGAAACTGGAGCCTTTCTCTACCGTGCAACTGATGCCCAGCTGCTGAGATGATTTAGAGATTCAGTGCTATATCCTTACTACAGATGCCTGCTCCACTTGATGCAGCTGCCCAGGTCTGAGGAGGGTGGCTGAAGTATCCAGGGACCCAAAGAGTGCTTACTTCTGAAGGAGTTTAGATTTATTGTCACAATGATACTCTCCAGAAGCAGAAAAGGGCAAGTATTAACAAGTGACTTTCTTACTTCTTGTAGAGTAACCCTGCTTTAATAGTTAAACTGCTTTTGGCTTTTATCTTTCCAGATGTACTGGCCTGAGGCAGCCTGAATATTCATGGTTTGTCAAGGATGTAGCCACCTGCCCCAGTTTCTCCCTTCCAGCCATGAGCCAAAAGGGCCCTGGCTCCTCATGATGTAGCTCTTCCCTGGATTCATGGAGTTTGATAAGCTCTTACGGGCTGCACATAAGATCATCCCAAGACGCTGTAAGTGTAAGCCCTCACTTGGAGGTTAAAAGGCCATTAACTATTTGCTCTAGCACTGTTCTCTCACTTACTTTCCAGTCACTCACCATTTGTGATCTTAATAACTTTCTTCTCTGCTGTCCTCTCCTGTTTTTTCTCAACTACTGTCAGTGTCCTTTCAGCTCTACCTACTCCTCCTTCCCACAGAATAGTGGCAGTTTACATCCAAAGCTGCAAATTTTCCACTTTCTCTTCCCAGCTTTTAAAAGAAGTCTCTGTTAAATGAAACAAAGACTTCTGTCACCATGAGCTACAGTAAGAACACAAACCACCTCAACTGAACAGTACCACTCAGTTAGAAAGATGCTTTTATTTTTATTATTTTTACTAGCTATAACTATGGGGGTGTTGAAAGGGAATTGGTGACCTGAAGTGGGAGGTCAGCCAAAAGTCTCTGTTGTCTTGTCAATCTTTTTACTCAGCATCTTTTCCAGAAGAATTAGAATAACTGTTATAGAAAGTTACTTCATTTAGTATTCCCAACCCTAGGCTCAGAAGAGCTGGGGGGAGACCACAGCAAACATTCAGCAAAGCCACTTCACTTGGTATTACAGCCATTTGTTCTTTGTGCTAATTTCCACCAAGAGCAAAATACAACACAGAGCCCAATCTAAACTCAAAATGTCTTTACAGTTATCATGAAAAAAGGCACAGCAGGAAGCTTTGTATTTAAAATTTTATACCAGTTCTTGTTTCCAAAGTGCAGCAAACAGATCTGTGACAACATCCCTCCCTTCCTCCTTAGATGACTACAGGCAGCGCTAATGTGATTTGGTGCCTGCCAAAGGCTAACCTGTTCCTCCAGTTTTGCCCATGAGTTTGTATGAGAGAATGCTAGGTCCCTACTCCAGCTAATTAATTCATGGTCAGCCATCGGCGCTCTCTGCAATAATGCCCTGCAGCAGGAGAGCAAAGGCAAGTCTTGTAAATACTTGGGAAGGAGAACAATGACTGCATTAGCAGGGAATGTAAAATAACATCAGGCAAGTGCTCCTCTATTTTGCATTCCATCCCACATTGCTACAGGTGTTTCTCCTTGCTAGGAGATAAGAAAAAGAGAGAGAGAGAGATTTAAATAAATAAAGCATGTGCTTCTTATTGCTACTTCCAGTTTACAGCTCTATTTCTTCTTCTACTAAGGTAAGTGTTGTGGTAGAGGCATTATCTAAGCTATTTCTTTCAGTACCTCATCACTGCTGTCTAGACTCAAACATGTACTGTTTCTTAACCATAAAGGAGTACAATTTAAAATTAAAGCAGATATTTTACTGATGTATCCTGTTCAGCAAGGAGCAATTCAAGATTAAAAACTAGAAGGGATTTGACCGGAGAAAATATGGTTGAAGAAACTGAAAGCTCACCTGACCCAGGTCATGGCCCCCAGGCACATTCAATTACAGCAAAATAATTCCTGGAAATATTTGTCTAACCTTCTCTTTAAAAACACTGGAGATTGCAATTCTACAACCTCCTCCGGCAGTGTACATCAGCACTTCATCATCCCTGTGATTAGAAACTCCTCTTTCAAGGTCAGAACTACACTTCCCTCTAGTGCAATTACTCTCTTTATTTTCAGTGGACATAGGGACTAATTTACAACTGTCCTTTCCACAAAAACTACTTGAAGACCATTATTTTGCTTTTTGATCATTTTCATACTAAAAAGTTTCTTTCAATCTTTTCTCACAAGCCTTGTCTCCTAATGCACCAATATTTTTTTTCCCTCTCCATTTCTTTCTCCATCTCTTCCAGGTGATCTGAATCATTCTCAGAACTAATTCAACTCAGAAAAAGGTGGAATTCAGGTCTAGATTTAAGTCCAGGATCAGACACCTAGATTTATTTTTCTGTAATGTGTGTCTTCACAAGTGTAATGTATGTCTTCGCAAGAAGTACATTCCTCCACTAGTCTGTGGGAATCTAGTTAATCCAATCAGTGGAGTCAAGAGATTTATTCAGAATATCCTAAAGTAGACAGATTTCATCGGCTAAACAGCTCTGAAGACACCACTGGGCTCAGTGCCATTGCCTAGTCATGAAGGTCTAGTGTTTCTTGAGATATCCTGCCCAGCATCCAGCTCTTGGTCCAGAAGGACACAGTCTCCTACAGCCTCCATGGTAGCTCTTAGACCAGCACCATGTCTAAGAGGCCCTATGATATCTGAACATGTAGAAATGGCCTCAGATGTTTATATTTAGGCAGCCAATCTGAGCCCAGAGCTGACATGTAGATTCTTAAACTGCAAGATCAAGGTCAGATTCAGATTCAGAGTCTTACTGTTAGGAAGAGTTAGACATGACAACAGAAGCTGTGCACAAATTAGTCTATGATGATAAATACAAGGATGGTCATAACTTATTTGTTTATGGAAAAAAATATTTAATGTCCACAAATAGTCCATTTTATCAGCAGAAAAAAAAATGTTGGAGTTTTTTTCATTCTCGGTGTTATATCCTAATTCTAACATTCTGTGACAAATCGTGCTGGCAGCAGAAAGGGATTCCAGAATCAAAAATTATCATCACTGTTCTAAAATTTCACAGAAATGTCACAGACTATTCTGAGTTGGAAGGGACCTGCAAGGATCAATGAGCCCAACTTTTAACCGAATGACCGATACAGGGATCTAAACTGCAGCTTCGATGTTATTATCACCATACTCTTACCAACTGAGCTAATCACAAAAATGAGGATGAGATGTTTGCTGATGCAATAAAAAGTGGTATTAGCTGACTTCTCTATCTTTGGCTTACAAGATGTTGGAGTAACTAAACCATTCCTCTCTTTCTGCTGCACAAACACATACATGAGTTAAATGATTGTTTGCAGCTTCTGTGTTTACATTTTTAAAATTCCATGTACAAAAATGGATGGTCTGTAGAAGTCTCATTCAACCTGGAAAAATGTATTTCTCCAAGGGTGTCAAGGAGAATTAAGAAGATCACTTGTGATAGTGGTGCATATGACATAATGAATGAAAGTTATTGTTCAATTAAAAATAATTTTCACAGAATCAGAGAATGGTTTGTGTTGGAAGGGATCTTAAAGATCATCTCATTTCAACCGCCTTGCGGTGGGCAGGGATACTTTTCACTAGATCAAGTTGCTTAGGGCCCTGTCCTGCCTGGTCTCAAACACTTCCAGGGATGGGACATTCACAACTTCTCTGAGCAACCTGTTCCAGTGATTCATTACTGTCTGAGTAAAGAATTTCTTCCTAATATCTAGAGTAAACCTACTCTCTTTCTATTTAAAACGATTGGCCTTGTCCTGTCACTATCAGTTGAGGTAAGAAATCCCTCTGCCTCCTCTTTATAAGCCCCCTTCAGATACTGGAAGATCACAATGAGTCTCTCCCGTGCCTTCTCTTCTCCAGGCTGAACAACTCCATCTCTCTAAGCCTGTCTTTGTAGTAGAAGTGCTTCATCCCTCTGAGCATCTTCATGGCTCTTCACTTGACCTGCTCCAACAGGTCCACGTCTTTGTCATAATGAGGACCCCAGAGGTGGATGCAATACTCTAGGTGGGGTAGAGAGGAGAGAATCACCTTCCTTAACGTGCTGGCATTTTGATGACAGGATGTGGTTAGTTTTCTGGGCTACAAGCACACATTCCTGGCTCATGTCCAGCTTTTCATCCATGAGAATTCCCAAATCATTCTCCACAGGGCTCCTCTCAATGACTTTTCCCAGTCTGTACTCGGGATTACCCTGATGTGGGTGCAGCACGTCACATTTGGACTTGTTGAACTTCGTGATGTTCTCATGGGCCCCCTTCTCAACTTTTTCTGGAAACTTCCTCCTCATACCATTTTGGATCAGATGCTCATTTTGGGAACAGTGGACAAGATGTGTAAAATAGGGAGAAATGAAATCTGGAGGTATGACAGGCACCCCAGTTCAGCAAAAACCTCTAGAGCCCTTCTAAAACTGCTCTAGATACTGTGCTATGTGGGAAGAGCATGCCAAGGGTAGGAGAAAACAAAGATGACTCAGTAAGCTATCTCTTACTGGATCACCTGGGTGAAAATTCTTGCTTTCCTAACAGAATATCAATCCTTCCACTAGGATTTCATTTCTGTGCCCTTCTCTGGAGGTTAGCTTGGTGCAGATCAGGTGGGATTAACTGTTTTCTAGGAAACTGATGCTGTATTTGGGGAGCAAGGACCTGCAGTCAGCCTAAAGCAAAGGACAATCCCAGCAGCAGTCAGGCCCCTCATCAGTCTCACTTGCTTCCTCCCTCCGAAGGTTGTTGCAAGTGATTTGTTCTCACCTTTTCTCCCCACCTGACCTGAGAAAAGTCAGTCTTGTTTCTGCTCATCCTTCTGAGCACTTGCAGTATTTGCAGCTAACCAGGTGGTTCAAGTCAGTATCATTTTTTGGTCTTCTTAAACAACTTAATTCAAAATACAACAAAACACAAACCTGCCAAGCTGTACGGTCAATACTATGCTGTATTGACATTTTTGCTGATGCTGAAACATCAGAGAAAAAAGATGGGACACAGGGTTGTGGATAAACATTTGCTGAACTAGAAGTGCTTTCCCCTAGAAAGCCAGTCAATAAAATTTAGCTCCATGTTCCAGTGTGTCCATGTACAGACTAAGTTTTGAGTCCTTGGCAGTCTATTTGACAACCCTTCCTTCCTGACACATTGTGCAATACTGTTGATCAGTTCCAGGAAGAAACTGGATGGGAAAATACTCAGTGAGGATGATTGTATTCCTAAGCATGCTCTCCTGAGGCACACTTAGCTACACTTTGAATAATGTATCAGTTATTTCTTTCCTTTTGACAGTTGAATAACAGGTACATAGTGGTGCAGTAGTTCATTTTGTAAGATTCAGAACAAGGTTGTTGCCTTTCTGCCAACAGTGTTGTTTCTTGTATTCATAACTAAATTCAATGCAATGAATGTATTAAATTGCTAACCTATGCCATAGAATTGGTATTTGTAAGAGAACGCTGTCTTCAGTACTTTTGCCCTTCTGCTCAGAAGTACATCAGCTATACACTACAAAAGTGAAAGAAATAACATAAATGGGAAGCTGCCAGATTGAAAAGACATGCTGCTTCTATTTCGTTGTATAATTAATTTCTTTTTTCCTCATTTTTAATGCCCACCCATTCCCTCAAGATGCTCAAATGTTTATCCTCAGTGTGCTGAAATTCAACATATGAAAATATTGAATCTACTCTTCTTTGCCTACATATATACTGAAATCTAAACCTTCACTTGGAAATGAAGATACTCAGGAGACTTTCAAATGTAGCATTTGTTCTGATATTGCTGTCCTATATTTAAATATTTACACAGTGTTTCACTAATTATTACTTTTAAGGCCACAGTGGTAAATCATGGCCATGCAACAGGCCCCCAGGAGCCTGAAGCAAGAGACAGCATGAGCAGTCACTGCTACAACTCTTTGCAAGGGATGGTATTGGCTCCCTCTGAACCACCTTGGTTTTAGTGGTCAATAAAGATAGCACCAGTAGGGCCAAAAAACCATCTTGTTTGGGTGAGAGTTTCTGGCACTTCAGCAACTAGTTCCTCAAGAAAATGGAGATCTAGATTTAGCTAAACCAGCCTGTAAAACTTCAGAAGGAAAGGGCTCACGTGCTCTAAGTGACACAAGTCAAGGACTGATTTCTTCTTCATGCCTCTGAAGATTCAAACTTATGTAAGAGCTTTCAAGGTTTTGCGTCATGAAGTGAACATTTGAAATCGTTGAAGCATATTATTGTTACTTAAAAAGAAATATTTTACATGCTCCAGCTGAGAACAGATATTTTCTGTTTCAAAGTGTCCTGGTTTTGTCCCGGAGAGAGTTCAATTTCTTCTTTGGAGCTGGTACAATGCTGTGTTTTGGATTTTGTATAAGGATAATGTTGACAACACACTGACGATGTAGTTGTTGCTGAGCATAGTTTACTCTCCAGTCAAGAACTTTTTGGTTTCCCATGCTCTGCCAGTAGAACAGGTGCACAAGAAGCTGTGAGAGAGCACAGGCAGCACAGCTGACACAGACTGGACAAAGGGATATTCCATGGCATAAGAAGTCATGCTCAGTATATAAAATGGAGAGAGTTGTCTGGGAGGCACCAATCACTGTCCTGGGATGAGATGGGTATTAGTCAGTGGGGGGTGAGCAACTGTATTGCGCATCATTGTTTTTTTTGCACTTTAGTCCTCCCTTTCTCTTTTTTTTTATCATCATCGTCATCATTTATTTACTTACTTACCTACGTTCTTATTTATTTCAATTATTAAACTGTTCTTATCTCAATTCACAAGTTGAAGGCACGGAGTGAGCAGCTGCATTGCTAGCTTAGATTCTAGCTGGGGTTAAACCACAGCTCAAAGTCATGAGGACATGCTCCAGCCAAAGAGTGTAAAATGCAGTAAAAAATCCCCTACTCTTCCTTAACAAGCACTTTTGGGTCCCCTGGTGGAATATATCACAGAATTTTGCATTGTGATAATTACTGTTATGAAAATTGAATTCAATCTAGATGGGGGACACAGTACATGAAGCAAAGCTGTGGCTAAATAAAAGTGATTTTGTATTATCTCCCAAAGCATTTCTAACGACATCTAAGCAAGATATCAACAGCTGAGGCTGTTAATTGTGGGAGCATGTTATTTTTTCTCAAGAACACTGCTTGTCATTTTGTGTAAAGTATTTACATTACTTCTAGAATTTCCAGTCACTATGTAATCTTAAAAAAAAAAAAATATCCCAGCAGTCTTCTGGAAAGAAAACCAAATATCATAAAATATCCTGAGTTGGAAGGGACCCACAAGGATTATCAGGTCCAACTCCTGGCCCTGCAGAGGACAGTCCTAAGAATCACAGCATGTGCTTTCTTGAATTCTGGCAGTCTTTGTGTTGTGACTGCTTCCCTGGGGAGCCTGTTCCAGTACATGGCTACCCTCCCCCAAATTAGGAAGACAATATAGAAGATTCATGTTGCATGTTTATCAGGAGTGGACTTTTCATACTTCTGTCAAATTGTTCAAAATATCCATAATATAACTGTTCTTAAATAACTAAAACTGCTCCCTTCATTTCTCCTAATGAATTCTCAAGTCCTTCTTAGGCTATGCACCATTTTTTTGGCTGAAGTCTGACTTTTGCCATCGTTAGAAAAAACATTAACTAATAAGATAATTTTCTTTGTGTGGGCAGGCATCTGTTTCCAATTTAGCTTTTGAAAGCCTGACAGAGTCTCTATCAGCTTACAATAATGTGACAGTGCTCATCTTACTGTGCTTCACAGAAAGAATCTTTCCAAAAGTTCAGTATATTCAGATATATTGAAAATTATAATTTTGTTAGTTCCCACTGTGATGGTCTCACAGTGATATTCTATCATGTTTCAGATACCTTTTTAAAGAGGAAAAGCACGGTATTCTTACTATGTTGATCATTCTGCTTGGTATTAGAAGAACATTCTAACAATTTAATGTTATTAAAACTTGTGTACTATAATCTGGTACAAAAAGATCATGTCTATATAGCAGGAGAGTATATCTCAGCAGAAAGTAAGAGGAAAAGAACACAGCCATATGCTTATGATGCTTATGGGTACACATACATATTCTCTGGAAATGGAAAGAATTGTTTCTTATTCTCCAGATTGTACAATTATGCTTAATATTTAAAGAGTAACTCAATAAATAAAAGTTTACAGAAGCACAGAAGTGAGCGTGTGAACAAGTAAATAAAAATTCAGCATCTAATCAGAAAAACAGATAACTAATCATTTTAAGAAAACTGTACATTGAAAGAAAACCGTACATTGAAAGAAAATTATACTCCATCCCAGTACAGTGCTGCTGCTTTGATCAGTTTGGAATATTACTGTTCTATTCCCAGTATTCTTATTATTTATTTCCTGTGATTAATTGATGTCAGCTTGGAACATCAGACACAAGAAGCTCGCTGAATGGCCTGAACACAGAAGCTCAGTGTCCTCTGACAGCCACATGGGCCCTCCTGGTGTATAGCAGGATGTACTGGAGACATTTATCCAGCTGCAGCAGAAGGCAGAAGCCAGGCAGGGCACCAGGAGCAGTTCAGATGGTACCAGATGCCTGCGTTTAGGGACCTGAACTGAACCCACCATCTCCACAGGCTTCAATAACTCTGTTTTTATTGTATAACATGCTGGCAACCTCAAAGAACTACCCTGGCATTTTCTGTGATGAGTAAACAGAGCTTTCTTGCTTTCTTTCTATCTACCTGCTTTAAAAATACTTATTTCTAGACCTTTTTTTTGTCTCTTGGTGGTGATATCCAGAAGGATAATGCACAAATGTTGACACCACTAGACGAGCCCCTGAATAGTACTATTACAATAGTTAATACCAATGGTTTTTAAAATTATAATTAAGAATTTTTAGATCTTGATTGAGGTGAATTTTCAGGAACCATGGTACATTCAAGCAGAGGAGATTTCTTCAGGCTGGATGAGAAGTCTTTCAGTTAAGCAATACTGACGTATATATTGTGCCAACTTTGTGGTTAGGGAGAGTAATTCAATTTGTAATGCCATAAGTCTGTTCATAAACATATAATTCATGTGAAATAAATAAAAGCAGTTCAAGTGCCATGCAAATAAGTTGGATTAAGGATCTAAGAAATCAGTTTTACAATACACATTGCCTTAAAGATGGTGCAAATAGTTTCAAAAAACCTATGCAAAATATATAATTATAGCATTCTTTAATACGCATTTCCCCTTTTTTCTTTACTAATAACCAAACAAGAAATTTTGCTTGGGTTTTTAAGTGATTCTTCATCTTTATCTGAGTAGCTGGGTTTTGCTGCTGTAACAGCTGTGGCCGAAACCATGGCAATTTTAGCAATAATATTAATTAAAAGTAAACCCCTAACCCTTGCATAAAGTATCAAAAGCAAAATGTAAAATATATTCAGTCTTTTCTAGGTCAATTCATATTCTGTTCTTATTTTAAAAATTAACGCAATTTCTATAGAAGTTGTCCAGGGAATTCCAATTTACATCACTGTTACATCAAATTTATAGCCATTATATTCTGGTGCCTTTTAAAGATTGTATTTTCTGATAATTAGTTTATCATTAGTTGCTTGTTGATTCAAACAGCATCAGCAATTTTGTTACTATGTGAAACTGAAATGTATAGCAAATGTTACATTTACTTCAGTTTGAAGCAGTATCTTCCTTCAGGGGAGTAAGGAGGCAATCTAAAACGTAAGTCTTAAAGATGCCTATAAAAATATTGTTTTAAGTCTGACAAAAATGAGCCAACTTCAAATATTGCTGTGAAACAAGGACCAAGTACTTAACTGCATTCATAATCATGTTCGGTCAACTAAAACAAACCAAAAAAACTACTTCATGATAAAGGTAATGGAGAAAACACAGAAGTAAAACAATGAACTTTTGCTCTTTTAGCACTTTAATGAAAAATTAATATATAACAGAACAGCTCACCTCTACTCTGTTACCAATGGCAAAAATTTTAAATAAAGATGAATAGCATTAAACCTACCTGTCCAATAATGTAAGATTTTACTAATTCAGGCTGATGAGTACCTGATAGATCAAAGTAACAGGGAAGATCATGTATTTTATCTGCATTGGTACTGTTTTGTCACAACCACTGAAAAATATGCCACACAGTTCACAATTATGAAGAAGCAGCAATGACCATGGATATGACCTGCTCATGGCAGGGTAGCTGCCCTATATGACTTTAGCCTCTCTTCCAACTGAAACCATTCTGTGATTTTATATTCTCATTTTGATAGTTCTATATCGCCAACATTGTGCTGACAAGGACAAGTTAATATTTTTTCTCTCAAAAGTTGTTAATGCATAATTCTGTAGAATACTTTTAATATAAAGAGGGAGGAAAACATAAAATGCTTTATCAGAGAAGACAGTAATTTCATGCTCTTTCTAACTGAATACTGGATGGTATTTAATGTCTAACAACTTTCTCATAAGTCTCTAGGAAACTTGTCAGATATTTAACGTTGCTTTATTTGGAGTAAACTGTCACAAAATGGTGGGCATTTCCCCTACTCCTCTTATTTGTATGGCTGTGAAATCTTGATTTAGTTACACACCCAAATATGCCCTCAGACCGTAAGTGCTCAAGTACTCCAGCAACACCTAGGAGAGATGACACTATAGATCTGCCTACAGGACATCATTTCCATTAGGAGTAATGTTCTGTGCTGCAGAAAAATGCATTAACAGCATTACATTAAAATGTTATAATGAAGCTGCTGGTGCATGCCACCACTCAGCATAGATCATTATCTTATGATGAAGTATGTATCAAGATAAGCACAGATTTACAGTACTTTTCTAAATAGCTGAAGAACTTTCAAGGAGTAAAAAAAACCCCAGAACTTTCAGATAAAGAGCTTTGCTTGACTTGCATTTTGTGTTTTCTTTCTGAAATCCTACACACTCATTATATTCGTATTTTGAGGCTTGAATGACAATCAACATTTTCTACAAGATAACAAGGAAGTAGAGCAAAATAACACTACAGAAAAAGACATGTTAACATTTCATCCAAGAGAACATTACTCATTAACAGCCTCACAGAATTCAGAACTATTTTGACAGAAGTAATCTGTGCTCCCTCCTTTTTTCATGCATGGATTAAAATTGTAATTAGTGCATCTGTAGAAAAATCACCACCTAATGTACAAATGTCTGTCCAGAGATAATTTTTCTTTCTCCCTTGCAGTTCACTTAATAGTCACAACTCTTCGATAGTGTCAAGGAGACTAGTCCAGTTCATTACAGCATCACCTCATTTCATTGTTTAAGTCTGTGGCTATTAGATAACAAAGAACATCAGATTTATTCTTGCAGGCACAATGTAATGTGGGAAGTTCTGCCCTGTTTGAAAACATTGGAAACCTCTCCATGGTTCTTCTTTTCCAAAAGTGCTTTGGGATTTACTACTTTGTTGCAGGGTACATCCATGGGAGCAGGGATACACTTTTATTGTTCCTGTCGATTGCAGTAAGAGGGATACCTAAAAGTGAAGACACCAAAAGTGATGATGTGAACATTCAGCTCTGCATTTACACGTTAGTGTTTCTCACAACATTGCCTTGTACCCCCATTCTCAGAGTGCTTTTAACAGTTTAAGATCTTGTTTTTCATCTAAACACCCTCCATAAAAGAAAATTGGCAGGAATGATTAGAAACGAGGCAGTTAGTGGATGTTAAAAAATTCAGACCACCATATAAAGTTTCCAGGCTATATGGTAATACCTACTGCTAGCAAGATCAGTAACCAGGGCAATCTCCTTTCAAAGTGAAGCAAACAGTGTAGAGATATGGCTGACATCAGTTTTCTGAAGTGCTCAAGGTACACTTAGTGATGAATTGCTTCTTCACACTAAGATATCTTTGTGAGATAACAAAAGATGCTTAGATGTCTCTATTTTTCCAAAGAAATTTTTGGATAACAAAGAGCTTAGACTTGTCTCCTTTTTCTTTTCATTGTTTGTCTTTTCCTTTTTCATTTTCCTTTCCCCCCCCTTATTTTTTTCTTTTATTTTTTCTTTTTTCCCCTTTTCTTTTTAAAAAGCAAAAGACTGATTAGAGCCCAGTACATTTTTCTGCTTTTATGACATCAACCTTCAAGAGCTGGTTCTTGACCCCAACATTCTTAGCTGTGGCTCTCTGTAGCTTCCAATCACCAATAGATTTGTCTACCAGATTCTGAATATAGGGGATAAAAATCCATTTTCAAATATATAAAAATGGAGGACTCAAAAAAATTACTGAAGGTGTAAGGTTAAAATAAAATTACTAATAGCAGCAAAGCATTAATGATCCCAAAAATTTGTAATTCCAATGATGTTGCTATTTGAGATTCTTGGACAGTATTTTATTAATAATTAGTGTTGATAATTATTTTATTATTTTATTAAAATTTTGACATAGGACTGAAAAAGAAATTAAAAATTCACAAGTGTATCTTTTAATACCAAAATACTGTAGATATGTCAATCTATACAACTATCAGTATGGTTGACTGCATCTGGATGATTCTTAAAAATTCAAAAATTTATGCTCATAACACCTCTAGTAGCTGAAGAGAGCTCATTTTGACTAAGTAATGGAGAAATAAAACAATGAAGGCATAGCAATATTGATGGACTTTTTCCTAACACACAGGACTTAACAAGAGAAGTTTTGTGCCAAAACATATTTTTGTATTCCAGTGTTTTATCTTAAGATCTTTCTGTGCCTGAATCAGAAACTGAACATAAGTGTCCTAAATCAGTTACATGACTGAGTAGATTTGGTGCCTTTTGTACCTTCCTTCCCTCCACATTGGGGAGGGAATGCTCATGGGGCCACTTGCGCTGCATACCCATAAATAGAATAAATACTCCCAAATATTGTAGGGTAATTCAAAGTTTTCTATGAACTAGTAAAATATCATTATGACAACAGTAAAAGAAAGATAAAAAGCAATGCCACAACTTTATTCTGACCATGACAACTTTCTCCAATTAAAGAATGAAAAAAAAAAAAAAAGAGAAAGAGAGAAGAAAATGAAAAGGCAAATTAGTGTCTGGAGGACACTTCAAAAGGAAATAAATGATGAATGTCATTTAGAATTCCCTACTTCATTTATCTGCAATATTCATAAGTGCATGTTTATCCAAAAGCTTTGTCTTGGATCAGGCAATTAATTAAAATAGAGAAGATCTGAAGCAGGGAGAGATGAGAGTGGTTAATAGTGTATGGCTGATAATCAAATTTGTCTCTCCTGTTTTTCTTGGGACGAATTCCGCTGTTTGCACTTCTACAGCACTAGAAAGATGTGAGTTCCATGGCTGAGCAGTACAACATGTAATATGCAGACCCAACTCTTCAGAATTTGAACAGTTACTGGTAGTATTAGTATTAACATTTCTCAGCTCCAGCAAAAGAATGATTGCACCTGAGCATATTTTCACTTCTTGGGCATATGTGCATAAAGGCTTTTATCCAGTCCATTTGACTTGAGGGTAAGTGAGGAAGTAGGTGACTTTTGCAATGCAAGGTCAAAGATGAAAAACAGAAAATGGCAAGATAGGACAGAAAGAAGATCAAAATTGGTAAAAATCCTAAGGGTGAGGATGAGACTTGGTTACAAATTATGACAGAAAGTGGCGGAACGCACAGGAGTCAAAACATGGCAGTACAAAGGAATAAGTTTCAATATCATCTTTGTAATTTTGGTGATCTTTCAGAGCTCTCAAGCCACTCATACTTTCCTCCACTTTGGGGGCACTAGAGACTTTGAGACTGCAGTGGCTTTGTCAATAACAGAAAGAAATGAAATATTATTCACAAAACTATATGATTTCTACAGCCCAGATCAAATACTGGCTTGTTGTCCAAAGTGCTGCAACTGTAGTCTTGTGTGGTGCTGTTGTAGGCTGGACCAAATCAAAACAGGCTCCATAAAACCTCTTCTGGAAATACATATCCAGGCAGAATTTTACTCTAAACTTTGATACAACCAGACCTTTTTTTCCAGAGTTTTTGTTCAGAATTGCGCAACGTTATCTCTCTGCATGTCAAGCAGTTTGAACCCACATGCTGCAACTTTTACGAAAACCAGACTTCTCTCTGACTGACCCATAAGAATTCACTCACCTTCTGTGGAAGCAAATACTTCTTGGCACTGACTTCCTTACAATTTTTGACAGGCCTGCATATCTCATGATACCCAAAATGGCTGGCTTTTCATTGAAAACCTAGTGCTTGAAAATCATTAAAATCCCCTTGATTTTCATTTATACTGGTAATTTAAACAAAGAAAGGCATGCTTAAATACATGGAAAAGCAGAGCAAATGCTTAGAATAAGCAGATACTCCTCTGCATAGCTTAAAATTAGACACAGATCACTAATTAAGATAGAAACATTTGGAATTCTGTGATACAGCTATAAGTAGAAACCAGCTAATGCTACTATTATTAAATACACAGATCTTAAAAAAAGAAATATCTATTTTCATATAGCATGTATTTGAATGTATTGTATGTCATGTATTTTTAATTCTTTACAAAAATACTGACTACTGCTTGCGTTTTTTCATTAGGGAATGTGTTCAGTCTTTTCATTTTTAACAGTCTCAGAGGTTTACTTTAAAAATGGAAACAGTACAAAGTTAAATAGCAGTTTTGACTGCAGAGGTCACTCACATTCCCTGTACATTACACGGACAGAATTGTATCCTAAGTTTGGGACTTACAAGACCATGAAGCTGTACTCAAAGTCTCCTTAGATACTAAACAGAAATTCTTAATTGTCTGCCAGCTGAAATGACAGAAAAATGAAAAGTTCTCCTTTTGGCAGCATTTTGTGGGAGTTCCAGTCTGACAGACTCCTCTTTGAAAATGACATGTAGCACGTAAGTAGTGAAATTACCAATTTTTGAAGCTTGCTGAGACATATGCATGAGTACAGTTCTCCAAGGAGCTCCGGGGAAATCAAAGACGCTAACAGAAGTGACATGATTTTGGACTTGAATGTTTCATTTCAAGGGGAAGAGAAGTGGTTGATGTGGTAGCTCTGTGCTAAGTCCTTTTCTAAGACCAGTACTTCAACTTAAAGACATCCCATCAGTATCCTCATGGAAAAAACAGTTTGTACTTGAAGCACTTTACATAATATTAAATATGCAAAAGAAATAGACACAAACTCTTTGCCAGTAAAATAACCTTGCCATTCCATTGTTGTTGGAGTAAGGACTGACCATTTATAATAAGATAATGAAATACTTTATGGCCTAACTACTGAAAACAATATTCAGGGATACTCATTTGACTAATTCTATAGATGGGTGATAATATGACATTTTTTGAATCACCGCAGAAAGTAAATGCTTGTATGTCAAAAAAAGACAGAAATGAAATAGAAATAACTAAACGGATAGAAGTGAGTGAAATCAGTAAAGCAAACAAAATTGTTTTCCACAAAATATTTGTTGTGAATCAATATTAAATATTGAAATGCCAGTCATTAAAAGACTACATATTTTTGTACCTTTCTATGAGTCTGTCACTAAGCAACATCTGAGTCAAGAACAAATTCAGTGCCGAGAAAGAATTTCCTTTAACTTTTCCTGCAAGGAGTAGGAGTACTCTTCACCAGTAAATAAGAACCTGGTGTGGGACACGTGCTAGTTTTTCAGGTAAGCAAAATAGCACTTTGTAAGTGAAAAACATCTCTCCACTCATTACCCCATGAAAACCAGAGCAGAAAAACCCATAGATAAAGACAACGAAACATAAGTAACTGTATATCAGTGTCTACACGTGAATTGGACGTCTGAGTTCCCATTCTAGTCAATGGAGATTTAGAGTTTTATTGCACATAAATAGGTAGCTAGGGCATTTTAGGTGCCAAGGCTATCCCACTTGGCCTCTGGCAGATGTGTCAAGCAGGCATGAATGTCCTACACAAACTGTATCATCTAATATCCATAATATGCAATGTATGTATGTATGTATGTGGAAATAGCAGGTTCTGTTTGAAAAAATTAATGAGACCTCAGGCCTGTATCAAGAGTAGCAGAAGCCTAGACATCTCACTCACGTGTGGACATCTACAACCTGGGACTTAGCCCACCTCACAAGACACTTCAGTATCTGCAATATGGAGATCAGTCCCCCCTGAGGGACTGACTCAATTACCTAAATGTGTGCGCTTAGCACCATTTGTGAAGCTTATCTATAACATCTATGCAATACTGGTAGATGGGACACAAGGTTTGCAGGAGACCTGCAGTTTTCTGGAGAAGCACCCAGAGGTCAGGCAAGATATCCTACTGCAGGATATCCTACAATGCATACACACAGCAAAGAAATCCCACCAGAGCTATTCACTTTGTATGAACATTAATTCCTTTCTGCATTGTCTCATAGTGGCTGAACTACTTTGTGCTTACTAAAGTACCTATAACAGGTGGCTGACTAAAAATTGTAAGGAATATGTGTACTGTGTTCCTAAATTAATGATGACAGCTCCTATCCTTTGACTTTACTGCAGAGTGATGCAAGAAAATGTATCATCTATATACCTAGCATGGTTTTAGTCCTGGCTACGTTAAATGGATATGTTGCCCCTTCCCTCTATCTTTTCCACACTGAGAAAGCAAAGCAGCTAATTTACTGCAAAATTTCCCAATGTAGAAAACCCACAGTTATGCTTGTACAAGATTTTTTTTTGTAATTGGTTTCTGCTGCTAGTAACAGGTACTGAAATCGAGTTTTGCAGTCTGTGGGAATTAACTAAAAAAATGTTGTCTCTGATATATGAAATAGCACAATGTTTTCCATTCAAAAATTACATGTCATATGAAAATTACCTACATTTGACCTTCCTGTGTGGGAGAGATAATCTAAATTTCATATCTGTCTGAAAATAGAGCACAGTTTGAAGCCTTGTGTATACACTTTGTCTACCCAAGGCTGTCATGATAGCCTGAAACAAATGTAATGAATTTAATTTGTTAAGGGATCAAGTAACTTCAAGGACAATTTGCAGCTCTGAAAGGCAAGGTATAGCATTAATTTCCCGCTTCATAATGGAGAATTCCAGAATCACTATTCTCCAGTATTGAAAAATTTATATGGAAATAAAAAAGGTAAGAGAGCTTTCAGAGACAATTGAACACTTAGGTATTGGTCTTAACAGTTGTGTGTATGTAAATTATTTCTAGACACTTAACAAGACTGCATACTTACCAAAAAATGTTTTTTTCTAACCCTAACAACAATGGGATCCTTGAACCCAGAATAAGCTGAAGTATTTTTATTTTCACCTCTAAGTGTCTCAGGTAACAGAGACCTTTTTCCTTGGAGCAGGAACCAGTAACAGAGATCTTTTTGCTCCCCAGCATACAATGTAGTTCACTTCTCTCCAGTGGTGAATCATCCGTTGACGTAAGTAATTCTTTTAAACAGAAAGAATGGTATTCTTTAAGCACTGGGATTGCCTGTGAGTGGACTATACCAACACCAAGTAGTGTTCTGGGAGAGCATTGCATGGAGACAGGCACACTCCAGTCATCCCCACCTGTGAAAATAAAAGCAGTTCCCCTGTCCGTCAAACCAAATCCTGTACTCTGTGTTCCATAAAACCCTTCTCACACACCCAAACACACTGCTGGGGAACCACTTTGCAACTAGCAAGTTTAGTGCCTGAGGTGGATTGAATCCCCACAGGAGGCTTTTGAAGAACACCTCTCTCTGTCCCTTTAGCAGGCACTCAAAGAAAACAGCTTCACCAGCCACTGAAAACCAAAGTGGAAATTCATAACACCACCCTGTAATACCAGCCTTTCCCTCTGTAAGCACTGGCTTTCATGCTGTTTTTCATACCTTGAATATGGTCCAAAATAGCTACCTAAAAATGAGAGTGAAATCAGTTACTTGGCAATTGCAAACCACAAAATCTGAGATTTAGAGTAGCTAAAGAAGTAGCTAAGAAGGATTTTCTGTCTCCACTGCCAGAGTAACTAAAAATCCCCTGGGATTTTTGTGGTATAGATCAGGATTATTTTCTGCTTCCTTTAATTTAAAAATAAAAGCAACAAATTTTCTTATCTCCTGCCTTTTCAAATACTTTATGAAAACTCTTCAGTGGTAAAAAAAGTTTGTTTCACCACTTCTTACAGCTCTGTCAATGCTGCATTTCAGTCATCTAGAGCAGGATAACAATTCTTATTTCTAAAATCTCTCTATATAATTGACAGACCAAATGGAGAAAATACAATATTAAATTCCTAAAAGCAGAGCTCTTGACTGGATTTGAGAATCTGGCAATCAGCACCCATCACTGATAACAATAAGTTCAATATTTTTTTTCCTATTCGTTGCATTATAGATAGACTTCATCAGTGCAGTACCTGACTTTATCTTTACAATGTGCATGTTTGCATCACCTAGGTCTTTTTTTTTTTTTTTTTTTACTGAACTGTAATTTTACTGCCAATGCAGCTGTGTTAAATTCTGTGATATAGTGAAGGTCACCTAAACCAAGCCCAGGACCCTTTCTTTTCCTACATCTATGGTTGGTTCAAGTACTTTGCATGCAAACTTACTGAGTCTCTCTTTAACTCAATAACAGAGCATCTGGATCATATTGTCTTTTGCACTGATACTCTATTGGTATCACACATTTTCTCCAGCTGAATATTTCACGGAAGGAAGGATGCCCCTGCAGTTAAATTAGCTACCCTCTACCTCATCTTTCTCCTTATAGTAAGGAAGGAAAAAAAGAAGTAGGGTGTAGAGGAACATTTTTGCAGCAACATTTTTATTTGGCTTTAGATCTGCTGTAGCATCATCTGGAGGAGCAGTCAACCTTTCCTCCAGTCTTGACATTTTGTGAGCTGAAGATAGAAATTGCTTCACTATTTTGAGACCACCAAGAATGGGGGAAAAAAGTTGTACAAAGGAAGAATATAGCTAGAGGTGGCATGAAAGAATTCATTCAGCTTCTGTAAGATGGATAGTAATAGCATACACAGAAACCATAATTTCATCAAATTGATTCATCTTGTTATTTTATTGAACCTTATCCATACTACTACAACCCTGTCTCAAGTGAAATCCTTGTAGCTTAACATGTCATGTTAATAAATGAGATTTTAAATGGGAAACTATTAGTAGGTTTTCAATGAGAAGACAGGCTCTGTTTTGGCTGTGCTGTGACTACATCTCCAAATGGAGAGAAGATAGTGGGTTAAAACCAGCAGTGCACATCTTTTACACACACCATCTCCTCTGTTCAGGCATATACACAGAGCTGCTGCTGAAGGAGCTGAATTAACTCTTGGAATAGATCAGAACAGAGCCATATTGCCTTAAGCTTACAACACTCACAGTAGATGCATTATCTCTTGTGTGGCAAGTTCAGTACCCTGGCAATATCATGTTATTCCCTTCATCTACTGCCACACTGGCTGCTGACAATATTGGATCACTAATGGAAACACCGAGTTCCATCTTGCTCCTACAGTGTTAATTCCCAGGTGCTTCATTTAGTATCCAAACATTTTTTTCTTAATTAACTTCCCTTATTCAGTTATTTGTTTACTCAAATTTCCAAAAGTCTTCAAAACTGCAGGTGTTAAAGTCAGTTTTACAAAATAAGTGGTTTGAAAAGATGCTGCCTTTTTCAGGTGACAGCACTGAAGTCAGTAATACCATGCATAGATAAACTTCATCAAGGCTGAAAGTAATGACAATAGACACATAAAAGTAGCTTGTTTAAACACTTAGCTGAGGAGAAAGGCACCATAAAGCAAATTTACAAAATCAAGGTGACGGGAAGCACAAGCACGGAGATTTGTGTAATACAGTGTAAGACACTGTAAAGTGAGTATAAATTTATGAGCCCATAGAATCTCGTAAAACTACCGAAGTCTCTTAAGCAGTGGGCCCTTTTATTTTGACAGCAGAAGCTGGTCTTTGAGGAACATTAAGGAACAGAAAGAGATTAAAGCACTCCTACTCCTCCCATCAAGATACTCATCCTACCACAGAAACCTGGTATAGGATAGGGAAGTTCTGCCATTGGAAGAGATTCTGTGACACTCAGACAAAATACTGGTACCATTGCCAAATAGAGTGGCTCTGATGGCTTCATAAAGAGCCACCTCTATTTAAACAGTTAGATAAGGATAGTCCCAGTTTCCACCATACTATTGAAATCATGTTGCAATTCCCAGGACAGAAGTTTCTCACATAAATCATTAAAAATCTGCATTTAAATTGCTGTCTGCATTGTTTCAGAAAAGGCAGTTACTGAATTTCATGGTAGATTTGTGCACTTGAAGATACTTCACCCTTGAGGAAAGCCAGGGTTTTAAATTTTAAAATTAAGTTTTAAAATTAGAAGTTCCTTTCAGGCATGCTGTGTTTCCTTGTAAACATGCTGGACCACTTCACTATCTCGCTAGCAACCCAACAGTACTTTCCTGAGGCATTTAATTTAAAAGTTCTATCAAGTGTCTACATGGCATTTGAGTATTTCATTATGTACAATATCTTTTCAATAAATGGCACCTTAACTCACCTTGTAGAATCAAGAAATATGGTGACTTAAACTATAAATGGTAACAGCACAAGCCACAAATTAAACAGTAAATGAATAAAGGTGAAAGAACTGTTAAAGTGAGAAGGATTGAATCCCATTCTTTTCTTTTTAAGCCCTTATAATTAAGAGTAAATACACCTAAAGGAATACGTGTAACTTCAGAGAATTGCTGCATTTCTCACCATTACTGAGATACCGTAGTGATGAGATGACCTTATTAGTAGAAGGTTTCCAGAAGCATGAGGGGGAATGGGAGACAGAACATGAGAAATGTCATCCCACCACAAGTGGATCAGAAAATCCCCCTAGAGTATCTAATGGATGGTTTCCTCACACTACCTGTGTTGATTAATGACAGCAACTGCAGGTGCAGTGTCAACAGTTGTATTCAGAACACTTGAGAAGCCAGGTCCTGAGGGTCAAGTGTTAAGGGAAGACACTTAAGGTTTCTGACACCTTTTTGTTGATAGTTGACAGCTTTGCCCTGTCAACCTAAAAAAAAATAGGGAAACCTCTAGAAATCCATGTGATAACTGCCACCTCCACTGTGAAAGTCAAAAGATCAAATCCAGTACCAGATGTGAGGCTTAAAAATAAAGAAAATGAAGCTTTAAATTAAAAGAGATTGAATTCCTCTAAATTCCAGCAGATTGCAGACCAGCAAGGGTATCATTCAGCAGATCTAAGGATGGCTCTTTCGGAGTGTTTGATGTTCACATAAATGATCAATGCTGTGTAGAAATAGTACTCCTGCTCTTTCATATCTCTTTGCAGAGGAAACATAAAACATAGTGAAAGTAATCCTACTTTTACACAAAGAACTTTAACCTACAACCTCATGGAATTAACTAAAGATGAATATCTGATTTGAGACAACCTTGAGAGCTTCAAATCATGCTCAAATACAGTTTAAATGTAGATGATCTACTAAGACTATAATTTTAACCTTCAGATATGCTTGTTTCTCTATCATCCATAATGGTATGTCTGTAACTCAAAGTGCCATGCACCTATTACAAGACAAACAAAAAATGCACTCAATATAAATGCCATGTGAGATGTTTTCTCTGCTGCTTCCATGTCATTAACAATAAGAGAATTTCAGAAGGTTACAACATTTATAATATGTTCTTCATCATATTCCACAATAATAGCCTCCATAAATGTTTCCTTTTTGTAAAACTGTAACACTGTAAATCCCTACCTCTAAACAGATGCTCAGCTTTCACATCCCTCCTTTCTTCCACTTTCTCCTCTTCCTCCTCCCTATTTCTTTCTGATCCACCCCAACCCAGGCTGCCAGAATCCTCTGGGTAGATGCAGATGCAATTTTTGTCTAAGTCATGTCTGGAAACATTCTCCCTTTAATACATAACAGTCAATTACTATCTTTCATCTCTATCTCTTGGTTTATATGAAATCTGTCTACTCAGATCTTCTTTATCAGCTGACAGCAAATCATTGCGTATCACACCAATATATGGGAACAAGATGAATGTTCATCTAATCACCTAGCAAGTTTTCCAGAACAGTTGAATACTGCTCTTGATCCTTTCATAGGACTAGAATGTGCTGGGAATGAGTCTAGCTTATGCAACCACTGGTCTGAACTAGATGGAAATATACAGTCATTTGTACATCTCAGTGTTAACAAATTCATGAAAAAGTACACAAAATTTTAAGTTGAAGAATTTAATTAGACTTCTACTTGCTGCTGAAGGTCAGTTTGCTTTCTTTTTCTAGATTTACAGAAAGAAAACTGCAGCTGTCCAAAGGACAAAAGCAGAGAGCCATATTTTCAGATGTGTCTCATTATACAATGTTTGAATGCAGCTCATATTATGCTGCACAAGTAGATCCTGCTGCTACAGCTATCACCTAAAAAGCTTCTTCACCTGGAAACTGGAGATGTATCTTAGGAAGGGAAGGAGGTTAGAAAGGGGTTCTATGATGCAATGAGAGACTCACTTTCCTATTATCCCAGAGCTGTATTCCCACAAGGGAACAGTGAAAGAAACAGTGAAAAAAAATTAGGTTAACACAAAAGATAGAGATCAGATGCAGAAACCTCTCCTTGACTAGAAAGGGATTTACTTCTAACACTATCCATAAATGCTGCAAGGTTTATGAGGTTATGCTGCAAGGTATATTCATCTCCTTTTAGATTTTCTAGGCTATTGCTACATTCGAGAGAGGCTCTGAATCTTGGAATCTGCTAAAACAACTAGGAGCAAAAGTACTTCCACCTTGCACAGTAGAAATTCTTACTGCTCTTGTCTCATGACAGAATTCAACTTCAGCTAATCAGCACAGATTTGGAACACCTCTGTGAGTCATATGTTAGCCTCAGTGACTTCAGTCCAACATGGCCAATAAACAAGGATGATCTTAAGGATGAGATGAATATCTGTCTCACTTTGTTTCTTAGTGGAAGAAAAAATATTTGACACTTAGTCGAGACTTGGATACCCAGAGGAGAAAAGTGAAAACTAGACTTGACCAAGAACCACAAAAGTATCCTCAGGTTCAGATTTCTCAGGTTGCCTAAGAACCTTCTTATTAACACTGCAAAGTGTGGTACATTTGACTATGATTTCTAGGCAACAATAAACTCAGAGGAGGACCAGCAGCTGCAGATCCACACAGCATCCCTGGTGCCCAGAAAACAAACAGCCAGAGTCCCAAAGCACAGCAGGTACACAGTAGGTTCAATTTATCTGGGTCACGCTGGCACTGCTTCACACTCTGTGCAATCAGTCTGCACTTCTATATATAAATAATACGTCATCTATCAACTGTGTTATGGAGATGCTTCCCACACGCACAGTGAATTTCTTAAGACCCAAATTCACATCCCTTTCCCCGTCTGAGAGCAGATGCTGCCATGGCTAAAACATCTCAGAAGAGCCTCTGAGAGATAAAGCTAAGGGATATCCTGGGGAGCACATTCCCACACTCCCGGTGAACCTGTAATATTGCACAGTGAGGAAGAAAAACCTCCAAGGTGCCACAAAGAAAGAAGTGGAAACTTCATGCACAAGTTTGGACAAGGGTAACTAAGCTCAAAGTGCAACTCCCTTTAAGCTTCATACATATGACATTGCACTCTCAGTGGAGGCAGACAAGAAGTGTCTGGGTGCTGGAAGGAGAGCTCTATATCTTTCACCTTCTGAATCAGGGCTCTGATCCTAGGCTATTATGCCAAAGACACTCATCATCACCACACAACTACTGTTCTTTGCAGACTGCATGAGAAAAACAGATGCTTAAAATAGGTAAATGGTATTTTTCCTCTGCACATATCAGAGGGATCCTTCTCATTCTCTTGACTAGGTAGGGTGTTTGCTTTAGGAGGCTTTAGGTAAAACAATGCTCCAGTTTGCTTCACATCACATGTCTGAGTAGGTAGACTGGATTGCAAGTGTTCTTTCAAACCCTTTTTGTGTAGTGATAAGCCCCAAAGTCACTTCCTTTGTGCAGGATCTTCTCATATCACTA
>JAWWMP010000001.1:68215671-68249500 GCA_035047865.1 Dendrocincla tyrannina
AAAATTCAGAAGCAGAGTGGCTATAAAATACTGTGTTCACTAAATTTATTCAGCTTGGTCATATAATCACAGAATCATAGAATAGTTTGGGTTGGAAGGGACCTTAAAGATCATCTAGTTCCAATCCTCCTGCCATGGGCAGAGAACCTTTAATTAGGCCATTACTCAGAACCTCATCCAGCCTGGTCTTAAACACCTCCAGGAATGAGGAGTCCTCAACTAGTCTGGAAAGCCAGTTCCAGTGACTCACCACCCTCAAAATAAAGAATTTCCTCCTAATATCTAGTCTAAATTTGCTCTCTTTCAGCTTAAGTCTATTCCCCTTTTTCTATCACTACATGCCCCTGTGAAAAGTCCCTCTCCAGCCTTCTTGTAAGCCAAGAAGGTACTGGAAGGCTCTTCAAAGGAGCTGGAGCCTTATCTTCTCCAAACTGAACAGTCACAAATCTCCCAGCCTGCCTTCATAGGAGAGGTGTTCCAGTCCTTTTGGTCATGTTCATGGCCTCCTCTGGACTTGTTCCGACAGGTCCACGTGTTTCTCATGCTGATTACCCCAGAGCTGGATGCATTACTCTAGATGATGCAGAAGAATGGAGTAGAGGGGCACAATCGCCTCCTTCAACCAGCTGGCCATGTTGCTTTAGATGCAGCCCAGGAGGTAGTTGGATTTACAATTTTAAAATTAATTAGTTTTACAATGACTTGTTGCAGTTCAAAGGTTAAGTGTATGGAAAACTATGATTTCTTTTAGAGGGACAAGAAGAAATTTTCTGCAGGCCTGTTGCCTCTCTATATTTTAGCAACATTACTTCTTGCACGAATTGTCTGCACTGGATTCTGAGAATTTGGTGGTCTGCATCTACTTACAGAAGTTCTCACTATCATAAAGATGGATTTATATGCAATACTCCAATGAATAACTTTAATCATACAAGACAGTGGTGTTTGGTAGATCTGTAATTAAACCTGATAGCAAACTTTACACTGTAGATGTATTTTGCTACAAAATGCCAATTTGTCAAAGTGAAATCTGTTTAGATAAAGACAGCTTTTTTGATAAAATGTTTTGGAAAAATGTTTTGACATTTAAATCACCCCCCCATAAGTATTTTTCATTTTTAAAGTATTTTCTTTTTTATGACTGTACTGGGTCACATTCAAAGAAACCACAAATTAATTCTTTTACAAAGTAATGCAAAAGAGCAATGAAAATCCTTTTTAAAAAAGAAGTGTTGTTTTATATTTAATGAACATTTTTAGACTACTGATTTATGAACATATTTTTGCATTTTGAATGTTTAGTCCCCATTGAGAATGGGAACTTCCTGTGATGAGAAAACATTTTTCTCACAGTTCTATTCATGAGTGTCCACTTGGAAATTGCAGTAAAACCACAGATATATTTTCTACTGAACTTTGTATTTCTCTCTATATAAAACAAAAGGTCTATGGAGAGATGTTTTCTAAATTCAGTTCTTACTAACCTTTTAACTACTTGCTTTTTTCTTCATAAGTCACCCAGTGAAACCATGCCACTCCAGCTGACAGTGATCAGCTTTGCTACAGTTCTGTCATCTGCTGCAGGAATTCTGATTCACCTCTTGGTATGAGCCACTGGGTTTAGATCCAGGCAACATGGCTAAATCTTCACTTTCTTAATTGGCTTTCACTGCATAGGCATTGCAAATGGTATCATATACGCATGTAAAGCCTTGAAGGATAGGTTGCTTCTTAGATGGTTGATGTGAAGTGGCATCTACCTGGACTTGTGCAAAGTATTTGACCCTGTCCTGTATGACATGCTTGTCTCTAAACTAGAGAGACATGGATTTGACAGATGCGCCATTCGATGGATAAGGAATTAGCTGGATGGGTGCACTAGAGAGTTGGGAACAAGGGCTTAATGTCCAAGAGGAGACCATTTACAAATGGCATGCCCAGGGACCAGTATTGGAACTGGCTCCATTTAACATCTTTGTTGGTGTTACACACCAGATTGGCTATTACTGGGTCAGAACTACCTTGTGTGTGGGTGTGGGTGTGAGTGTGTGTGTGTGTGTGTGTGTGTGTCAGGGCAGAGGTCCAGGCCTTTGGCACAGTGTCCGCCTTGTCAGCCAGGATGGCCACTGAGGTTTGGCCACATGGCATGAAGGCCACATGGGGTACCTGTCAGTCAATAAGGTCTGCCTGGTAACCCGCCCACAACACACCCCTGGGGACCATGACTGACTGTGACACCCCTTACTTTGGCTTAGGGGACAGAGAGTGGTCAGTGAACCAAAAGTAATGCCTGGAGGGAGTGGCCACAGTAGACAAACAGGCACACATGAGGTTTCCATCTTGCCCTAGCCTGCTGTCCTTGAAGCAGTCACTGTGTGACTTCTAAGTGGTAACTATATTTTTCTCTCTGTTTCTCTCTTTATTCTTTCCTCTCTTAATCTCCCTTCCTTTACTCTCTTCCTCTTCTTCCTGTTTTCTGTGTTTGCTAGGTGTAACAAAGGTTCCCTATTCTATGGCAATGCTAGCTAGTCTCAGGAATCTGTTGCAATGCTTTTGTGAAGTCTCATGTTATTTCTGTAAAACCCTTTATGCCAAAACACCTATTTTCTTACCAATTTAAAAGAAATCCCTTGGAGTGTAGTTTTTCTCCAAACATGAACTCAAGGTATCAAAGAATCAAAAGGCATTACAACAGTTCATGTGGGCGAAATCCCTTGAAGTCTGAAATTAAAGTGAACACCCGGTAAGCATGGAGCTTCTAGGCCAGAGTGTAAGAGTTGGTGACATGGACAGTGGGATTGAGTGCACCCTCAGCAAGTTTGCAGACAACATCAAGCATAGTGGTGCAGTTGACACACCTGAGGGACAGGATGCCATCCAGAGAGACCTTGAGAGGCTTAAGAAGTGGGTCTGTGTGAAACTCATGAGGTTTAACAGGGCCAAGCGCAAGGTGCTACACCTGGGTACAGGCAACCCCCAATATCACTTCAGGCTGGGGGATGGACAGGTCAAGAGCAGCTCTGTAGAGAAGGCCTTGGAGGTGCTGGTGGTTGGGAGTCTGAACATGAGCCAGTAATGTGTGCTTTCAGCCCGGAAAATCAATTGCATCCTGGGCTGCATCTAAAGAGTGTGGCCAGAAGGTCAAGGGAGGTGACTCTGTCCCTCTACTCTGGTTTCACAGAGAAACTGTGGATGCCTCATCTCTGGAAGTGTTCAAGGCCAGGCTGGATGGGCCTTTGAACAGTGTGGTCTAGTTGAAGGTGTCCCTGCCCATGGTGGGGAGGTTGGAACTAAATGATTCTTAAGGTCCCAGTCAGCTCAAACCATTTAATGATTCAATGATAATAGAAACATAGCTTTGATTGCATGCATGCCTAGAGTTCCTTTATTGAGACTGCAGTGTATTCTGAACTCTACAGTTTTCCATGTTTATCTCATTCTTTGATGTTTGATTGAATGAAGTTGCCAGATCTGGAATATGCTGCCCAGCAGACATCAGATTGTTTAAGGTGAACTGGTGAAATGCAGGTGAAGAGAACCACGAGGGAGCAGACCATCTCCTTCTTCATATTCTGCCCACAGAAGCACCTGGACTTGAGCAGGTTTATAAGGAGGGGGCTTACACTTCTTGGGACAAAGGTCAGCAAGTACAGGGAGAAGGTTTGCTGGATTAGGCCACTTTGGGAAGCAACTCTGGTCTTTAACAGCCAGCACTAGCAAGCTATGCAGAATTGCTTCTAGCAAAGTTCTGCTCCAATCTAAGATGCACAAAGAAAAAAATGCTCTTACTCGTATTTAAGTTTTTTATACCAAATGAAATTTATTCTGCATCTCTGATGAGGTATCCCATCATTCTTAGCCTGAAAACTAAAGTCTCCTATGTCTCTTTAGTAATTAACGTAAGTGTAAACTAATCTTTTCCCCTATCTGATAAAAGTCAAGTAGCTTTCTTTAAATGCCAGCAATCATTCTGCTTCCTGCTATCTCCTTCCTTACAACACATCCTGTCTCCCCTAATGCACAATGTCAGTCAAGAATTCTGAATCTACTTCTTTGTTCCAGTGGGAGTTCTCTGCTCTCCCCTCATTCTCTTGGAGAATGAGATTTGATTTGGTCAAAGTAATTCAAATTCCCTGTTTGCTTTAGTAGGTGGTGAATTACTTTAGTCCGTTCTGCAGAGGCACCATGGACCTCATGCCTCTTTGGACAGCAGTGTGAAGGTGAGGACATCAGTACCCAGAGATGATGTCTTTCTCATGGCTTAAAAACATATGATAACATATATGCTCCTTTGTCTTCTCTCGAAGTAATGAATTCTCACCTTGACCCTTGCTTGCCCTTTCATTTGCATTCACAAAGTGTTCTGCAGGGAGGGCATACAAAATATGATTGTTCCAGTCTCTGATATTTCATAATTATACATGAATTCAGGGCCCTTATGTTTTTAATTTTGGGGAATAGGAGCCATTTGTCTTGTAGCTGTGTGCATGACCTATGCCAAAATAGGTCCTATTGCATTCCAAGCAAATGAGTGCTCTCTCTAATACATAAAAATTAATTATGGTCATTATTTATCACCATCATCTTCAGTGTGAGGAAAGATGTCTTCTGCCCTTCAGAAACAAACAGACCATGGTCTCAAGCAGCAAACACCCAGGTGATTATGACATTCTCTAGTACAGCGCATAAGCAAAATAAATGCAAGTGGCTGAGCTGTGCTGATGCTGTGATGACTTAGGGCTGTCTTCTATTGCATGTGCTAACTTTCTCCATCAGATTTTTATTCAAGATATATCTATCCTATAAAATGCTACACCATGTAGAAATACCTTGAACTGGTATTTCTGGAAATAGTAAATCTGCAATTTGAATTAGGGGTGGGTGGTTACCCTTGGGCGAGTTTTCATCTTCTGTTTTTGTAGCTTGGCCTAGAGTCTCTGTGTATCACCATAATGCTGTGCAGACAGAAGCAGCATAGCTCTGCCCAGTGCTGAATGGCACAATATAAACAGACCAAATGCAAGCAGGATACAGCATTGCCCACACATCTGCTCAGGTGGAGATGGAGCATAGTGATTACACCACAAGGAACAACACATCATTCAAGAGACCTCTGAAAAAGGAAAAGCTGAAGAATCAGCAAAAATTATTTCAATCACCTTTGCCAAAACTACATTCAGCCTCCAAGATATATATATGTTCTAACACACATGCTTCTTCAGCTGTGTAAGGTGCACTGCCTTTCTTTAAAATGCAAACTTTCTATAGTTTGTTATAATTACTACAATTATTCTCCACAGAACAATTGTGTGACTATTAAAACACCTTCACAAATGCAGTTTTGCAAAAATACTTTTCACCAAAGTACCCTTCAACCTATTGATTTTTTAAACAGAATATCTGATCTAATTTGTAGCTAATATGTAGCTAATATGTTCTTCACATTTGTAGCCAAATGTCCTCAAAATAGAGAAAAGAAAGGGGGGTTGGGGTATGTAAAGAGGAAACTATACACCAGATGTACATTTAATTCAAAGGCCACACTAAATATTTTATTTTATAGTAAGTATTCACACTGCTTAAGTCTTGCCTAATTCCTGATTGTAAGTCAGTAGGGGAGACAGCAACTTTGAAGCCTTTTGAAGGGCTCACATAATGGCCCTTGGAGGGGAATTGGATCAAGCCAGTGAATGACAGATAATACCTCAGGTGGAACTTAAACAGTCTGAATACGATCTGCAGAGCATTTCTAAAAAGCATTCAACTCGTAACAGTTTGATCACAAATGTCCAGAGTTTCCAGAGGTTTTGCAAACTTAAAAACGAGTATTTCTGAAGACACACAAAGACAATTTCACACTACTGGGAATCAAAGACCGTATGGTGAGAGGAAAAATCTGATGGTTTTATGAATTGTACCATTCTAGCATCAACCCTAACATGTTAATCTGACAGCTTTGTCTATGAAGAAAAGAAGAAAAGAGATAAACGATTTTTCTTCATTTCAATGTTGTTGTTATAGATAAAGGGAATAAGCAATTCAGGAGTTCTGCATCAAAAAATATTCTGTTAAGTCAGTTCCAAGAATATCTTCAACTGACTAATCACAATCAGCATTTGCTTGACACATTTAATAATGAACAGAATATACCTAAAAATGGTTTCAATAAAACTGGGTTACAAATTTAAAAGACATTAATAACTTCTTTGATTAAATGCTAGAGGATATAATTTTGGTTTTACAAATAGTTTAGAAATATAAACCCAAACAACGAAAGCACTTACTTGAAGGAGAATTTTTAGCTGTCATCAGTTCTATGGAATTTTCTATTGTATGACTTGCTGAAAGATGCATGATATGATCTGAATGACTGGTGATTGACATGTCCCAGGGAGCACAATTTTAACTATTCCATATGAAACAGTGGTCTATCTACCAGGGACAGACAGCCCACCAATTTCCCAACCAGCCAAAATCCTGGGCTAGTATTATAAAGGCGAATTCTTAACTTAATGCCTTTTTTTTTTTCCTTTCAATACAAGATTCCCTATGGTAAAAAGACTCCTTACAAAAAGTCTTACAAAAGTTTCAAGCAATCTTTTGTTGTTACTTCCATCTCCCCATGTGTAAGAGAAGAGGTGAGAAGAAAGAATTAATATATTTTCCTTTTCAAAACTAGCTAAAAAAGTAAGGGAAGAAATCTACAGGGCAGTGTTTAGGGAACAATATTGAATACTGAACACCTGAAAGCTTGAGACTGGCCACCTAAACTAAGTGAAGGACTGTGCTCTTCTGGAAGCATCTGACAAGCTCATATGCTGAGATAAGTACTCCAAATTTTTCTTCTTCCGATTCCACATTTTGATGAGCAATTTTTCTAATCAGTCATGTTTGTACTGGATTTTCCACCCAAACAAGTGCCAACATACATCATAAACTAAAACCATATGCTACCAAAATAGCATACAAATCTGTTTTGGAAACAAACATTTCTCTTCTGGAGTGAAAGACTGAGGCCCAATTCATATTACAGTTTTCCAGTTTTGTGAGCTAGAACATGGAAGATACGTACCCAGTAACCAATTTACTTATTGCCAACAGGTCCCCAGCCTATGGTACTCCTATGCCAACAAAGCTCCATGGCTTAGCCTCCATCCTTCAAGAGGGTGGTATCAATCTGCCAGCAGAAAATAGTTCCTCTGTCAGCTTACAGTGATTCTCCACGAGCGGGCTATGACTTGGAGAGGACTAGTGTAATGGAGCTCAGCCCTAAGTATGGAAAATTCCAGTCCTGAAGTAACTGATTTGACAAGCTGTAAGCTAGTCACATTTTGAGAGGCACTAGTAAGGAGGGGATGAGAGCAAAAACTGAAATTCAGCATCTTCTTGTAAAGTGTACTGTCTATTTGAATTACAAAAATAGACTTCTTACAAATGCATTATTCCACCGAGCATTATAAAGAAAAATGCAGATTGACTCTACAGAGTATCACAGTGTAATTATTAATCTGGAACCTGATATACTTATTAGAAGTAAAATGCAAATTTTTACCTGAGAGTAAAAAACTACATATTAAGGACTATGATAAAATCTTCATCACTGACTGCTTTAAAATTGAGACTGCATGTTTATCTAAAAGCTATTCTCCAATCCCAGTAGGAATTAAGTCAAAATCTTATGGACTGTATTCCACAGGTCAGACTCTATAATTGCAAATGTCCTATTACAATCAGTTAATCTACTAATTTAGTTTTGTCCTATGCATTTCATGAAAGTCCTTAAATCCAAAGAACAGACTCACAATGGGTGATTTTAGATTCTTTTAAAGGCTAGAAGAAAAATGAAGGGTTAGAAACACAGTAGAAAACATAAGTTGTAAAAAAAGAAGAATTGAAAGAATCACAAAATTATTAACTCAAGAAATAATACAAGATAATATTATTCAATCAACAGATGGCTAACATTGAGTTACGCAGACCCAAGCTTTGCTCTTCAGATGAACACCCCAAGCACTAGGCTATGCTTTTGTTCTCACTCCTGGGCTTTGCACTTGTGGCTTCAAAATAGTTCTTTTCAATGGGAAAAGAGGGATTTGACCCGTCTCCTTCAGCTTTTAAGATTATTTGATGGGACATGGTGTCACTGCTTCCTCCTCTCAAGTAGAGGATGAGATCAAATTACTCAAGAGATGTCCTTGACTTTTCCTTCCACTCATTTTTTTAAATGACAGCTCTCTTGGCCACTGTGTTTTGTGATGGACACTGATGATTGTCAGGTATGTTCTGACTCCTGTTAGAAACAATGGGAGGGCAGCAAACATTCTGAAATAGCGTAAGGTACAAGCTCAGGCCATTGCAAACAAGGAGAATTAGAAACTATTAATAAAATAAATAAATACTTATTAATTTTGCTAAAGGATTGGCTGTGCAATCATGCAGATTCCTAAAATGTCTTCTCTGCATACACATCGTACAGGGTCTGGCTGGGACGGAGATAATTTTCTTCACAGCTGTGTGGTGCCATGTTCTGGTGATCGAGAAAGTGTTGGTAGCACAGCTGTGTTTTAGCTGTGGTTGAACTGTGCTTGCATAGTGTCAAGGCCATCCCTGCTTCTCACTGTGCTGCCCCAGTGAGAAGGCTGGGGTGGGGCAAGAGATTGACAGAGCCAGAGATTTGGCCAGTGAGGACCACTGACCCCAAATGACCAAGGGGATGCTCCACACACCGTGTAACATGCTCAGCAATAAAACAGAGAGCGAGGAGCCATTGCGTGGGGACTGTCTGGCCACTGGTTTGCTGATGGTGAGGAATTGCTTTTAGAATCAGGTTTTTTGTCTTCTTCCTCCCACTCCTCCCCTTTGCTTACTAGAGGGCCTTTATCTCGGCTCATGAGCTTTATCTTACTTTATCCTTACAGTTCTCTCCCTCAGACTATTTGGGAGGGAGTAAAGTGAGTGACTGAATGGGGTCTGAGTTCACAGCAGGGGTCAGCCCACCACAGACGCAGCATTCAAACTTGGCCTATTAGTGCCACATCTATCCCTCGGTTATAATGGAAACAGTCAAAGGTGGCAAACATTTTGAAAACTATTTCTGAATTGTAAAAATCATGTAATATGAAGAATGCATTCATACAAATAATATATATGCTAAATTCATACAGATGTAATGTTCACATTTTAAGATAGGAGAAAAACTAGCTGTATTTTTTTGAGACAAAATTCAATAGGATTTGATCACCTGAATCCTCTATAAGGAGATTCTTAAAAGACAGAGAATGTATGATTTATTCTAAAGATTCATGCAGGTTGAGGACTACAGACTCAAAGAACATTGTTAAATGTGTGCACATTTAACATTAGTAAACATTTTACATTAGTAAATGTGCACAAGACATCTGCCCAATGCCCAATATATTGTTCAAAACAATATATTTATATTATACAATATATATATTTAGACAATGCTTCTTTCTTCTTTTTTTTTTTTTGTCAATGTAGTTTTTAATATACAGGATTACTCAAAGTATTACGAAAACACAAGCGTTTGTGCTTACAGTATATCAAGTTACAACATATGTAGCCAAGATTTGGCTTGAACTGTAAAAAAGCTGTCCATAAATGTCCCAGTTTCAAAAGCATATGTTCAGAGTGACAAAAGTTAATACCAATAAAAGTTAAAAATGTGAAAACAAAGGATGGTTCAATTTCAAGATTTTCCACTTGCACGAGTATTCTAAGCAAGAGATCTTTTTAACAAGAAATTTAATCTTTATATAAAATATGCATGTAGAGAGGATAAATCTTCAGATATGTAAAATTTTGTAGCATTTTATTATTTCAATATTCTGAAATATGACATGTATTGTCAAATATTTCTGCTTAATACAGTCAAACATTTTTCATTTTTCCTACTTTATGAAATGTCATTATATTCTATTGCAATATAGAAATGAGTAAGTAAAATAAAATCTTGGTGTGAGCAAAATTTACTAATTCATATTTTCTAAAATAATAACTTCACAAGTTCCATCTCTTATATATTTAATTATACAATTATATATATAATTATACCCATTAAAGTACTTTTTGTCAATAAGCCTCCCAAATTTATGCTCCATAATTCAGTCAAATGACATTATTATATATAATACCCTTGGGTGATGATGAAAGCTTACTTTAAATGTGTTCATAGTAATTTCAGACTAATCTGAGCAAGGAACAACTTAGTCTTTTTCAGTGTTTGCTCAGGTTGAACAAGTAACAACTACGTGTTTATTGTTATGATGGAAATTGGAAATGTAATTTTACTAGTACTTGTTTTCTTCATTAGTCTTTTTTTCCTTTCTTTTTCTTTTTTTCTCAATGAACAGAAACATATCCCCAAGTGCTACATTCCAGAGAACATTTTCTCATTAACAATCTCTCCTGTCACAAACACTGCTGTGTATGAATGGAGGAATAAAAAAGCAAAGTTTTCCCTTTCTCTGGAAAACACCCTCAAGAAGAGGGAAGCTTTTAGGAAACTGTGAAATTTACCATATCGAAACCAAGAGTTGTACTGTCTTAGCTTCTTCTAAATGTTAAGGGATAAAATAAAAGGAAAAGAAATATCTGATAAATTCCCAAAGCACCAGTTGGTATAAATTCAACACTTATGGAACTGCTACCATTACATCCACTGCTCTATCTCCAAGTACTTTCTCTGGAAAGAAAAGAAACAGATAGGACAACAACAATCCATCACAACTCATTCCCACCATAGTCATGCAACTTTCTCAAAATTCCTCTTTTTCTCCAGAATGATTAGCGTTTTTAAGGGAACTTTGCTACCACTTTAATTGGTCATGAGTTACAGTGTAAAGATATCTTGTCCTTATAGCCTTTGCATGGCCATGAAAAGTCAATGCGTGGGTGCTCCTAAATTCCCTAAATCTACTTTAAGCTAGGTAGAAATGAAGTGTAATCAGAACAGTATAACTGTCCACTTTATATTATACAGGTGCACTAAATCAGCACTTTGATGTCAAACATTTCTGTGTAAGTCCACAAATAAAATCATGTGATTTTTACTAAACTGGTTTATTGCAGTAAATTACAGTGTTTTCTAGGTATAAACCATAGCAGCATAGAACATCTCCTTATAATAACTAGGTTAAATCAGTGCTTTGTATATACTTTATATATACATATTTATTTATTTATTTTCAATTTGTTGGTATGGTTGGGGGTGTTTTGTGGGTTTGGGTTTTCTTGTTATTTGGTTGGGTTTTTTGGTTTTGTGTATTTTTGCTTGTTTGTGGGGACGGTTTTTTGTTTGATTTTGGTAGTTTGTTTCTTTTTTCTGCTTGTTCCATTCAGAGTGAGAGTGTTGCATCCTGTGAAATAAGTCTGGAAATGACATTGGGCCCTAGGCTCAGGTGCTCTGGTATCTTGTTTTGGTAGCTCAGCTGTTGGGTAGGTTACTACAGCCAAAGGCAATGAAGAACTGTGAGAACCTGAGGCAGCCCCTGATATCTGCCAGAGTCATTTTTGTAAAACCATCTGATGACAGCCCTTAGTCTGTTTGCATTTTGCTTGTACCCATGCGAACCAGAGGAAACCCTGCTAAGTCTAACAAGCCTTTCAAAAGAAACTCTGGACCTCTGCAGGAAGATCAGGATGTGCAAGATGCAGGTTTTGAAAAATCTGTGCAAAAACAAGGCTTGCCAAGGCCTTGCCTCCATCTCTGAACAAACTGCCATCCATTCAGGTATACCTCTGACTCCTTGTCAGCAGTGTGTCTCTCTTTGGGTTACAACATTTGACCTTGTGCATAAAAATTGCTATACTAGATCAGAATAGCAGCAAAGTATTATAATTTCCACTCTATTCCTGAATCCCCCAAGCACCCAGTTATACAGCAGCCTTCCCCTGGCTAATTTTTAATTGATACTCAGAGTTGGTTCTGTGCACTAGGGCACACAACCCAGGCTTTTCACTCTGAAATTTTTTTTTATTATCTGTGTGTATATTTTGTCCTTTTCTAAGATGCACTTACCCAAATATAAATATATCAAGAGGGAAGGGCACATATAAGATTAATTTCTTATATTGACTGTTCTGGTAAAAAAAGAAAAAAAAAACATCGTAAATATCTTGCTTTACAACTCTGCTGGAGTTCATTAGTCATTTATGTATCAGGAGACAATGACTGCAATACTTTCTGTACAATTTATTTTTTCTAAGATATCTTATGGGTTTCTTCTTCACTTAAATGATACTTTTCAGATTGGATTCACATATAGGTTTTCAGTGCTTTTAATAATTTATATTGTTCATTCCCAAATCTCTGTTTATTTCTACGGTATTTGCATGCATGATTTAAACAGGATTACACTAAAATGGTGCTCAGCAGAGCAACACAGATGGAAATAGAGTGGTTTATGGTGTTCTCAAGTGAAAGAAGCACCTTGACATTTATCATATCTGACACTCTGTTATGTAGAGGGAACATCTGTAGGCAAGATTCCATGAACAAGGTTGCACAGCATTGCATTAGGCAAGAATTTATACAGAATGAGGTATTTGAAAAAAAATTGGAAATTAGACATAAAAAACCAAGAGAGGTTTTCATTTCTTGCAGTTGCGTTTACTTTTATCCTAGTCTGTTACAGTATCCATAGGAAACAAATGCTTACTCTGAAAGTCTTAATTCTATCAGTGTTTAGGAGGCATGTAGGCAATGCCCTTAATAACAGTTTAACTTTTGGTTACCCCTGAAGGGGTCAGCCACTTGAACCTGACAATTATCATAGGTCCCTTTCAACTGAAATAGTCTATTCTATTCTATTCTACTTAGAAAAAAAAATTGGAAACTCTTCTAAACAGGAGTTGGGTAATTTTTGTCACTTCAAATTTGACAAAAAAGTGAACTTTGAGCAAATTGAGATGAAAATTTACCCTATGTATTGCATGTGATTCTTTCAGTCTGGGGGGTGGCGGGGTGGATATTTTTGCTGTTGTTTGTTTTGTTGTTTCTTTTCCCAAAAGCATGACAGAATAAAGTGTTTTATAAAAATTAAGCTACTCCAGCCAGGTTTTATCATCTGAACCTGCAATTGCTGTTCTTCAAACACTGGACCTTATCTGCTGTTTTACAAGAAGCTTGCCTGTGAGGAAGACAGAGATACCATTTAATTTAAACTGTTGAAGATGAAAAGGAAAAATACCTTATTCTTCCTTTTACACAGGTAATGAGGAACTTCAGTCTTAGAAACAGACAATGTCAATGTCCTTTGGCAATGTGATGCTAAATAATGATGAAGATTGATTCATTAGAAGTATTATGCCCCTTGTTAGATAAGGAAAGTTGAAGATGTTGTTTGCTAATTCCTTTTAATAACTGACTAAAGATGATAACAGATGACAGCATAATTTCACAAAATGAAGAAACATTTGAATTAAAACCCCAAGTTTTTTACATTCATTTAACTTACCCAATATGAAGCAATAAATAGAAAAAGGATACTCCTTCTGCAGGCTGGGAAACCTGGTTGTACTGAAAGACTAAGGGTGCATTTCACCCTACTTAATTTCTGTCACCTCAGTTGGGCAGAGTGCCCTGGCCTGCTCTGCCCAGGGTTTCAAGAGCAGTAAGTACCTCCAGGGAACAAGTCATCCGTCATGTCTGAAGTGTCTGTGCCAATACAGGAGCTAGTGTGAAAAGTAGGAATGATTTTTCCTTTCAATGCTCTACTATTTTCATAACTTCCCCAGTGAAGACAAAATGTAGCTGACACAAATGAATTGTGTTAGGGCACTGCATGCTGTAAAATTGTCTCCAGCAATTGCAGGGGGCATTTGAGTGTTTTGTACCACCTCCCAGATAAGGACTTGATTTGTACCTATTATGGTACTTCTCTGCTTATATTTTGCTCATTGTAATTGTTGAATTATCCTGAAGTGTTTGTGCCAGCTCCATAATTATCCATGATTAGGACTGACACTGTCTCAGTAGTTCCCAACAAATGAGAATTAAAAAATAGAAGAAGAGTGATTTATTTTTTTTTATTACTACGGATTAGGGGGAAATGAATAAAAAGACTTTTTCCACTGAAGTCTGAGAAAGTAATTTAGAAGGATAAGCCTCAGTGACTTTACTAGCTACTTTACTACTCCCTCCTTTTCTTAAAAAGTATAAGTATCTAAAAACAAAATAAAGAAAAAATCAAAACACCTCATAAAAAATGCAATTATGTTTCAATTGTCCCCTGGGGGCTGCACTGAAAAGAACATGTTGATTCTGCTGCCCTTGGCTCCAAAAGAAACAGAATAATTAGAAGTTTGGGCATTTGCTGTACATAAAGGTAAGTGGCAAAGCCATTTTCATTCCAAAATAATAATTCTTCCTCTATGCTTATTTAAAGATTTCTTAATATTTCTTTTTTCTTCTCTATCATTGCTACTAGAATTAAGGTCCTGTCTGAGCCTCTTTCTGCATTTGTTTTGAACTTTTTACTGAGGTCATCTCCCTCTAATCAGCATCCTGGCTCCCAGTCACTCCACATGAGACACTTGCTCCAGACTTTTTACCTTCATAGCAAGTAATGTCCCAGTGCAAGATCTGCTTCAGCACTTTGTGTTGACAGAAAAGAAGGTTAGTAAAAACTTTCACAGACTACTTCCTATTTAAATATTTGCTGGAGATAGGGATAACCTTGATATAGAGGTAATGGTTTACTGTTATGCCATTCAGTCAATTTTCTCATCAATCTTTTTATTTTCCCTTCTGCAGTATGGAACATCATTAAAAAGGTCTGAACAAAGTCTTACATGCCAGAGAGTCCTGAACTGCAAGGATTCACAACGACTGCTATTTCTAACCTTAAAAAAAGCCTCTGTATGGTGTTCTAAATAAGACATTCTAGTTGCAGCTTGTTCTCATTTTGGCAGGGATAGAATTAATTGTCTTAATAGTGGCTATTACGGGGCTATGTTTTGGATTTGTGCCGAACACAGAATTGATAATACAGAGATGGTTTTGTTATTGCTGAGTAGTGCTTACCCAGAGCCAAGGCCTTTGCTGCTTTTCATACTGCCATGCTGGGGTCACAATGGGACTGTCACCAGGGCAGGGCCGGCAGGGTTGCAGCAGTGCAGCCAGGGAGATGATGAGTGTGAGTGCCTGTGGTGGGAGGCTGAGCTGGACAAGTTGGACAAGAGCCAAGGCAGAAACAGCAGCTCCTGGGGCTGGAGGGTGTTCAGCCTCTCTGGGGAGCAGCCTGGGCAGGTGCCTCCCAGCTTCCCCCGCCCCCTCTCCTTCCTGCCCCCAGGATCCTGCAGCTCCTGGACCCTGCTCCTCCCTCCACCAGCTCCGTCCTGCCCAACCTGCTGAGACCCCTCTTCTCCTGTCTCCTGCAGGCCATGGCTCTCTAAATAGACCAAAGTCTGACCTGTGGAAATCCACGTTGGCAGTTCTGCTGACCCCATTCCTTTCTTATTTCTCTGAGAATCAAAAACTCTGTTATTTTGGGATCACTGTGCTGAAGATATCCTCCCACTGTCACATCACTCCTTTTCTCTTGACAAACAACAGGTCCAGCAGGACACTTCCTCTTGTTAGCTCAGGCGTGAGCTGTGTAGGAAGTTATCTTCGACACACTCCAGGAACCTCCTAGACTATTTTCTCTCTGCTAAATTTCTGGCAGACATCTGATACATTGAAATCCTTCATGAGAACAAGGGCTCATGTTATTGTGAAGCTTCTCCCAGCTGCTTACAAAATGTGTCATCTGCCTCTTCATCCTTGTGAGTTGTCTATAACAGACTCCTATCATGCTATCTGCCTAGTTGGCCTTCCCCCTGATTCTTACCCATATTCACTTAATGCTGTCATCATGAATTGGCACTGTGCCCTTGCAGCAAAGAGGGTCACAGGCATGGATTTTTTGCATTAGCATTAATGTAGCTAACAGGCCCAGCTAAATGGTTCTTCCACTCTCATAATGAGTACCATGGGGGAGATCTGGAGTACTGTGTGCATTTAGGGGTTCTTCACTTTAAGAACGACATTGATACAATAATACTAACGTAAGGGGAAGACCACCAAGAGGGTCACTGGTCTAAGGAATATAACATAGGAGGAGAAGCTGAGCCCTAGGTTTGCTGAGCCTTAAGAACAGAAAATTAAAGGGCCAGTTCATTGCTTTCTTCAATTTCCTCATGGAAGTGTATGAAGAAGTGGAGCCATACTCTCCTTCCTGAGAATACATAATGATAGGATGAAAGAAAATGGACACAAGTCAGAATACGGGAAATTATGATAAGGGGAAAAAAATTAATTGGGAGTGTGATCAAACACAAATAAGTTACAGAATCATAGAATGCTTTGGGTTGGAAGGGACCTAAAAGATCAATTGGTTTTAACCCCCACTACTGTGGGCCGGGACATCTTCCACTAGATCACATTGCTCAGTGCCCCATCCAACCAGGCCTTGAACACTTCCAGGGATGGAACAGCCACAACTTTTCTGGGCAATCTGTTCCAGTGCCTCACAAACCTCACAGCACAGAGTTTCTGCCTAACATCTAATCTAAATCTGCCCTCTTTCAGTTTAAAAGCATTGTCCCTTTTCCTGCCACTATGTGGACATGTAAAAAGTCCCTCTCCCTCCTTTCTACAAGCCCCCTGAAGGTATTGGAAAATCACAATGAGGTGTCCTTGAAGGCTTCTCCAGTCTACAAAAGCCCAGTTCTTCATAGGAGAGATGCTCCAACCCTCCAATCATCTTCATAGCCCTCTTCTGCACCTGCTTGCACAGGTCCATGTCTTTTTCATGCTGAGGACTGCTGACCCGGATGCAGTACTCCAGCTGGCTCTCATGAGAGCTGAGTAAAGGAGGAGATCCAGCTTCCTCAACCTGCTTGCCACTTTTGATGCAACCCAGGATGTGGTTGGCTTTCTGGCCTGTGAGCATGCACTCCTGGCTCATGTCCAGCTTTTCATCCGTGAGAATTGCCAAATCCTTTTCCACATGGCTGCTCTCACTGCCTTTTTATCCCCATCTGTACTCATACCTAGGATTGGCCCAGCTCAGGTGCAGCATTTTGCCCTTGGACTCGTTGAACCTCATGAGGTTCTCATGGGCTCTCTTCTCCAGTTTGCCAAGGTCCCTCTGAAACCTGAAATCGAGAAATGTTGCGGAATACCTACCCTCAGAGGTGTTCAAAAATGCCTGAGCTGGTAAGCGTATATCTCTGCTCTTGGCATCAGAAGTGTACTAACTTCAAGTAGTTTCACTAAAGTGTCATACAACCAGATGATGGAGCTGCTGAATTACTGTGTTTCTGCAGCCCTCAGTGATATGAAGTGGAGGAGGGGAGCAGCTGACTAAATACATAATTTTGTTAGCAACGCAGTACTAAATGAGGAGTAAAGTGAGTATTCCTCAGTTCTTATGAAGTATTATTGTAGTGGGTTTCAATAGCTTATTCTTTCTTTTCAAATATTTTCTCAGCCTCTTGCACTTGATGCTTATGAGTAAGAACAGCTCGTAGCGGCAGCCAGTCCTGAAACTCCTCCATCAAGGATATTTCCTGCAGCACTGCACAGAACACTGCAGCCTCCCCCATAGCTTAGTTTTGGAGGGTTTTGCCAGGGCTCAAGATCATTCCTTCAACAGGAAAATTAAACCCAGCCCCTTTCCTTCTAACAAACTTGGCAGAGGAATTGCAACTAGAACTATTAAACGGAAAAGCACAAGGCACGCAATGTCCAAAGCAGAGAGAAAGCTATAAAAGCACACCAAGAAAAAGCACACCAGAAACTTTAAAATAATTAAAAAAAAAAGTTAAGAAAACAAAACCCATCAAACTCACAAAAAGGTCAACTAGGAGATTTCCACACAGAAAAGCAGCTGAGATATCATTCGTGTTATGAAATACAATATAAGGGAATGAATGATATCAGCAAAAATGAAACCCAAGGAATGTCTCATACTGAGCACATATAATTATTGTCTCTAGCTTCAATATCAAGTTTTTTTCACATAGATTCTTCAAAATACTAAACATTATTAGTTAGGAAAACTTGAAGTTTTCATTCATATAAATAATCATAACATTATGAATTCACCATGAAACTTTCTATTCTTTATGGAGCAAGAACAACACCCACAGTTACTGGGAAATTTAGTCAGTCACCAAACCACACCTTTCAAACAGAATTCAATTCACTTTACTGTTTCCTTGTCAAGTCTGTTATAAGTTCACTTTGATTTACTTCTGGGGTTTTTTATTTCTGGTTGGTTGGGGGTTTAAAATAACTATATAAAATACCTGTTCTAATATACATGCATTAGAATTATTTGATTACACAAAACTAATAAAAATAATAATTGTTTCAATCAGCTGTACTGCCTGGCAAACGTGAAATTTTAAATACTAATCCCATTGATCCTATTTGCAGTTGACTTTAATGAGTATAATTTGACTTACAGGACAATCAGGAATAATTTCATGCTTTTCAGAGCTACATCACTGTCAGTGGTTTAAGAGAAGTGTGAATGTAATATTAAGCACTCCTTTATCTGAGAGGATGGTGTAGTGTCCTAGATTTGGTCAGCTGTTTGTTATAAAAAAAAGAATATTCTGTTCACACGTTCAGCTTCTGAAAGTCCACTTCAGGCTTCTCCCTGCTGTTGGCATATAATCAGTATAAAACATTACTCTGCCATTTCCCACTGGGTAGTGTTTATTACTTGTACTATCTAAAGGATTTCCAGTAGTGGCAGGCAGGAAGCTGCTGGGAGCTTCAGGGCTCCCACAATTCAGTCAGATGCCAAACAAAGTCAGTTTGCAGGAACTTTTTCAATAGCGTCTCCTTTTATGGAGTGTCAGTGACTATCAATGAGGAATCTATTTTTAGCCAGGCAACTTGTCTCAACTGATCCCATTGAATAGTTTTACTTTGAATTTTAACATTGGAGAGGGCAGATTTCTGATTTCTAATAATTCTCCTATCAGGGATTTTTTTTTTCTTTTTCCCTTTTCTCATTACTCACCAGGCAATAGGAAACTAGAATTCATTCTGATTGATGCCAGCTTACAAGATGTTGGGATGACAGCAACAAGCCTTGCTTTATAAAAGTATCCTATTGACTTCAGCGGGCCATTACATCTGAAGGCAGTGATGTACCTACAGTAGAACTCACGCTCTGGGGTTATAGAGTGCATTTACCCTACTTAATTAAAGGGCCAAGGAGAAAACTTCAGCACTAAATCCCCGCCTGTCCTCAATATTGGGGGTTGCTCCATCACATAAAGGGTAGCACAAAACGAATATATTTAATGAAAGCAATTGGTGAGATTATACTGCCTGCATTATGCCCTCCTCCTTTCAAGGGGTCTAGAAAATAATTTTCTCAAAAAGGACAAGCAAAGGAAGTTGAAAGAGTTGGGGGCAATGTCAGCAAATACGATATAGAAAGTCTCAATCAAACAGAAAATGAGGGAAATTCCTATTTGTCTATCCTGTTGAAAGCCAGGATCCCTTTGTCAAAAACATTTTATGAATGACTGCTACCTAGGCTTTATGAAGATCCAACTTTCTTGCTGCTTCATGAAAAAAATGCCCCAGAAGGTCTTTACTATTCTATTTTTCTATAGTAGAATCTGATCCACTAATGGCTTTAAATAGAGATTGTCCCTGAATTAAGCTACAGAAGATAGATTGCACTTAGAAAGCATCATGTCATTCTTTGATCTACAAACTCCAAACAGGATGGCAAGTAGATTCTCCATTTTAGTATAAAGGTTTTCTTTAAAGTTACTTTACATACTTTTAATACTATTAATGTTTCCTTTAATAAGCCTTGGGCTTTTCTACTAGAAATACATTTTGTTTATATCCTCAGAGCAGCATTTAATATAGCAGTTTTACTTTGTAGAATTGCAAAATACATTACAGAAAAAAGATACGTTCTCTGCATGTTTTAGTCAATCCAAATTTAGGTGCTCAGCTGAGATTCCCACGTAGGAATGTAGCTGTTCTATGCTTTATTTATGGTCAATAGAAAACGACAAGCATGTAAGAGAGATTGAGCTCACCTAAGAACCAAATTGGTCTCTTATGCAGGTTATTGAACCCAAATGTTAAGCACCATGATGACAACGTTGGCAGTGGTATGTGAGTTCAAGATATATACCCAAGTTCTCAAGCCCTATGAATCACAATGAAGTGTAGCTTGTTTCATTTTATTTAGGGAAGATGGGAGACAGAATGCCACAGCAATCAGTGTCACTTCAAGTGTTCACATGAAAGATAGGCGTTATTACTCATGCTTCTGCATTATACCATTCTGTAAATTACTCTTACTTGAAAGTGAATGTTATGAATTTGCAATGTAATTGTTTATAACAAACAAAGAATCATAGTCTTTCAGCCTTAAAAAAGCTGAATTATTACATTATTTAATATTGTCATTGTATCACTTCATATTAAAAATAATGACTCTAGCTGAGTTAGGAACAAATGAACATTAAATACTATGATTATATAATCATATCACACCTTTTGGAAAAACTGTGGGCTTCCATAAGTTTTAAAGGTTGAATCTTTACATAATGTTGAGGAATGTACAAGATGTAAAAAATCCATACCCCCAAATAATTACTACATCTGAGCATTTTGACGGTGAAGAAATATAGAGACCACTACCAATTGAAGCAAGAAAATAAGGCTATTAAATTATGATCAGAACTTCAACACCTTCAGTTAATGATGAGGCTGCTATTAAAATGAGACTCTTATTAAAATACACTTTTACTTGACCTTTATGCCCTTCTGTAGTTGAGTCTTATTCAATTTGTCATAAATAAATATTACAATTTTCTACTAGCCATCAAGTCACTAGGAAGGAAGGACATGCTTTGCATAAAGAAATGCTTGTGGGTGGATTGTGTTATTTATATTCTGCAGAACCATAATATGTTCCTGAATTGACTTCAGCAGAAGTACAATGAGATAAATGTCCAGTGAGTTACAAAAATGCAAACTAATTTCCAAACACCAGAAAAATTTGAGGAGACCAAAAAAAAATTAGAAGTATCTGAAAAGAGTGTCACTTCCTGGAGTTAGTCAGAAATCTCTGAAATGCCTCTGAATTATTCTCACTCTGTGCCCATCTGCCATAACAACAAAACCAATCTCTTCATTAAGATATTTAGTTGGCTGCCTAAGGCAAGCTCTGTTTGTCTGTACCTCTCTTTCACTTACATAGGACGCTCTTGGGCTCACCTACCTTCTAAAACTCTGTGGTTCTGGTGACATCTCTGTTTGACATTATTTTATTTACAATATTGCTTATTCTACATACATTGTATGACATTTTTATCAATAGATGTCATTGTCTGTTAGCCAGACAATAGTGCCTTACTTATGGTGGAAGGAGTATATAATTCTCACTGAAGAAGATGATGTTCCAGGCTAACCCTTTCTGGGCTGGGGTCCCAAGGAATGATTATATATATATATGTATATATATAAAGGTAATAAATTCAGGGCATATAGGGAGTGCTTAATATGGTTAATATGATTTCATATCCTTTATCAGTTCCAAAACCTGTATCTCTAAAAACCACTCTGACACACACCACATCTCTTAGACCCTTTCTGCAAACCAACACTCTGGAAACAGCCTCTCTGGTACCCAAGTCATTCCTCACTTACACAAGCCCCAAAAATCCATATCATGCTCTGCCCTTTCTGAGTTTTCCTGCAAATGTCCAGGCTGACAAGCAAGAAAAAGAACTTCAGTGAAAGGTATTTGTTAACCACTGGAATTTTAGCCCTTGAGGAAATGTAAGACAGTGAGGGTTTAGTTTTGTTTTTCAGATAGCACAGCCCTAAACGACATATCTTTCTGAATATCAAACCACCCTCTCCATGAGCCCAACGTTTTGTCAAACCACAGGTAATCTCATTAGTCTTCATCCCTTCCCCATGTCATGCCTTTCTAACTCTGTCATGCTGCCTCCTTGTTAAGAGTTAGCTGCAGCTTCCTGTGATCTTTGACCCTGGGGACATGTCCTACAACACATTTTTGGCATTTACATTGATGGGCAAAAAAACTGGAAAGCAGTCAGTAACTGGCTTATGACTGTTCATTCAAAAATTTCCGGAGTTTTTCCCACAGCCTTACTGAGCCGATACTGAATATGTTGTCAGAGCTGTTTGTTGCAACATTAAACTGAACCCCTGCAAGACCGGGACGTGTTCTCCTCAGTTACAGCTGGCAGAAGTCTACTTGCATTGCACATCTTTGAGAGCATTTGTCAATTATTTATTACCTTCAAATGTTCCATTCTGTTCTCTGATTCAATAAGATCCCTCAAGATCGACTACAGTTCTGTTTAGATTACTTATTATAAGAAAAGGCCAAGCCATAATAATTTTTTCTTTCTGAGTTTCATAAAACTCAGTTTAGTTTGGTTGGGCTTTTTTTATTTTAGCATGTATATCTTTAAGCTCAAATGGCTAAAGATTGATAGAACAATCATTGCATCACATCTTATTTTTCAGTATACATTAATCTTTTTGGTACTGTCTTTTTTCAAAAATGCTTTTAAAATAGAAATATAGGAATGATTCTGCTACTCTTCTGTCAGTTAAGCCCTGAATATAAATGTGCTAATAAAATTGCTCTAATAAAACAGGAATAGTAACTATTTTAAGTGTGATGCATGCTGGGAAGCTAGTATTAACATTTCAGATTGGATATATTTAGTCATCCTTGACTAAAAATGGGGAAAATGTGCCTATTTTCATTGTTCATGTAAACATATTGCTTACACTAGTGAATAGTCTGAGTAAAGCCAGAAACAAATCATTCTATAAGTGTGTCATCCTACAGCCAAAATTCTTGTGATTATAAAACCATTATTACATATTCCTCCTACAGTCCAAAAACACCTACAAGCAGATGAAAATGCTGCTGAGTTGATTCCCACATATCCTCTGTCTATTCCTGATGTTTATGAATGTCCGTGACTTCTAAAAAGGAGCCTACCATTTTTCTTCCTACTTTCATGCAATCCTTTCACCGTGCCAATTCAACAACATTATTCTTTGGCAAGCATAGGCTGGAAAAGTGCTTGAGAAGAATGTGGCACAGGCAGTCTCTGGTGCTGCTCCAGATACTACCTTGAAAATTTACCTAATATCCTTCTAAATTAGTTATAGCCCTTGCCTGTTAGACAAGAAGATTCTACAATCATTGTTTCTTCTGTTTTGTACTTCCAAACAGTATGCAAACCTGACCCAGTGCTGTATTTGCCTTATATCTCTTGAGGATTTTCCTGAAAAGAAAAAAATCTTCAGCAAAGCACATTGTCTTCCCAGTTTCTTGCATTTCTGTACTGGCAAATAGAAGCAGGGCAGACCTGGAACTAATACAGGAGTTCAAAGGGATAGACAGTCAGGCTCCAGAAAAAAATAAATATGTCCAAATTGACAGCGAATTTATGGCCTGAGATAAATACATTTGTATGATGATTTCCACAAGCTTTGTGCTTTGGTATACCTGAGGGCAGAACATGACCCTAAATTTTAAGCAGCACTCAACAGTATGCTTCTTGAATGCTTTCCTGTGCTATATCATCTTATCTTTGCTTAGCTTATTCCTGGGGGGGGGGGGAGGGGGGAAGGAGGGGAAACTGTATTTTATTTGTTATTGAATAATGCAATGTTATGTTTTCCAGCAGAACTGTAATGCAGTGCAATTTGAAAAACCTAACATGAGGTATGGCTTCTGCTCTCTCTCAGCTACTCACCTGCAAGGACCAGCTGTGGTACAAGCAATTTAGGGTAGCAGGGCTTCAAGACAGTGGTGTCTTTGGAGTGGCTTATCTGAAGGACAACTGGCCATGGCTCTACCCAATATTTGGTTCCTCTCTGACTCTCTAAAGGAAAAGAAAGGAAGAAAACTGATGTGGGAAATACTGGTCCAGCCCTTGCACCCAAAGAGTGTGAAGAAGGTAAGCCTGTTAGAGATAAGGAATGTCTTTTATGAATTTTATAGGAAAAAATCCTTCAGACATCCCTTCCACCTGCCTAAAATCATAATTGGGACAAGCTTCTCCTTATGACCAATATGAATAAACAAACACAGAACTTGCTATCACATCTTAGAATTAATGCTCCCATACCAGCACCATGAAAATCCCTAGCTCTTCCGTTTGCACTTCCTGCAGTGTAATCTATTGATCCAGTGCACCAGATGTCCACATGTAAACCATGCAGCTAAAATTAAGCACCACTGCACATCAAAAGGAATACACACAGGCAACAGATCAAGGATCAAAAGACCCAGTTAACCAGGAGAAAAACATTTCTCACCATGTGGATTCTCCAGTACTAACCTCCCTGTTCTCATCATCAAGGGAGACATCTCTCCTGATTACAAAGTCCTTCCAAAAGAGGTCTTGAGAACTAAAATTAACAAATATTAGAAATCATAGCTTTTGTAGAAACTAAATCTATGTTTCTCACATTCTGTTTTCTCACATACCACCATTTTTGACAAGTGATAAATTAACATCTTCTTTTCCTCATGTTGGGTACAATTGCTTTATCACATCATTCTATAGATGTGTATAATTTTGTTCAGAATAGTGGTTCTCAGCTTGTGTGTAACTTTAAAGTTTTTTGTTTCCATGTCATATTTTTTAAAAAAGGCTGATGCCTCTGAAAGCCTGTCTGTTTTTCCAGTTTTAAAAACATTTTCTCTCCCTAAAAACTTTGACTCGTTCATGCAGGAAATCATCTACCCAAAGGGGAAATATTCCATGGTTTTGGGGCAAGAAACTCTTCCTTCTTTGAACCTTCATTTTCTTCACAGACTTACCATTACACAGGAATTGGCTGCTTCCATTTTTTTAAATATAAGATTTTTAGGCAGTATTAATACCTGATCTGCTTCTGTACATGGCTGCATGCTTTCCCAGATCAACTCTTTTTCCCAGTTTCAGTGAAAATTTTCATATATGAAAAATTGTGTGCAGGGAGAGAATGTTTTTACATTAGGCTCTTGGAAACACAGAGAGCAAGCAGCATTTTCCCAAATATGTGTTCTGAAGTGCTAGTAAATTCAGGGTATCAAGCAAGACATTGTGAAAGAGGATGCATGGATCTTGTCTGGGGTTCTTGCTCATTAATTAGAAAATTTTTTTTTAGCTTCAGTGAGTTTGCCTGAGTGAGACCCAGCAGGCCAAACAGTCAAGTCCCTTATGTCGGTGAGACTGTTTTGATTTTCACTACTGCATTAGCAATGCTGATATCAATGCTAATCAACCTGTAATTTTACAAATGAAATGTTATAAATCTCAGTAATAAACTATACACAGAATACAGATGTAGAGTACTATGAAAACAGGTTTAGTTGCAGTTACACCTCAAAAGAGTTCAGAGAGGAATTGACTTAAGGTTACACAAGTAGAAACCAGAACTTGAAAACTAATACTTTGCTAAAAGAGCATTTTTACAGTTGTAAAGTCACTGTGAGTTCTCCCCAGCTTGCTTTAGCATCATTTTCCTTACCCTTCCACTCGCCTTTTTTTCACCTGGACTCTCCCCTCAGCAAGTATGATGCTGTCACCTATTCTGACTACCTTGTCCAACTTTCATCCTTCTGATCAAGCTGAAATTCTTACCTCTACAATCTTTATTTCCCAACTTTTCTAAGACAAATTCTTGTTCTTACAGGATTTGAGCCCTGTAGATCTTTACAATACTAGGACAAGGGAACCTCAAAGCCCTGCTTTCATTCCTGATACTACTTCTACCCATGCCAGTCTGTAGATAGCACGAATCACAGCAGTACTAAAATAAAGGATGCTGTCTCCTTCATTCAGGGTCATGATTTCAACTCTCAAGGTCTTTGCCCACTGTGGTTGGACCTTTTGTTTTTCAAATATTTATCTGCATAGCTCCCTGACATCTGTGATGTGCCTGGAAATCTCCAATTGTTTTTGTTTTCCTCCTTTTTCAAGGTAATAACAAAGTCAGTTCTAATGAAATAACAAACATTTTGGACACAGAGACTACTCTCCTGACAAATTTCAAGTTTCTGCTTCAAAAAGCGGTGGTGCTAGAGCAATGATGGTATCATCCAAATATTGGGCTATTACAAAGTATGTTTCTGTCTGTTCATTTCCAGATGTAAATCACTGGGTGGCAACTGACACCAAGAAATTGAAAAATGAGTCTGTTAGCTGTCAGGTTGATGCATCTGGCTGTCTGTGTGGTTATAGTGGTATCACAGTGTCTTGGGGAACTACTGAATCACCCTATAACAGAAGGTTACCTACTTCTCTGTGTACAAAGTAATAAAGCATTATCTGGAAAAAAATATTAGTCAGCTATACTTTTTAGGCCAATTTGTCTCACAGCTACACTACAGTAAATCAGAAATAATTCCACAAACCTTTGTAGAGCTATTCCAGATTTATGTTTGTAGAACTGAGGGCATAATCTGGTTCTTTTTGTCTCGTTCTATCATTCTATATAGCCAGTTACTGAAATAGTGACTATGGGCAGAAGTTTTTTGGGGAAAAAAAATCTGTCATAAAAGCACATTTATTTTCACAATGTTTTCAACACCAAAGCTAAAATACAATGGAATAGATATACTGGTCACTTTTGAACTCTTCGCTGGCTGTGTATGAGATATATGTGAACTTTCTTCATGCATTTAATATACAACCTAGGCAGTGGTGTGATATCTATCCTGCCACTGTACACAGTCTGCATTTTCAGGGAGTAACAAGGCCTCTTTCTTTCTTTTTCATCTAGATTACCAACAGGAAGGGTATTAAAAAAAAATCCAAATAAAAAGCACTATCCTTTCCAGCTCTGCCCCACTCAGAGATGAGCTCAATTGCTCTGGTCTTTCCAGAGCACAAATATACACAGGCCCTCTCCCAAAGATCATGTAAGCTAGCCATGGTCCCATATATTGGAAATCTGTTATTTGAGAAGTCTAGTCTATGGTCTAATATGACAAATTTCAGAGAAAAGAACAACTTCTAAATGTTACCTGATATTTCTATTGCTTTTATCTAAACCTAAACACGAACATTTGAAATTTGTTTCACTACACAGCATATGGGGAAAAACATAAAAAAAAGGCCTGTTTTTTAGTTCAGTCATTGCACTGCAACTGTAACAAGTTAAGGTCGGTGCATGCCTTTTTATCTGATATGCCACTAAAGCAGCAGTCCTAATAGCGATCACTGCCATAGGGGCACCAGAGTCATTGAGATTCTTTATTTCCAGAAAAAAAATTCCTGTTATTTCTCCACCAAGACTTAGCTGCCTTTTTTTTTTTTTTTAATAACTATAGTAGGTGAAGATAACTTAGATTGCGAACACTGGCAGGCAGCAGATAATTGCATGTCTGTGGGTGAGTGGGTGACTCTCTGAAACTGAACTTCTGAACTCACAAGCAAGCATGAGCCTGCCACCCGCTAGCTGTAACTGGCATAGGCTGACTGTAAATCTTGATAACATCAGGACTAATTAACTGTGGCAGGTCCTGATTTCTCCAATTAATAACAAGATGTAAGACAGAACCACCAATTAGGAGCTGATCATGCGTTTCTTTCTGTACATTGACTATTTGGATGGGGAAATCTGGGGGCTGGAAAAGAAGGTGGTGAAGATCAGGACTGGATTAAAAATCCTGGAAGTTGCAGAAGACCCTGGAGATCAGATCACTGCATGGAAAAAAAGTGTGAGAGACCATCAGAGACCTTGGCTGCTAGACCAGAGAACTCTCACACCTGAGACTGGTACCTGTGAGGAGTGACACAGCATCACCTGACTGGGCTTTCTGCCGGTCCTTCCCTGGCCTGCAGCCACCTACCTCCCTGTGGGGAGGGACACTGAGACCCGGGGAACACAGTGCTGCTCTGGAGGGAGAAAATGAGTGTGTGAGGAAATCAAGCAAGGTAAAACCTTAACCTCAGGGGTTCTTAAATAAACCCGAATATCAAGATTCACCATGGAATGTTGTTTACTCCATCTTTCCCGTGACAATTTAAGATATAACTTGTACAACCATATCATTAGACTGCCGTCAAACTGCATACCCATGCTGCATGCAAAACGCAGTCTATGTGTTCACAACAGAAGACCATGTTACTTGTGCAATGATCAATGACTCACCAGCAGTGTAGTCATCTAAATTTAGTCCTGTGCCCTATTGAGGAGTTACTCTGAGAATTTACCATGGTGACGCTACCCTTATGAGCTTATTATCACTATGTTCATCTTCTCCCTCTCCTTGCTGATGGAAAATAGACATAAATACGCTAGTGTTGTTCTCTTGTTGTCAGCTGTTTTTCTTTCAAATTCTAACTTCTAAATTGCATATAAAAAATGAAAGGAGAGAAACTGAGCAAAGATCACTTAATCTTGTTAAACATGGCAGCAAATCACATTTGTGTCTGAGTGGTGCAACAACAAAAAAATACATCCCAGTACCAGCCCCTGTAAATCCACTACTCAACTATTTTGAAACATGGTAAATCAAATTTAATGCCAATATGTCTATATATGAAAGAACAGTCTGGCTGAGAAAACAAGAAAATTGTACAAAATTATACAAGTTGTATTTGAAGCAAGTTTTGTTAATAATGAAGTCACCCTTGTTTGCTTGGATTTTTTTAGATATTTTTTAAAGGGAACTCAAAACACAAGTTATTAATAAATATTTTCATGTAATTAGACTGTGGAAGTAGAAATTTCTGTAGAAATACTGGAAGCTCCTTTAAATGCTCAAAGAGGCATTTGAATGAAACTGGGCAAAACACCACAGAAAGCTCTGCATAATGTCAGTCATGCTGGAGAGTAACTGAAAATGGCTGATGTCCTTTTTCAGACTTTTATCATAAAAACATGGGCTGCCGTTAAACTAGAGTCTGTTTTCTCATAAGGGAGGTACAAATATCCACTAATACTGGTAGTGCTTATTGAATTTCCTTCTGCAAGTATGACATGATACAGCCAGCCCAGGCAATGCTAAAAAAAGCAAAGACAAGTGAGGTCAGAACATTGAACTGATGTCAAATACCATTTCCGCACCTCATCTGCTCTCTGAACAAACTGTTACTGCTTTTCTTTAAATCAGTAGCTACTCACTGGCTGTGACCATTTCTCTATCAGCTCCTGGGCAGGCATGTATTTTAACTCTCAGGATAATCTGGGTGTCCTCAGGAAAGAGGACTTGATGTCAGCCAACATTGTTCTATTTTCAGCTCTGTCTGAATCCAGTGGTAAAACATCTGCTGTGGGTATGGATTCTAAAGCCACGTTCTGCTTCAGTTTCAACCCTCTCCTTTTAACTTCTCTTTTCTGGTTTCCCTATGTGTAAGTCTTGTGTAATTATTTCAGGAGTAGTTCTCCTCAGTTCATGCAACATGACAGAATTGGGCACTAATGTATTTGTCCATCTGCACTTTTGCTTGAAAATTTGTCTCCAGCAACATCCTTTCCACTGATAGCATGTTTTCTTCCTCCTGACTTCTTAGCTAACAATACATTAAGCTTATTTTTTCACAAGAGGTACTTAAAATATTCTAGACATTTTGTGATTTAGATAAATAAAATAAGCCTGCACAGCTTAAGGATTCAGGCTGCACCCCTGGCCTCATCTTTTTCTTTTCCACATAAATCAGCTTATTTCTTTCTAAGTACTCCTGAAAGCTTATTTAAATATGCCATAAAATACCACTGTGCGGGTGGCTATATGGACAGAGCAAAAGGTAAAAGCAGTGCTGTCCACAGGTACAAAGTGTACTACACAATCCCTGCGTAAGACCCTTCCTTATAAAGGTAAAAGTATTTCAGCTGAAAGCAACATTATAAAATAGGCTAAAATGCATAGGTGGGCCAGTTCTGTGAAATCCAAAGGACTGGATTCAAGGGCATTAGAGTGCTTAGGGCTTTTTACCTGCCTTATCAGAAAAATCTTCTAGTGACAACCTTGATAGCAAGAAGTTAAACCAGCTGGAGAGTGATGAAGCAAGTCAGGAAATGTGATGAAGGACAGACACATCATGGAATATATAAAATAGCTGGAATATTTCAGGCATGCCAGGGAATTGAGACAAGAAAGAAAGCATTAACCATGTCACAAGACACTCGAGGGTTCGATCTCTCTGTGGAGGGCTGGGAAGGTTCAGAAGGGAAGACAAATACCAGCAGCAGGCTGGATCCATCAAACTGGTCAGTTAGAGCCTCCATCCTTTGGAAAAGAGAGACAGATCCTGACACAAGATCAGCAAGACCCTGGGAACTCCACAGCCATGAGGAATAGTACTACACTTAGTTATTCCCCTGGATTTAGTATAGTCTAGAACTGATGTTTTCCTTTTTACTATCTGCAAACAGCTTTTCTGTATTCAATTTCTAAAACGCAATTGCCTGCTGGCTGCCAGTTTATGAGATTTCTGGCATGTATGGTTGTTAAAATGTATAAATAATTTGAGACCTGCTAACCTGCCACTTATACTGGGGTCAGTTTTCATTCTGTGTGACAACAGTTGCAATTATTTTTGCACTTTTCTTTTTTATTTTCTTTTTTTCCCTGGCAAGATTCCAAAGACCAGTGAGTTGGTGAGCAGAAAATGATAGCTTTTTTATCTGTACAGAATTATAAGCAGAAGTATGCAGTGAATAGCTCTAGGATGTCTATGGCATTACTAGTATCATCATCAAAGCAAGATACGACAACAAGAATGTGTCTGTTGGAAAACCATTCAGGATAAAGGAATATGTCAACAGGCAACGCCATGATGTTTCTGAGGGGTTTGGACTTGTAGTTAGTGAGGTTAGAGCTATTCAAAATTGCCCACTATAGTTTTGCTTTTCACTGGTTTCTTTGTCCTGGTAAGCCATCCAGCTCCTCAGCTCATCCATTTGTTGTTGTTTTTAGTTTTAGGAGAGAGGCTTAAAGCACATTACATTTTCTTCCTCAACAGCAGAGAACAATGTTGAGACCACATCCATCCCTCAGTGACTTAGTCTTCCAAAGTGGACAGTTATTAAGTGCACTATGATGCAGACAGCCTTCTCTATAATCACATGAAAATCTAAAATATAAGGGTTTATATAGCACCCATTATCCTACGGCTGAGAAAGGTGATTGTGCCTGCAAGGTAGAAGCTTGCAGTAAGACAGCTGCCATGTGTGACATGAGATGTCAGCATCTAGAAGGGAAAATCCAGTTCAAGGTGTTTGACTCCTTGGCCAGGAATTTATTTGCTAGTTTCTGCTGCCTTTGGCAAATCCCTAGCGTAACTTATTTCAGAAAACCTCAGAACCAATGCATAAACAGGGGTGGAGCATAGGTAAATATAGTTCATTTTCCATAGGTAGACAGAAGACAAAACCCCAAGAGAGTGAGGCTGTACAGGTGGAACAGACATTGAGTAGGTGTAAGTGCATAACTGCCTGCAGAAAAGTAAAAACTTCCATTTAAAATCTCTTCTAGTATCTCAGATGAGTTTGAGACTGTATAGATATGAACTCTAAGGTTATAATAGCATTATTAGACTCCACATGTATATAAAATATTTTTTAGGCTGTAAATTACTGATTGGATCATTTTAACCAAAAAAATATATAATCCCTGTAGATGCAGTGTTAGAGTGCATTCACATATTACTTTGTCTTTCCCTTTATGTGATAGTTTTGTTTCTCGTTTCTGCTGCTAAATTTGACCCCAAAGTCACAAAGTCATGTGTATAGGCATACTGATGAGAGCACATTCCTGGAGTCCTGTGCTCATAACCCACAGCAGGACTTGAAGGACGTCTTCCTTTTAATACCAAACTGTTGTGTTGTTTAATATGTTATTTGGGTGTAATCTGTAGGAAGCTGTTATACGAAAGAAGTTAATTGAATCACTGCCTTTCAATCATATTTTTCTGGTTATATGTTTTGTCTCACAGCTACCTGAGGACAGAAATGATCTTTGTACTGGCAAAACGGGATTGCTGAACACCTGCATTAAGCATCAGCACCAGCACCTGATTTCCTATGACAATCCTAGGAGCATTTCAGTGATGCACCAGACACCTGAACCTGCTCCAAAAAAGACTGAAAATTGAGTCTTGTATCTCATGACTATGAGCTGAAAGCCAAACATGCCATAGTGCCTCTCAGGAAAAAAAAAAAAAAAATTAAAAATAAGAACATGGAAATAAACTTGGAAACTTTGACCAGCATTTTTTCCTTTGGTAAAAGAGTTTTGTTTGCCCACAGAGGACCACTGGTGACCAGCTACCGTAGAAGACATCCCTTCTGTTGAACCCATCATTAACTGCCTCCTTTGATGCTCAGGTCCTTTTCTTCCCATCTCCCAGTGCCTAAATTGCATCGGAGGTTGATTAAGTAAACAAGTATTTTAGGAAAAATACCAAAAAGTGGAAAAGAAGTTTAAAAACATGTAAGAGTATGAACTAGTATAAATGCATACATATTGCTCATAAATGAAACAATTAATTTCTTTAGGCAGCACAGAGTCAGTATTCTTCAGGCTTCTGTTTACAGAACAGTCAGCAACATGGTGCCAAGTGAGCCCTCATTTTCCCTGAACACCATACGCCATTACCAACAATTCTGAATAAGTGTGGAGGAGATGGACTCTCATTTTATCACTTCAGAAGCACATATACAAAACACTTACCCCTCTTGTCCCCCAGTAAATATTTATATCACATAAAATGCCAGCGAGGTTTAAAACACTGGGAGCAAGTGAACGCTTCTGCTGAAATAGTCTGCAGTGAAATAGCTGGTGATGCTGGAAGTTAAATTGCCAGTGTTAGGCATGTAGTTTCAGGCTATTTGTAGATATTTCACAGTGATGCCATTGATCTTGAGTTTGGGGCACTAGTAAATCACAAAAAAAATCAATGTGACAATCTGTGTAAAGTGAAGTTTGTTTGAATAAACAGTTCTAAGTTAGTATAAATGCATACACATTGCATATTTGGATTAAATGAGAACCATTTTTCAGAAAGTATGTGAAATGAGAACACTAATATAGAAAATTTTTCAGTATGAAGTTCAAAACTGTGGATGGCAAAAGCTTTAATGCTGACACACAGTTCTGTGGTGAGTTGTAAAACTTATGTGTCAAAGCAGAAGCATTTACAGGGCTTTGCTGCATATGGACTCTCAGCCCCAGCACAAGTTGCCTTATGGCTTTTGCCAGCCATGTGGGCTAGACGTAGGATGCTACAGGGGAGGACAATTTCCACCTGCAGGATTCCTGGCAGGGCACTTGCTCAGTAGACAGATTGTGCAAACAGAATAGTGAAGAAAAATTTTTGCTCGTTCCGCCAGTCCTACAGAGAAAATTAATGCCTGTCATTTTTTCTGCTATCCTCCATGATGCACAGAAAGACCAGCCACCCAAGCTCCAGCACAAGGTCAGCAGGGGCCACTGAGATAGGGATGGTCCCTGCAGGAGGACTGTGACTTTGGTCCTGCTAAGTCCTTGTCCTAGTTCAGCAGGTGGGACCAGTTATCACTGTGTGGGGGTGATCAAAGCTACATATTCTACCCCCACTATTCACTTCCCAAAAACAATGGACCATTTGCAGCAGCTGCCCAAGCAGTCGTTAGCACCTTCACATCCAGCCCGAGGAGGTGTGGCTGCTAAAGGGCCATCAACGGTTCAACAGTATCCCATGACTCACAGAGTTACATCACCCATTGTGTGAGTCCCCGCCCTGGGGGAGGGACTGGGTGCTCCCTGAGGGTATATAAGTGGGGGGTAAGAAG
>JAWWMP010000001.1:68249600-68262994 GCA_035047865.1 Dendrocincla tyrannina
CTTTCATTAAATTGTAACTCTGACTTATAATCTCTCTTGTGGTGGGTCCATTTCTCCTGCCAGTTTACCTTTAAACCTGCTACAGTCCTCTCAATCCTAACTGTCCTGGCTCTCAGAGCTCCTGCTGTGTCCACAGGGTGGAAATGACACAGGGCTCACATCAACAGGGAGTAGTGGTCTTCTCGAGATGGTATCTCCAACTTCTGAGGTTGTGAAGACGCTATAGCTGACATTTGTACATTGAGGCAGTTAAAAACTGTTTCCAGCTTGGCTTTGGACTGTGGCTACACAAACACACAGTCATGCACATACAGGCACACACACAGCATTCTTAGCCCTTAACCTACATCCAGCCCCATTGTTACTGATGCCTAAATTCCTGTAAAAGGCTTTCAAAAAACATTAGTGGAGAGATAGATAGATAGGTAAGATATAGTTCTTTTTTTAGAAGTTTCCAAGGTGCAAACTAAAAGTATGCACACACACGTCAGCCAGATGTTACAGTTTTTATAACTTTCAGTAGTTAACATACTTGATATCTATAGCCAACCGGTGGTACTATTTTCCCCTGATGCCCACACTCAGAACTCCTCAGAACTGCCCCTTGGAGCCCCTCCAAGGGCTCTGAGTTTACTCTCTTGTTTTGACTACAAGATATCTTATTATCTCAGTTGGAGTCCTTGCAGGTGTTCTTCAAAACAGTGTGTCCTTGGTAATGTGTGTGAAAGTGGTCCATGACTTCCAAGTGCCATCTAAAATGTGAGAACTTAGGGAAACTCATTCAACATATACCACTCTATAAAAATCTACAAAATACACATTAAAATCTGTAGGCATAAGTTTCACCCTGGGAGACTGCAAAACATGAGAACTGGAGGAAAGAAAGGGTCTCTCAGTTCCCAGCTGTCAAGCTGGGAAACAGCAACATGAAGGCTGAGGAAAACAGTGAGATATTAGAAGCATAAACAAGAGACTAACTTTTGAGATGTTTGTCCTTTCTGTAGTTACTTACTACTACTGCTAGCAGGCACCACTTTTTCTGCACAGCTTGAATGTATCCTTCCCTTTTCTCACAATACCAATTTATGGTTTCTTCTCCCTGATTTATTTTCAGTATTACACCTGATGAAAAAGATGATGCTCTGTTTTAAGTTTACAGTTGAAAATGAATCTACAAATGCAGAATAGAAACATAAAATATGAGGGTAGGAGAGGAAAGAAGGCAAAAAGAACCCTAAAGACATACTGTACAAAGAAAGTTTAGGTGCTGAATGACAACATGCTAAACCAAAATTAAACAATCGTTATAATGGCACAGGAAATAAAAAGTAATAATTGAATTCAGGAAACTTTTTAGTAGATCAGATTCGCATTTATAAACATTGCTGGCCAGAGCTGTGTGAGTCCACAGACAATTAGGTTATAACCCTACAGCAGGACATCTGACGGCAGCACGGAAACAGACCAACACCAGCTGTACCCACTCACTGCTTTGCCATAGTCTTTCAAGCATCACCACAAGCTGCCCAGACTACCGGAAACCCTGAGTGATTACATGGAGACTGGCACCGCAGCTAATCCATGACATGGCAGCCAAGATAACAAAACTAATCTGGGTCCCTCAACACAAAACTCTGACAGCTTATCTACAGAGCTGTATTGCCTTCATAAACTTTGTGCATTCAGGGTGTGACCTTATGTTCATAATGTAAGCAAGAACCATTGTGTCACATGCAATAAAATTATCCTTATATTCAGATGCAGCTTATTCCCACTGAAACAAATAAAAGCCTGACCTCATTGATTTTTCCTTTGAAAAAAGGCTTTTTATGGAAAATCATTTGAACAGAAAGAATTTTCCTTTGGACAAAAATTATCTATATGGCTAACTTGCTGTCTCTTTGTTTATCTAGGAGAATGACATTGGTCCAGGAAGCCAAATAAGTGCTTGGGAACAAAGTACGAAAATATCTCAGGGAAGCATTTGCTGAGTCTAGCTGCTGATGTAAATGTGTGCAAGACTGTTGAGCCCAGCTGAGTTGTAGTTACTTATGAGAGCTGTAAATTTAGACAAATATCTTTAGTGAGCGAAGTTGGTTCAACGGATTCTGCAACTTGTCCCTTATTTAATATAAGTGCAATAGCTTTAATTCATCCCAGAAGACATCAAATGGTGGGACCAGCACTTTTGCTTCTCCAGTATGAAATGCACTAATAGCTTCACTCAAGGAAGACTATCAACATAGTATTATTCTTCAAGAAGGTGGCTCCCTTACATTCCACCTTCTGGGAGCATCTCAGAAATACACTCTATAAACATACATTCCAGGTGCTCTGCTTACAGCCTGTTTCTTCTCACTTGGGAGATGTTTTAAAGTCCTCTTCTGCTCAGTGGGAGGGCTTTTTGTACAGTGACACACACATTTCACCAGTTCTTTTAGCAAAATTTGTGTCTCTTGGTGAATTGCAACTTAATGCAAGGGAGCCTGATTACTTGAATTTTTCTCACTGGCTCACAAATTTGACTGTATAGGAATGTGTTAGGGGTGGCTCAGGACAGCAAAGAAATGCTTCTGAACGTATGTGCACCAGCACTACCAAGAAATAATTTGATTGCATCATCGGGTCTTTAGATTTCAAAAGATTTGAGGGAAGCTGGGTTTGAGTAGGTATTTGTTGTCAAGATGCATTTGAGACACTTGTCCAAAAAGACCGCTGTTCATGAAGTCATTTTGGTCCAGCAGATGTAAATATGACTGATTCAAACGTAGATAACTGAAGACTTCATTTTGGAAAACAAAGAGAGTACTCTTTCTTGGAGTTCTTAATGTCTAAACAGGTGTACAGGGATATAGCCTGAGAAAAAGCCCCTTTCTGCCTTACATAAGCCCATGCTTGGGACCACATGTAAACTATTCCTGCCTTTCCCATCAGTAAAGGACCTGGGAGTGCTGGTCGACAGCTGCTGAACATGAGCCAGCATGTGCCCAGGAGGTCAAGGAGGCCAATGGCATCCTAGTTTGTATCAGAAACAGTGTGGTCAGCAGGACCAGGGCAGTGATTATCCCCCTGTACTTGGCACTGGTGAGGCCACACCTCAAGTACTCTGTCGAGTTCTGGGTCCTCATTACAAAAAAGACATTGAGGTGCTGGAGTGTGTCTACAGAAGGTCAACAGATCTGGTAAACTTTCTAGAGAGTAAGTCCTATGAGAAATGGCTGAGGGAGCTCTTTAATCAGGAGAAAAGGAGGCTCAGAGATGACCTTATTGCTCTCTACAACTACCTGAAAGGAGGCTGTAGCCAGGTGGAAGTCAGCCTCCTCTCCCAGGCAACAAGCAATAGGACAAGAGGAAATGGCTTCTAACTGTGCCAGGAGAGGTTCAGGTTGGACATAAGGAAGAATTTCTCCACTGAAAGGGTTGTCAAGCAATGGAACAGGCTGCTCAGATAAGTGGTTAGTCAACATCCTTGGAGATATTTAAAAGGTGTGTGGATGTGGCACTTAGGGACATAGTCACCACCCCTAGAGGTGTTCAAGAAACAACTGGACATGGTACTTAGTGCTATGGTTTAGTTGACATGGTGGTGTTTGGTCAAAGGTTGGACTCAATGACCTTGGAGGTCTTCTCCAACCTTGATTCAAGTGTAATAACAGAAACCACTGGGGCAGTGATAAATTCCTATGCTATCATAGGATTCTATGGTGAGTTCAACTTCTGTGAAATCCCTTTGCAAAAATATGAGATTTAGATGAACAGTAACCAAAGACACCAAGTCCCAAAAAGAGGCTTATATTTTCAGGTAATAGTTTAACTAGAAATACAAAACAGACTTCCCTCTGGTTTCTACATTGCCTTGAAACCCTCTGGCTCAAGGGAGTGTCCCATATTTTAAATTAAGGTCTGGAGTGTGCCCCACCACTTTAGGTCCATTGGGTGGCAATGCTGTTCTCCACTGAGTCCCCTGCCCTGCAACACAGCAGGTGCTTCTTCAGCTGCCATCATACATCAGGCCACAATCTGATTTCACAGCCATAAACATCCAGCCCTGGCCTTGTAAAGGAAGCTTCAGGGGATCTGGCTTCTAACACATCAGGATTTGAAATGGAGGCATTTTACCAGCAGTGAATAACAGGAAGCTAGGGATCATCAATATATTTGGATTACAGAGTGGTTTAGTGGTGTTAACTCAAAACTTCCTGAGGCCTGTTTCTTTTCAATAACTCCTCTTGGAAGCGGATTTTGCTGCAATACCCATAAATTTCAAAAAGCAGGTGAGTTCATATTGGGCCCAATTCGATTTTCAGAAACCAGATGAGTCACACTATTGCTACAGTTGGCAAGAGCTTGCAGAGGCAGGTGTGTTCTCACTTCCCAGCAAGACTATCATGACAGAGCTGGGCTCTGAGGATGCTGTAACCTCCCCAGTGTGGTTGCTGCTTGGTTTGCCTTTGTTCCCAACTCGGTGGCAGCTGAAAGACGACATTTTTTTGTCCAGAAGTGGCATCACAGTGAAACAGTCGTATTGCTTTTAACACCCGTGCCTCTCTTTCTTCATTACTCTGGCACGATATTGGAGAGGGAAGGCTCTCGTGGGTATTAGTTTTAGCTGTATAAGGAAGGAGGCTACTGTGCTTTGGTCTTTCAGTGGCCTGCGAGAGAATGTGTATTTTACAAGACTTGAAGGAGGAACTTGATAACATTTCCTGAGATGGAGATTACTAAACTAAGCTTGTAGTGGAGGCGATGCAAGTGATATAAATGAAAGGACTAAGAAGCACATACAGTTTTTATATGTGCTTTAGGAAGAGAGTTCAGGCAATGTCAGACATTGGGATCACAGTGATAGGGCAGTGTTTAGGGTACATGAAACATTTTAACATGGGGTCTCGTACCTCAGGTTTAAGTTTACCTTGTCGGCAGCCATATCCAGTTGAAACAAGATTCAGAAAAGAGACCTTAGATTATTTAGTCTGAGAAACTTTCCACTGCATTCTCTTTTCCTTCTACTTTGGCAATGAAATACTTCTTTCATATTCAACCCAATAATGTCTTTCTTTTAGAGACATTCTGCTTCCCACCAATGAAAAAAAAAAAAAGGAGAGAGAGAAAGAAAATACTAGCTCTATTATCACAAAACAAGTAATATTCACGTATCAAAACCCAACAGTGTAATTGGTTTATGAACTGCTATTGCTAGAGATGGGATTCAATGGTACAAAAGGAGCCAGTTCAATTTGGCTTTATAAGGTTTTCATAAATTTCAGCTGCCATAAATCTGCTCTGCTGTCAGAAAGACTACTTTGATCTTTATTGACGGAGAATTTACACTGGTGTTTTCATATAAAACCTGTTCACGGAGTATCTGGAAACATATTTTTTTTCTTTTTATAGAGGTGTTATATGAGAGAATTTTCAGGAACAGAGACTTTCTGGCAGCATTATCTGTAAAAGAGTGAAAAGAAGTCTCTATTCCACAACGACCAGGAAATCAGCTTTATTTTCCTCTTATGCCAACGTATATTGACAGAGATTTCATTGCAGCTAACACAGTATAACCTCCATAAAGCTCATGCAGAAGGGAGAGAGGCAGGACCCTCCATTCAGGCTTGAATGAAATCCCAGCCAAGGCCATACTGTGGCACATTTTAGAGGAGTGGTATAAGGTGTCTTGGCATCATTACATAAGGCTGAACTGGATAAATTATTAGATTTCTATGGGAATTTTTAATGTGGTATTATTATATCACCCCTGTTTATTATTTTACTCTACCATTCATCCTCTTAGATTCTCCCACAGATGAAGGGAGCAATCATAAAGGCCAGCTGTGGCCAAGAGATGCTCCTCCATCTGTAGAGGCAATGAAGAGCAAGGTCTGCTCTGCATGGAGTGGGGGGTGGAGAGGAGGAGAGGCTGCACAACATTGTCAGGGCTTCTTTTAGCCCAGGTCTTCGTCATGAATGGAGAGAAGTCAAAGTCTGGCAAGGAAGGGTTGGTCTTTGGGCTCTTGTAACAGAAGATGAGAACTCAGAAAGAGACTTGCAGAACAGGAGCTTCAGATAGGAAAGAAAAGTAAACAGACTCCAGAAGGGCAACTTAAGCAAATTTCCATAGAGGAAGACTAAGTTAGGTGTAGGAGAGGCTGTGGTGAATCTCTTATCTTGAGTTTATAAGCTCTGATAATGATCCATTTGTTCCATGCTGCTGTGTGTCATTTTGATCACAAGCCAATCCTGAAATTGAATGACAGCAATTTCAGTGGGGGAGCACTATCATCAGTGCTACAGCATCATTGGAAGAAAAGTTGGAGGAAATTTCAAAGACCAAAGAAAATTGCATATTTCATGGCTTTTAGGAAGGCAATTTCCATACCATCATCTGGGACAACACATCTATGATGTATTACTTGAATCATCTGATATAAAACACCAGTTGTTTAGCCCCTCTTTCTGATGGAGGAAAAGGAGTTTTCTTCTTCATGCCACTGTTTTCTGAAGTGAGTTTATTAAATTAAATCCCAGTGTGATTCTACGATGGTTTTTTAAAAAACATAGGGAAGTACAGCTTAACCTCAGTGATCCTTTATGCATTGTTTATTGAGCATGACAATAGATTAGACAGTTACAGCCAAGGACTTCCTCATTTCACCAGAATTGTTTCCATTAAATTCGGGGTTTATTAAAAGGCATTCTTCAGGGGAAATATGAAATCTCATTCTTTAAAGTTTGAATTTTGCTATTTTTTTAACATTTTAAGACTAGCTGTAGCAAAGAATCTTCATTTAAGCCTCTTCTAATGTTCATTTTCTAAGTTTTAATCAGCTGTGTATGTGGGAGCAGAGGTGGTAATGAATAAAAGGTGTGGGGTAATGCTGGGAGGGGATGGTGAGCAGAAGTCACGTGAGTAGTAAAATAAGACGAAAACTAATAATGCCTAGCAACCTAAGGGGAAAAAATGTGCATGGCAACAGAAAGGAAGGGCTTAGCTGCAAAGAGAACCCTTGCCAGGAAAGAGAGACAAAGAGAAAGAAAATTCATAATATAATAAGCCTCAGAAGTGGGGGATGGAAAGGAGAAAGAATGAATAGTTTAGAAACTTGGAAAAACAAGCCAGCTAGAGCTTGTTGTGCACAAAAACGTCAGAGAGATTTACACAGCTATCAGTGAGAATTTGCACTGGTTTTTTACGCTGATGAACTGAAACAGGAGATGTAACAAATGTGTGGTCAACCTTGTCGTTATACTTGGACCTTCAAAAGGAAAACTGAACTCAAATAATTCTGTTACAAAAACATCAGGCCCACTACCTGGGCTAGAAGAAAATATGTATTTATGTTCCTCAAAGAACAGGACCTTGTCCTACCAAGTACTCCAGGCTTCTGACAGTGTAGACAAAATTCAGCTAGTAAGCAGCAGCAATGCACTACCAAAAAGTGAAGATCTAGAGTCGCTGGTTAGCAGAGGAGCATGGGCAAATTCATCCTGCCAATTAAGTGCCCCTGCAGAGGTGGGTTAACTGGGAGTTTAACTTGCTGACAGCATTATGTTGTTGGAAAGAAAGCAAGGTGCTGACCATCACAGCACAAGAGGGGATATTTGCCCTCAGTCCCATTTAGACCAACAGGATTAAAAACCTCTTTGAAAAGAGAGAAGTTCTTTGATACTTCACTGATGGGAATAGTCACATGCAGATGAATTTTCAGCTATGCTAATCTTGGCACCAAATGCCATGTAATCTTAAATCTTTTCAAAACTCTACTCGTTGCAGCAAAGGTAACAGAGGTTAGCGTAAAAGAATTGAAAAGAAAATATTGCAAAATAAAAAAGTAATTTTTACTGCCCTGGGACTTCAGACACTAAGAACCTTTAATCATAATCATATGGCTGTTGCACCGTGGGACCATAAGGTAGAGCTAAGATTGCTTCAGTAGCCTAATTATATGCATGTGGGGATTCTTTGCTTTTTGGGATAACTGCTATATTGATGACATACCATGCAGTCAATCATCATGTGCTATTTTGGACACATCTTAGCTATGTTTGGAAATCCTTTTTTAATTTATTTTTTAAAAAAAATTTAGCTGTGGCAACAGTTTTTTAAGTAGAAAATAATCTTGAAGTATTCCTCTGAAACCACAGTTATTTCTTCATTTCCCCAGCAAAGTTGAAACTTCAATATCCTGAACATTTTGAATGACACTTTCAAATGCAGGAATGAGGATGTCAGACCTGGGGCATAAGTAACAGATTAGTAGTTTATATTAGCTCCAGATTAGTTAGAAATATATAAAATTGAAACTCCACTCCCCTCTAGCTGCTGGAAGGTAAAAGGAGCTTGCTGCTTTTTTCCCAATTCCAGGAGACTTCTTTAATTAAAAAGGGCTTTCATTTTTGATAGTCTGCCCTGACTCTGAAGTTATCTGCGTTTACAGCTTCACTGCTAACCTGAGTTCATAAGCAACCCATCTGACCTAAAGCACAGGTCCCTCCCTTGCCATTATTTCATATGGGCATTGCGTGGTTAATGTGGTGCCTTGCAGTCTCTGTTTCTTGTCTGGTTTATTGTAGCTGGGTCTCTGCTCACTATGTGTTATCTTAGCTGTTAGGACATACTAACTATTTGCTGAAACCGAGTGCCCTAGCAGGAAGCAGAGACTTGATTTTCTGATTCATTTTTGGTGATCTCTGCTCTATGCAGAACAACAGTGCTGTGCATAGGTAACCCCTGCTGTTTGGTGACCCTTTTTGTTTTTTACTCCTTTTATATGGCTTTGTGGGAGCCTGAGAAAAACAACGCTAGTAATTTAAATGTAATGGCCTTTGCTGATTTTCTTATTTCAGACTCAATGGAAGTATGTGATTAGTCATGGTTTTCATGTAATGTATTATTAAATTTTATGCGAAAAGATGGGCTCAATTATTTCTGTGTGAAAGCACTTTCATTTCACAGGTGTGGGAAGTTATTCTTCTGGATTCCAAGTAAATGCCTCCTTCACTTTTGATTCTGAAAAAAAAGACTACTATTATTCTTCAACATTTTTTGGCATTGACAACAACATAGCAAAGGTTCTTTCTTAAATTCTGCTACAGCATATTGGAGGATCATGTAAGAATTACACATCCTTATGTGCCTTTCAGCTTCCATATGCCTTCTGTTTCCTGGCTTTAGTATCTCTAGGGTAGTTCATGTTCCAGAGAATGAAGAAATATTCTTTGACCACACTTTTTCCTCTGTGAAAACAAACCTATCTGATCTTTCCGGTGGGCTGGGATTGCCAAAAGGTAAAATATTATTTACTTTTCTTGATTACTGTAATCTTTACACATCCCGTAAGGCTCAGTGGATGTTCATTCCTCAACAGTATGCTTATTTCCTAATTCAGCAAAAGCTTTTCAATAACCTTGATATAAATTGCCTGTGTCATTACCCAGTCATTACCCTCCATTACCCTGGTCAATACCCCCTAGAGGATTACCCTCCAACCAGTGACAGAAGCACATTCCTAAGACATTGCCTTCTTATGGACCGTATAGTTCGAGCACATAAATAATTTTCTTTTCCTAGCATTTACTCAAAATGATGCTGCTCAATCTACAGCCTCTTGCTGTAAGTGTAAAAAATTCAAGTATGATGTTATTACGCTTCCTGAGCCACTTAAGCTGCACCAGGAAAATACACTCTCTTCAATTTATCTGTCATCAGGAGAACCTCTCCTGGGTAATATTTGGTCAATGGCCTGTACTGGCTTTCCAGTTGTTTGTGGTGGGTTTGTACTGATATATAGGATGGGGTTGGTATGTGTAAACATTAAACTACTGAAGTTATTTTACTGGTACATTAAATCTACAATAACTTCTAAAATCTATAAAATTAAAAAATCAAAAATCAAAGAAACCCTTAGGCATCAGTACCCTTGCACATAGCTAAGACTGAAAGACTGATGGGAAACCAGCAACAAGCATTTCTTTTTTCTATCCAAACTTATTCTTCTCCATCCTGTTCAGGACGCTAATGACAAAGCTGGTTTTGTCAGCTCTCAGGTCTCTTTCAGTTACATTATTCTCTTGCTCCAGCTGCTTCACAGCTTTGTGAAAAATGTTGTTTGGTCTTGCTTAATAATGAAAAAGCCATTTCTGGGTCTCGATGCTGCTATCATGTAATGTTTCAAGAGCAGAACACAACAGAATCTGAGAGATTCCATTAAAACCTAGGATCTGTTAGATCTCTCACAGCATCCCTGGGTCTTTCCTGTATTTTAGTTTCCCTGGGACTATCCAAATTTCTTCAGAAGCAAATAGATTCCTAATTAGGAGCATCTGAGTTTTCCTCAGTTTCAGTACACCTATGTTTAGTCCAATACTCACCTTTCAACCTTTGCTTTTCAGTGTTATAGTCTGACTTGCTGTGGCATTATCATGTAGTATGGTTTTTTTATAAGATATAAAGTAAAATCAAATTTGATCTTTGATAGGGGAATTCTGTTCAGAGATTTTATTAGCTTCTGATAAAAAACTTTGGTTGTTCTAAATGATTTCTTGACATTTACGCTGATCTACTCATCAGTGTTTGGTATTTCATTTTCTTTGCTGGCTTGCCAGTAATCTCATGATTTCCCCATCAACATCTGCATGTCAGCACTATGAAACAGATCTTTATAATCTGTTAAAATTCCTAACAGGGCCTTGTTGACTATATTCTTTCCTTTCAGTTTTGCTTTGCAGTCAAATATGTGACATGAAGAAATTAATAGAAAAACCACTTTCCTCAAAAACTTATGTTTGCTTGTTGGCACCATCATAGTTGCATAGTATATCCCTAGTAACTGAGTTTCTCTAGTCAAACACTTTGCATCCTTGCACACGGCTTCACTGGATGCTTCTGCCTGGTCAGCTCACACATGCGTGACTCAGCTCTGTTTGGTTCTTAATTACATTTTCTTCCTTGCTGTAAGTCTCACTAGCCCCCCATCCATATGTTTCATATACCACATGCTGGATTATAAAGTAACAGGCCTACTTATTTCTATAAGAAAACTACCCCCTTCTCAGTAGGCACAGGGAACACTCCAGCTAAATACAGTACAGTGTGTCTTCTTGGTGCCTCCTCCAAAGCCTTCTGTAACTTGTGTTTCTCTTCCTAAATTCTTTGAAAACCGGTCCTGCCTCTTTCCCATTTATACCTTCAATGACTAACAGTAAAATGACAACTGATTGCTCTCGACAGTAATAATTCTTAATCAGTGATGCTACGTGATTTCTCACTGTATGTGACTGAAAATAGATATTTTTTCCCCCCCAACAGTATTTCAAGGGCTAGAAACGTTGATTTTCACTGAGATTCTCTTACAAGACTTTTGGCTTGTGCTTTGCAGCTACCTGCTTAATCAGTGAGTTAACTTGAATGAGGACAGAAAGCTTCTAGCTCTCATGTAAAAGCTCTACTCAAAGTAACTGGTATCTTTATGCCCATTTTACAAGGAGAATGAAAGAGGAGAGTGGTAAACAGAACACATATCACCTGTTTGGTCAACATGAAATGTGGGTTAGATTTGTATTAGCCACGTGCTCTGCCATGGAGTCAGGAAATGTGTCACCTCATAGTTCTGTGGAAGTACTGTGGCAAAAATTCAGGTTTTGAGACCTGCATTGTAGTCATCTGTCCCCAAGATAAAATCACCTTTTTAGGCGTGGGCGGCTTTGTTCAAAGAACAGTGTCCACTTCTGACCAGCAAAGGGGACTTTTGCCTGAGTTCAGCATTAGAAGTTATCTTGGCAATCAGGTTTGAGATTAAAAATGTTTTTCCATGTAAATCACAGATAGACTGTGATGGTTTTTTCTGACATTTTCCTCGTTTGCTCCTATTTTTAAAAACCTTTGATATTTAGACAAGCTACATATGTCAGCCAGAGCTTATGCCATGGATAGAAATGACAATAAGAAAGAACAGGTTGATCCCAGGGCACTGAGTCAAAATTAAAAGCCAAATTATTTACCTAAATTACACAGATGAAAAAGAAAATCATCAAAGCATTAATATGAGAAATAGAATGGGTAATAAAAAGGCAAATGCAAAATTGCATGTGAAACAGATAATCCCATCTACTCAAAGGATACCAATGAGTCTCAGGGATATCCAGGTCCCCCCAGCTTCCCTAAGACTTACTCAAAGATTGCTGAAAATTTCTACATCCACACTGTGACTCCATTTTCAGCTCCAGCTGATGGTTTCTCTGCTGGTACTTATTCTTGACTGTAGCTCAACTTCCTGCAGCTGCTCTAGTTAAAAACCAGATGTAATTTATCAACTAAGGAGCTCTACCCTGATAGTAGGTCATGGGAGGTATAGCTGATAAACAGAACAAGCAGAGCCCAGTGGTTCTTCTTCTGGTGCTCTTGGTGCAGCCTTGAGCTGCGCAGCCACTCACCTTATCCAGCTCTGCTCTGCTCCAGGGGAGGGCTGTCTACCCTTGTGTGCATTTCAGTCCTTGGGCAGATGTAATACGGGTACAACTAGTAGGGTTATACATTGGCATGGCACATGCTTTGGAGGAGACATATGTTTCTGTGGCAGGGGACCTGCAGTATCAGAAATGGAAGAATTCATGCCAGAAATGGGTCCATGAGGAAAATAAAGAAGCTAGCCAAAGTGCCTTAAAAACTGAAGCTTTTATTGTATTGTAAAATGGATTCCTTGTCCTTTTTTCCCTTAGTTCTGGTTCTTCTTCCCAAAACCCCCTGAAAAACCTCTATCTCTAGCTAAGCCTTCAGGAATTTGTCCTTGAGGGTCTCTGTTTAAGTTTCCCTTAGTTGGCCCTTAGTTAACCCTTTCCCATTGGTTGTTATCCCTGGATTCTTATTGGTAGTAGTTTGGATCCGCTTAAAACCTTTAAATACCCCCAGCCATGTTAATAAGCTCTCTCTCTGCTTCCTCTCCTGTGGTCTCTGTGTGGCTCTTTCTGGGGCATCTCGGAGGCCGTGAGCAGGGGGGTGAAGGAGGGAGCATCTCCCACCAGCTGTCACATGTTTCCATGGCACATACCTCCCTGGCTCCAGGGGGAGTGTCTTAGTCTAAAAGAAAACCAAGATATTTATCAAGGAAAGTTGAGGAACCCTTCCAGACTAGGAAGGGGGGCCCTCCACCCAAAAACCGCCAAAACCTTTGAAATAAAGAGACTTTAATCAGAAAATTTAGAGAAAAGGGTAACAGTTCTTTGCTACAGATATATATATATGTATAACAAAAAAAAAAACACAAAACAAAACAAACAACAACAAACCAGAACAGAAAAAACAGCAATACTGTAACCAAAACTTTCAAACAAATCAAGTCCTGTCTCTGCCCCTCTGGTGCAGTTCTGTTTACAGACAGCAGGAGGTGATTCCACACCTTGAG
>JAWWMP010000001.1:68263094-68283534 GCA_035047865.1 Dendrocincla tyrannina
AGAACAGCACAGGGTGCGCAGAGTCAGGGAGTGAGCCAGAAAAAACACCCTCCCAGTGCTTCCACCAGCCCAGCAAACACTGCCTGACACACAAAACAGTCAGAAAAGAGAAGTGTGGCAAAAACCCCAGAAACTTCTCTCTGCCCCACTTCTCCACAGTCCTCTCCCCAGCCATCACGTTGGAATGCAAAGTTATCAGCCATCCCTTTATTTAGCCTTTAGACATTTAGCTGGCTCTGGGAGTAGGTAGTGAGGGGGCTGGGCTTCAGTAAGCCGTCTGATCCTGGCTCTCCAACTCCCAAACCTCAGTGTTGGTAAGGGAGAGAAAAAAGTTCCATGAAAGATTTTGAAACTATAAGAAGTAGACAGGGAAGAGACCTCCTTCAAAGGACTCCTGGCAGAGATACATCTAGATTACCTCACAAGGAGAGGTGAGGACATACTCTCTTGGGCATACCTAAAGCACAGTCTCAGCATTTATGAGAGATTTCTTCTTCTTCATACGAGCCCTCAGCAGCCTCTTCTTTCCACCAAGCACAAAGCTCTAAAAAGCCACAGCTTGCCCAGTGCCATTCCAGCAACTCTGACATCACTGCTGAATACTGTGTTTGCTTAAAATACCATCATCCAAAGATGGGTTGTGAGATGTTGGAGCATAGTTAAAAAAACTTCCTCTGTAGTGAAATGAGACAAAAAGTGGAAGAGAGAGAGTAGCAGCTACAAAAAGTTAATGAACATTCTTCTTGGTTTCTCTCAGATATCTCAATAGCTGGTCATAACAATAAAGGAAGTCATAGCTACATTATTTATAAAGATTTAAAAATAATCAAAACCCCTAGATAAACAGAAAAACAAAATTTTTGTGTATCTCTCAGTGTAAACTCCTAAGAACTTCACAGAGTCACTTAACCAGAAAGACTCTTTGTGGTAGTTCAATAATACGTTTACTGCTGAAGTCAGATGACAACGCAAATGGCTGGTAAAGGCCTTCATTTAATTTTTGACAAAACTAATGGAAGTAATCCTACAATGCCTAATTTTCTCTTTTTTTACTTTTCCCTTGTGATGTTTTTTTTTTTCCTTCCCTCCTGCATCTTTCCCTGGCAGATTAATTGTTTCTGTCTTTTACAGGAATATAATCTACTTCCTTTTAGATTTACTTTCCTCTGGTCACTTCCCTCCCATCTTTCCATACCCCTTTAATTTTTGCTCCCTTACTGCTTCTATTCTTCTTCCCACCTGATGCATGTACACAGATGACCAGATACTCGGAGTCCTCTTGATATTTTCTTTTTTTCCCTCTCATCCCTTGTTTTTCCTACCAGATGGCCAAGCAAAAAATGCCACAAGAACAGCTTGTTCTCATGATACGTAAATACTACCAAAGCAGTCACCGTCACTACATTTTCACCAAGAGAGACATTGAAGATGAGCCTTTTTCCACTGACCACAGTGGTCTCTGCTTCCTTGAAATTGACAATGCTCCCCTGCTTTCTCCTCTGTGACTAAAAGTAGGACAGCTGCTCCTTGGCTGGATGAAGACAAGTTTTAGAAGGATAACAATTCCCAGATGCATATGTCCATGGCACAAGTGCAGGTTAAAAAGCAGTGATCCAGCAAAGGTTTACCTAATCATACTAAGTATCTCATAAACACAGAATAAGACAGCCCCTGTCACAAATTATTTAGAATCTGAATTCATCTAAGTAGAAGACAAGACACACAATTAATACAGATAGAAAGGGGCGGTCAAAGGGAGCAGTGAGACATTATTTGTCATTGTGATGGGACTCAGGCTTGACACATCTCCACTGTAAATAGTATTAGAGAGACCAGATGCTCAACTTCCTGACAAAATGAATTCTTCTATGATAGGTCTTATTTTTATAGAACACATAAAAAAATTAACAAAGAAAAATGTCTGTTGAATTCATTCCTAGGAAGTTAGATTCCTCCTCTGCCTCCTTTGCCCAGAGAGTCCATTCTTTTCTGACTGAAAAACTTGCAGACATTGTGCCTGTGAGCAGAGCAACTTGTAGCTGAGTGTATGTACTTAAAGATTTCATCCTGAAAACCATTTCTTTTTTAACATGAAAGAGATATTTGATGATGCCCCTCTTTTTTTGGAATACATTGTTTAAGTAAGATTTTCAAATTTGTTGTCCACATCCTATATTTCAGCAACCATATTCCTGTTCTGACATGAACAGATATTCATGTCTAACGCTTCTGTTTACAGCACAAATTCTGTAGTTTGCCTTACCTTTCAAATAGATCTAGCTGTCCAATCCTCCAAACAAATGTGTAATGACACAATCACATAATTTGACACAGCTTGCTGAAAGTGGCTTTCCATGTAAATCTGATTTTCTGAGGAACCTCTGTTACAGTGTCTGGAGGCTCAAAAATTTCATACTGGATTCAGTATGATCAGCTTTGAAACATAAATAATTGCCAATAGGAAGTCATGCGATTCTCATCAGAATTGTTCTCACACTGGAGTGACTCCATTTACCTGTCCAGACACAAGTGAAGTCAGAATCATACACCAGGGAACAATTTAAGTTGCAAGGGACCACTGGGGACTCTCAGGTCCGTATCCCACTCAAAGCAGGACCTGCTTTGAAGTTAGAGCCTAAAAGCTGACATACAAGCAATAGGACAGGAAGCTGCAATACAGAGACAGAAGTAGAAATGTACTACTGCTGATGGGTGCAGAAGGAAGTTGAACTACAATGGATGGTAGAGGAAGTGAAGAGTTAAGAGTCAAAAGGGTGCAGACATAGCAGCACACTTATTTTCCTACAAGCCAAATGTCTGTCTCCAGTACAAGAAGTGAAGCTGGCTGAATATACTTCTGATGCTGACACTTGTTTAATTTTGCCAGAAAGCACTGGTAGGCTGTAGTATGATGCAGAAAAGGAAAGAGGGAGAAGGGAAGCTACTGAAAAGAGAGTTATTCCATGAATAACTAGCATATGAGGACTATGACCACAATAACTGCCACAAGCATTGGAGCTTTATCTATCACTTGCACATGTCGGTTACAAAAGGGTATTCATCATTCTGATAAAGAAGGAGGTGATGCAACACTGGGAGACAGGGTAGAAAGAAGAAACTTGTGAAGTCACACTGAACAGGCCTTGATAGCTGGACCTAGATGTTTACATATTCCACAAATGTCCTGACCCTGTAGCCAAGTACACTGGTCATTGAATATAAATTCCCACTGAGCTGGCAACTTCTGAGTCATGGCTCCACTTATTTCTGGGTAATGAATCATCCTGGATTTGAGCAAAATGTGATTTTTAATTCTGTAAAGTCACCCTTAGAGGTTACATCTAGCCAGGGCACTGTCCATGACACTCAGAAGAACTTGCCTCTGCTCTTTCCCAAGCCCAAAATTTGCAAGTGAAAGGAGAGAGAAGGCCTAATCATTATCCCAGGACTTTCACCTCCTCCTGCCTACCTGTAAGATCAGCACCGAGCAAGGAGGGGAGGGAGGCACCTCTCACTTTGGCAGCAGCCCTGATTGACTTCTCTTCTCCAGGAGGTAAGAACTTGCAGAAGGCAGTCATGCTGGGATGTCATTTCCCACTCTCTGAAGGCTAGAATTTCTCTGTCACATAAAGACTGGCTCCAGCAGGAGCCAAAATAACATTACATATACTGAAATAATTGACACTCTGCATAAGGCCGAGTGACGCTGTGCCAGGGCAGCTCTAATCAGATCGTTCTGCTACTGGCTTTGGAATTAATCATTGAATACTGAAAGGGCCAAAATTAAAAGGTGGTTTTTTGCAGTTTTTTCTAAGAACTTCCTATAGAGGAAACAGCATGAGACTAGGGAGGAAGAGTGTGAAGCAGGCACCAGGAAATCCCTCTGCACACATGGCCAAAAAAAAAAAAAAAACCTGGCTGCTGTGGGAAGAACTTTGAAAATTCTTGTTTTTAAAGGCATGCTATTTTTGCTCAATTAGAACATGTTATTACCTAGCAGGCAGCTCATTTAAAAAAAAAAAAAAATTCTTGGACTTTCAAATTCTTTCTTCAGAGGAGATCAAAATGCTCCGTGAAGAAATGGGGGCAGATAAAAGAGCACAGCAAAGCTTCTGAACCTACAGTTCCAGTTACGTTTTGTGTCAGCAAATAATTTGCTTAAACTGCAGACTGCCACAGAGAACAAATAAATGATTTATGCTGTACATAAAACTGCAAAAGCATCACTCAAGTTTTCTGTTTTCTATTAATGTAAATACATAAATTTCACAGGTGGCTTCTGTCTAAAGAATCTATGACATCCTCTGCTATCGCTGTGCTCTGCAAGGGAAGAATATGGGATACTAGTTATGAAGAACAATAACACCATAAAAATGGGAAATGATACAAGGGCAATGAAGGAAATGGAGTATGTTTTCACAGTGAGTTCAGGCTACCCTAACACCACTGTTCAGGTTACAGAGACATGCATTCAAAGCAAGAAAAAAAAAACTTCTTGGTAATTCTGTGCATTAACTTAATTACAAAATTTTGGGAGAAAAGTCTTTCAGACACTGGAATGTCTCAAACTTTCAAAAAAAATTCTACATAAGGTATTTCTCAGTCTTTGCAAAAGGAGTATTTTAAAATACTCCTTCTTTTCCTGCTTGGCTTTGCATTTTGTGTCCTAGCTAGCAAAATTTGCAGTCTTGGGCATCTCCTGTCATATCATCTGATATGATGGTGGCTCTTAAATCAATACAAAAAGAAATTTTCATTTTTAACCACAAGCTGTCTCCTATTTACCAACAATAATGAATTCTTTCCTCAGTTCTCTCAGCTACTTTCTTTTGCCGTGTTTCAAGGAACAAGTGCCTGCAAGCTAAGCTGCAGGCTACATACTGTTCATCCCTGAATGTTGGGCTTTTCGTCTTCCTCTTTTCTAATATTTTCTATTTCAGTCCTGGGTAAGTGGAATGAAACAAGAACTTCAAACTGTGGCCCAAAGACCAACACTCCACTTTTTAGCCATCTGTGGAACATTTCCAGTTTTAAGTACCTTCGTTGGCCTTATCACTCCAAGTGTCATAACCTTATTGAAAACTTCCAACTCTATTTACAGTGATATACCCCTGCAGTTATCCACCTGGGAACTAGAGACCTTCCCATCAGGGAAGAGGAGGGCTTAAGTGCTACGACTCGCTCAATTTTAGGATGCAGATTTGACTCAGGAACTAAGCATTGCCACACCCTGAGGCATGGCAGGAGGGCATCTGATGCCCTGGTGTCACGCTGGCCTATGGGGATGACTCCCTGTCAGCAGTTAAACTCTTTGTATGAGGCTGGGGTCAGGAGAGAAGGGAAACTCTGGCATCTCTAATGGTTTCCAGCTGAAACTGAAAATGGCTATAACTTCCAGCACCAATGACACGGAAGTGCAGGGACACACCCTGTCTACGTGCAGAAGAAAGGAAAGGCTAGGTGCTGTTTCTATTCTCGGCTTGGACCCTCACTCTTTGTTTCTGGAACCTAATGCAATCTGTCCCCATAAGATGCAAGAGCTAGTAGGCCACCAGCTGCATGACAAAATGGAGCCAACGTTGGCCCTTTCTGCTTGTTATCTCCTTTACAAAATGTGAATACTTGACTTAGAGTGTTTTCCATTGTGCTTTGATGCCCATACATCCATGTCTATTTAGAAATGTTTACTTGGCAAACAGAAAAAAAAACAGGAATAGAAAAATAAAAAATATCCTTTTCTGAGTTTTTTGCAAAGTCATGCAAAAGCTTTTTCCTGACCAACAACAGTGATCAGGAACTAAAAATAAAACCAGTTCAGAAGAAGAAAAACCAAAAGATGAAATAACTGATATTCAGTTTCCCATTTTTCTCTGCAGTCGCTGAAGAAGAAAGAGGTCACTTTAATTCTAATACCAAGCGCATAAATAGTTGTGTGTGATTGCACTGAAGAAAATAAAGGTCACTTAAAGTGGATAACTATTGTCTATCCATGTACATGCTGAGAAAATTTCCTGCCACATACCATAGTACTTTATCTTCCACTTACTAGGAAACTTGTGGTGGTTTCATTTCCTCATCCTATTGCTATGTACCCAGATATGAACCTCACTCATATGCTTTCAATGTGGATGGAGACCACCATGGAAATGAAAGCAAAATGAAGTGATATGGGACAGACATGACACAATGACAGATCTCCCAGAATATTATGAACATTCCCAGTGCCCAAGGCATACCAGCCTCCACAGAGTCACATCCACTGTTCTGAATTCAGCCTCATGTCTGTAGGAATCACTACCCATTGTTCCGTACCAGTACAGCTTTTCAGTGTTGGATTCCCCATGATTGTAAGAAGCCTATGTATTTTCACTTCACTTTTGTGGCTTCATAATGTTGGAAACTTTGTCTTTTGAAACAATTGATTTTGAAAGTCACTGTAAAGAAATCACTATATCAAAACAGGAAGGAAAACTCATGTCTTTTCCTATTCAGTGTTGCATAACACATAGTAATTATGAAGAATAGGCATCAGAGCTTATTCTTTTTCCTCTGGTCTTTGGATTACTCCTGCTTCCCTTACACTGGGGAAATCCTCAGCTGATGCCGCTAGTCCTTTTACTGGGTGCCAGGTAAGAAGTGATGCTGAAGCACAGCAGCCATCAGTAAACCTGGCCTTTACCTGCAAGAGCAAGTGAAAACTGCTCCACTGTCCTTTACAACACAAAAATACCCAAGAAGGAAAAGTTGCATGCACTCAGCTAAAAAGAGAGGAGACAAAAAACAGGAATGCTGTTTCCACAAACAGAGACGTATTGTTAGCATTCAAAGAAGGCTTCTAGGGTTTGTAAAAGCCTTTCTTGCCAAGCAGAATATGTTATCTATCTTTCATAAAGTGTATAAATCTGTTTCAGCCACTCTTCTCTTCTGAGACTTTTCCAGGTTCCAGTGTCTCAGTGTAAATGATTTTGAATTAAAAAGTTAAGGTTTGCTTCAGTTATTTTGTACCATTTTGTGTATATAGTCTTACACTAATCTGACCCAAATCTTTCATTCTTTAGCAGGAGAGGGAAAATTGGCTGAGGACAAAAATGTGAGACAACCCAACTCATGAACCACTGAATTCACTCATGAAAAAATATGATTTGCTTCATTAGATTCCATTCTTATTGAAGACAAAGAGGTAAGAATCAAATCACTTTTGAGGTGTCCTCTGTGACTACCAGACTAAACTGAATAGTTTAGCTAAATGTTTGGTATGAAAACATGATGCAGACAGTTTAGTCTCAGCTGTCCATATAGAAAGTGCAGAGTGAGCAATGATCTGAGTATTACATTTCCCTAAAAAAATAAAAACACTTTTAATATTAGCACTGACAATTCTGGCTCCTTATTTTACATGCTAATTTTTATTTTTTTATTTAAAAATAGATTCAAAAATGCACAACTTACTTCAGCAGAGCAGGTTTTTTGTGTAGAGGGAGGTTAAGCTTACAAACCTAGTCAGCAAAGAGTGTTCATGGTCCAGACAACAGCATACAAGACACATCTAAATGCAAAGACAGTCTGCCACTCAGACCAAAACCCTGGAGTGTGTTTTAACCACCCATGTAGCCATGACAACACGGAACTTAGCACAGATTACAAAATCTACCCCAGACCTTGAGTGAATGCCAGCAGGGTATTTAACCCACGCTTAATTTTGTCCTGCTGCCTTCAGATCCTAAACCAAATTATACCTTTCTTGGCTCTATGCAGGTTTTTAACCGCCATGTGCATCTCTTATGAGGTACATCTAGTTCTTGAAGGGGAAAGAAAGATATGCAGCTGCTGTGATGCTGCCTCCACATGCAGAGGGAGCCCTTGCTTTGCAGGATGCTTAGCAGTATCATCGAGCATGGCAGGAATAAGTGAGGATGCTTCTCAGGCAGTCAGCAAGCACACAAATTTCTTCATGAGGTGCAAGTGGCATGTGCAGCCACATCATGTTTTCCTCTTTCTAAATTGTGTCTTGGATTAGTGGAGCCACTTGCTTGAAGGACTAAAGAAACTGAAAAATATTTGAAGCTGAAAACAAGCAGTTTTTGTGAGAGTGTCTTGGCAACTTGTCTGGATAGAGGAAACAAAATATCTCTCTGAGCAACAAATTGTCAGATGACTGGCTACTACCAACTAAGGTGTGACCACTAAGACGCATGCTTTCAGGAACACTAGTCACATGTAGGAGGCAGGCAGAAATGTTTCAAGAATATCTTTGCTAACATCATTGAAAACAGAATTTGTCATCTTGTAGAAAATGCCAAGTAACACTGTTAAATATCCAAGTACTGTGACTGGCCCTTGGGATCTCCTCTGGGGACAAAGCTGAAAATTTAGTTCCCCTGGGTGTCAAAGAATGAATATCCAACGGAGGCTCCTAGAACTGTTTCAAGAAGAAATATCTAACATTGTTACTTCAAAATCATCCTTGCCTACAGTCTAGTGAATGTTCATGTGCCTATTGGCCCACTGACAGTGGTTGCTGGTGATTTACGGAGAATTCTATAACAAATATTGAGGTATAAGATACATAAAAAAAAAATCTTTCAAAGACTATTAAGAGGGTTCCAGGAGAAGAGTGACTATGAAAAGCTGCATTATTTAGTGCAACAGGAAAATTAAAACCCAAGTACCCAGCCCTCTGTGCACCAAGTCTGAAATGCCAAGAGACCTCATTCAGACAACTCAAAAAGCACATGACCAATATTTAAGTCTATTTGAATAGCAGATCATCAGAGAATAAAAAGCCAGTACTTGTGCCTTTGTCAGAAGAGGAACTCAACACTGCCTTTTCATTATGCTGACTTCATTCCAGCTGAATGTAGAGTAGACTTCATGCAGGTTTGCAAGAATATTTTCTTTACTGTCTCAAATACAGTGTGTCCAGGGAATCTGCGTAAGCCTGCATTGAAAAAGATTCAGAAGAAAAACAATGCTTCACTCTTCTTCCTGCCCTCCCACTAATGGCCACACCTATGGTATTCCTAGAATAATGCAAACATATTATATACCTTCATAGGCAAATAATAATTGATTAAAACTTAGTAAAAAATTTCACAGTCATTTCTCTGACAGAAGCAACGTATTCATATATAGCAATGATGTGGGCTGTGTTTTCAAATCACATGAGGGTTTGGGGATGGGAAATAATGTTTAGTTGAAAAGCAAGCAATTACATACAACAGCAATATAAAACTGGATTACATTTTTCTGAATGTAATCAAAGCCAGGACAAGTATCCTTGAAGGATTTAGGAGCTGCTATAATTAAGGGAATTAGATTTGTTCTTCTACTTTTTGTTCCATGGATTATGCAAAAGGTAACAGAGCTTGCCATACAATATTGAGCTTCTCTACTAAAAATGAAAATGATTGCCATCTCCTTTCTATGTTTCTCCTTTTGGCTGTTTTGCTAAATACTGTAAAAAGAAGCTTCATTATATAATTTAGTGAATTTGGCAGGCTGTTATCAGAAATACAGAGAAGACTAGCTGTAAAAATCTTCATTCATGATAGAGAAAGCACTTCCTGTGACACCACTTTGGTGTTTATTGTTCAGCACAGAAAAATGGTGTACTTAAAAACCATATCAACACAGAAAACTAGAAGACACTTTTTGATTCCTGTTCAAGGAAGTCACCTGGAAAGCAGAGTCTAAATCTGTGCCTGAAAATCGAAGCACTAAGACATGAACATATAGAAGACATCATTTCTGCTGTCTGAAAGATACCCATTTTTTACACATGATCAGCGCAACAAAAATGTTTGACAGTCATATTCCACATAATGCGTAGTCAAGCACTTACTGGATGGAAAACAGTTGAGATTCTCAAAAGCTTTTTCACTGAGCATGTCAAGCTATCCCAGTCCTGATCTGGCAAAAAAAAAGACAAGGATTTAGTCAGTTTTAATCAGGAAGACAGCCTAATATCTGTGAATCTGTGTGTTTTATCATTGATTACATAGTACCATTCAAATGCAAAATGCACTTATTACAAACACACTTTAGTAACTATCATTAAACAATTGCGAGCATCAAAGCACATGATGAGATGTCTCATTTCCAAAATGTAAAGTTTTAAAACCTATGGTATTGCATGTTTTGGGTGAATGTATTAGGAAATGACTCTGCAAAAGCTCATCTGGATCTACTGAAAAAGAAGAAACATGTCTGTTTGGTGTTTTTTTTCAGATGTTCTGGGTTTACAGAGGTTCCTCTTTTTATTAATCCAGGAAGGAAGCAAAAACTCTCACAGTATTGTGTTTAGTCCAACACTGCAGCTGAAAGAGATACTGATAACAAGCATATAATTTCTCATTTATATTTTCAAACTTTATGGTATTACAAGATTTTCATGGGCTTTTTTTTTCCACCCTATCATTTTTTGTTAATAGGTTTTGAGACTAAGAACTATGGATTCCTCTGAGGGCTCCAAGGAATATAAGGTGTGATACAGCAATACTTAGATAGAGAAGATTTTCCAGAGTTTCTTCATTTTATCAGTTTCTAAGAGTAATCTGCTCTCCCTTTTGGATTATTCTGTATTGCTAACTGGTTACATTAATTTAGTCATGTAATAATATTTATGTGTGTGACTGTTCATTGTTACTGGGTATCAGCTGTTACCTTCTGCACAGATCTCCATGTTAAACTCACATGAATTTGGACAGCTGTAAAGCTTTGTGGCCTTGCTCATACTTCTGCCTAAAACCTGTATTTCCCCCAATACTCTGTCTTCACAGGTGCACTATGCACTTTTTGTATTTCACAGTAGATATGACATACAGCACTCAGTTGATAGACACCTCAATAGATCCATGGCACAAAATTGTTTTCTTGGATGTCCCAGCAGGGCTGTTGGTGCTCTGGACAGCACAGAGAAACAGCTGATGGGAACTCTCATCTAGGGGGAAATGATGCAATTTAACACATTTGGGAGCTTGGTTGCAGCACTAAGAGACTGGGCAGGACAGCTGCTAAACTTCTTAATGTGGTGCAGGTGTCAATTGATGCTGCAGTGAATGACAAAAGTGTGCAGAATGGAGACTGCAAAACCTGTTAGACACAGATGACAAGGTCAAGTCTAATCTTGTTTGATCGCTGGTGATTCAGAGTCCTGATAAGCAAGAAAGTGTTCAGAAATGGGCAATGGAACATTTTACCTGGCATGTCAGGCTCTGGGATCCAGAGCACACAGACACTGTGAAAAACAGGGAATTGCCAGTGACCTCTAGCCCCTCTGAAATTAGCTATATTCCTATTCAATGTATGTTGTTTTTACCAACCTTGCAACAGATAGGACAAGCTCCTCTGCTCCTCTGAGGCAGAGCACTCCAGTTCAGAACAGACTTCAGTGTGAAGGGACTATGGCTTCTTTGGCATCAGTTCTAGTAAAAAAACAAGCCATCACTAATCTTTCAGTTTCTGTAACCAATATATTCAGATAAAACATAATAAAAGGAGAATAAAAAATTTAACTCGTCATGTTAATATCAGAAAGAGCAGAACAGTTTTTCAGAAGAGATGTTAAGAGAAGAAATAGTAAATGTAAGTAAGAATCAAATGCAAATGTTCAAAGGAGACTTAAAACATTTTGAGTGATTTGTGGACGTAACATAGGAAAATCTGAAGGGACAGCAAGGAATGATTATTAAAGCAAATATGAAGATTTTAAAAAGATACTATTAATATCAACAGATCCATGAAGGGAGAAGGGAAAAGCTGTGAGAATTCATGTGACTGTTGTGTAAGCAATGCTGACCAAGGTAAATGAACCTTTGTCCTAGTTACAATGACCAGGACCAGTCTATCACTGTGTAGGTGTAACCAAAACTGTATACTACACCCTCTATGTCATTTCTCATGAACTGTTAATAATGGATGGCCTGCAGCAGCTGCCCAGGGCACACCTGACACTTCAGGCTACAAGATGGGTGTTAAGAAACCCTGCAAGGCACAGCAATGTTTCTGTCTTCACACCAATGACTCAGCTGTGATAACTCCAACTCTGGGGAGGCATCAGCACCTTCACACCCACCTGAGTGGTCATGTCTGCTCATGGGCCATTAGGAATTGGCACAATAGGCAGCTGCAATTACCTAGACCATCAAAGATTCCAAAAATATTCCATGACTCACAGAGTTAAACCACTCTTTATTCAACTCCCTGCCATGGGGATGGTCCTGGGCATCGCCACCTGAACCTGAGCATATATAATCTTGGGGGTTTGGGACTTCTGGTACCACTCCTGGGATCCAGAGCAGGACCAGAACCTCAGCAGGACTGCGACTGCCACTCTCAACAAGACTGCAACCATCATCATCACTAACTGGTTTCCTTTCCTTTTACTTTGTACTCAGGGGGACCACATGGCATTCAGCACAGAGGCTGAAAAACACCATTCTGTTCATGCCCCAGGGTGCTGGGTTATACATCTGGTTTTTGTGGCTTAAAACCAATTTTTCTCTGTATCATTGTATTTATTGTGATCTTTTTAGTAAGTTGTAACTCTGACTTGTAATCTCTCTTGAGTCGGATTCATTTCTCCCACCAGTTTACCTTTAAACCAGCACAACCTTTCTACAGGAAGGAGGGGTAAATGAAAGTTTCTGGAAAGTGCTTTCAATTGCTACTTTCCAATCAGTCATGCCTTTAATAAAATAACTTTTCTAACAGAGCACAAACTTTTCTTGGTTCTCAAGTACAAAAGCGTTGCTAGAAAATATCCCTAAAACTGTTATGTATGTCCAGAACCATGACAGTCCTGAATCACACAGGTAAGTTTCCTATTTTTCTTGTACTCCCATGCCTTTCGAAAATATTTTTATCTATTTTGATATAAAATGTTGTCTGATGACTTTATAGCAGGCCAAAACAATTGACTGAGTGCTAACCCTATTCTGAATAATGCCGAATACAATCAAATTTTAATTATTTCTGCTTTCACTTTACTAGATTTTATTGATAAAATTCTAAAGCAGTAGAATCTAAAATGCAATCTGAAAGTCAGATGAATTATGAAGTATAATGATAGGTCACTCAACTATGGAACTGCATAAGAATTTTTTATAAACTTATATAAACAAACAAATCCATTTGCAAATTTATCTAATAGCTTTCTGTAATAAGATCCCTGTTTGCCCTTGCACTCATCAAATATTTTATCATACTGCATGCATGTTATTAAGTCCCAAGATGCTCCTTAGTGAGATTGATTTACTAAATTGAATCAATTTTGTTTAGGTCAAATGGAAGTGCTCGGCACCATCTATGACAGAGCTTTCATCCTACAGAAAATAGTGGCATTATGCACCATTCTGCACTAATTATGTGCAAGCCAAAGTTGCATCAAACTGCAATTGCAGCTCCAGACAACTGTAATGTGGGGCCTGGAAATCCTTAATGGAAAAATTCACTCATTGAACAAATGAATAGCTACTATGTAAGTATGAAATAACAGTACTAACAGTGAACACTCATCTCTTCTCAGAAGGAGAGCAAGTTAAGTGTAAAAACATTTAACTGCAAAGCAAAAAACTCATATACAGCATGACAAAACATTTCCAAGCTGCTCATCAGCTCTGGTTCTTTAGCTGACAGTTAACATATGGAGAAAACTACATTTCAAGATAAATGAAGCCTGAAGATTGAAAAGCTATGAGGGATAATGTGTATTTAAATAAAAATATTTCTAAAAGCAAAAAGTGTAACTTGGAGAACATTTCTTGTCATCGTAGTGGATTTCTAAGTAAAAAACTTCTCTTGAAAACTCACCCACCTGCCCTGTCTGAAGTGTCCCTATTTTCAGGGTATCCTGGTGAGTGCCCCAGCCACGCGACACACAACCACGGATATGCCTGGTCATTCAGTGTAGGCTTAGAATCTCTCTTTCCATACCCGTACCTAGGGCTGCTTTTTCTGTACTGCACACATCTGATTAACCCACTGCACCAACACCTGCTAACGTGTATTAACATGGGACAGAGAAACCCATGGGATGTAGAGGTGCTCGCTTTACCCACTGCACCTGGGTCTGGCAGGTGACAAAAGGTAAAGCAGCACTCTCCCCATAGTCTCAGCCAGCTGCCTCAAAACTTTGAGAGTTTCAAACTTTGGGGTCACCTCACAAGTCACCTGGATCCAAGTCTCTCCACTAAAGTGGGAACCTCCATGGACACTTTCTCTCCATCCACTCTACTGTAGTGTCCTCTGCACTGGCACAGCAGAGGAGAGGGAGTGCAAGGCAGGCTGGTTCTCCTTCATGGCCTTCAGTTGTGATGTTTTGGTCTTTTTTGCATGCAATGACCTGGGAGACATGTCACCTGGGCCACACACTTTAAACCAGTGAAAGCCAAGGTCCTTGCAAGATTCCCATACAAAGCATAGAGAAGCTGTGACAGAAAATAGAATCCCACAGCTCTTCTATAGGTGAGTATCCTCCTAGTCTCCATGTCTGGTATTGGCCCTTAAACTGGGAGCCACAAAAGAATCTTAAGGATTTCCTTATCAGGGGAAGTGGATCATTCACTGCCAAATTCAACAGTCCTGGCAGGTCCAGAAAGAAGGACTCAGTGAAAGACAGACAATGTGCAAAACCCTTTTCAGTCCACTAAATGCAAACCATCCTGCAGATTTTCACCCTAAAGTAAGCAAAACTCCCTTCCCATGAAGGCTATTTTCCAAGTGGTTCCTCAAGTCTGGAGGAAAGGCTGGCTTGCTTGACATGTCTCTTCATGGGAAATGCCAAAATACATAGATGTTCCCATAAAGTTTTAGGACTGTTCCCGCTTTCCCTTTTATGTGCCTACAAAAGCATGTGGGTGCAGAAGCACTGCGTGCTCCTCCAGACATAGCTGCCTGTTTCAGCTGGTACTGGAGATGATCATGGGAATCTCCCATTTTAGAGAAGCAGAATGGGTTTGAGAGAGGGTAGGCAGAGACATCACACCAGCCACCACAATCCCCTCCAAGTGCCAGATGAGATAGTAAGATGAGATATATTCCTCTTCCAGACAGATGTTATTCTTTTTAATCACTGCAGTCTCACTGGCTGGAGTACTCTCCTAAGAATATCACAGGCTCTTTAAACCAGAAAAAAACACACACAAAATAATAATGAAATCTGCAAGGGCATCCGGCGGGCCCCAGGGCTGAGAGTTTTACAGTATGGATGTGGTTGGGTTGCTGAAGTGCACCATAGCCCCATCTGCATCCCACTCAGCCTGCAGATTCAAAATCACTGTGTGGAGCAATTACATTTGTCAGAAGGGCGGTAGCTCTGCACTAGACAGGTGAAATCTCCATTTCCCTATTTTCTATTTCTGTATTCATGTATGTGTCTACCATGTTTTTTTCTCTTTTTTTAACTCCAGTACATATAAAGAATAACTCCACTGCAATCAACTGTAATATTATGTTCTAAAGATGTGAGAACTGAATCGGGACTAGAGGTCCATGGAGGTTTAACCTCACCCAGCAGCTCAACCCCACACAGCCACTTTCTCACTCCCTCAGTAAGGCTGAGGGAGAGAATTGAAAGAGTAAAAGTCAGAAAACTCATTGGTTGAGATAAAGACAGTTTAACAGGTAAAGCAAAAGGTGTGCACACCAGCAAAGCAAAACAAGGAATTCATTCACCACTTCCCATGGGCAGGAACATGTTCAGTTGTCTCCAGGAAAGCAGGGGTCCTTCACACATAATGGTGACTTGGGAAGACAAACACCACCATTCCCATCATCCCCACCTTCCCCATTTTGCCCCAGCTTTGTATGTTGAGCATGACACCGTGTGGTGTGAGATATCCCTTTGGTCATCTGGAGTCAGCTGTCCTGGCTGTATGCCCTCCCAACTTCTTGTGCGCCCTCAGCCTCCTCACTGGTGGGGTGGGGTGAGAGGCAGAAAAGGCCTTGACTCTGTGTAAGCACTGCTCAGCAACAACAAAAACATCTCTGTGCTATCTACACTGCCTCCAGCACAAACCCAGCACATGAATTCATACCAGCTACTATAAAGAAAATTAACCCTACCCCAGCCAAAATCAGTAAAAGGTCCCAAGTCTCCATTATTTGCTGCTCTTGCTCTTGACTCATTCTTTAATCCTTCAATATGATGCTTTAAATACACCAGGAATTTCACAAGCCACAGTAAGGAATTATTAAGTTATTATTATTAACCAAAATTCCACTGACTGTTCTAAAGCATGCAAAAGAAAATTATATCAAGAGCCAGGCTTTACCAAAATACAAACACCTCTAACCAGTTGAATTTCTATGGCGCCTTTGCTTTTAATTCGATTCCATGCAATTTGTTTGCCTGCTTTTCAGACATCACTGGGTTACAGCTACGGGGTGGAAAATTAAGCTGACTTCTCTAATAGTCAAACCTCTTTCCCATCTGAGTGGTTTGGAAGGGATGGAACATGCAATGACTTCAAAATACTATAAAACTTATTTCAATCATGAGGGTGCATCGACTTCACGGCACCTGTAGTTCTATCTCAAGCCAAATACGACATGAACAGCTCATTATATTCAAAATCTAGACATATGTGCAGGCACAAACCTCAGCTTTCTAATCATGGCCATATAAAGAATTTATGTTAGCAATAGAGCATTTTTAGAGGTTCTACATAAATTATGACAGTTGAGATAAAAACTGAACTCTATTTCTTTGCTTTTGTTCCCCTTGCTTAATCAATTCCCTGTTATATCAAAACGTAGTGATGAAAGAACTTTACTTATTTAGAGTTTTTTTTATTCTTCTTCTTATCTCATGAGCACTTATGATAATATAGTAGAGATATTCACAACCAAAAGTTCCCCGAGAAGTCTCTTATTAAGTTTCATGAAAGCTGGGGTATTTTCTTCTCTGTGAAGGCTCTCTGATTTGGATACTGCTGAATCATCTGAACTGAAAATTATTTATAAATTAGTTTTGCAGAACAAAGTCTTTGCCTTTTGAAAACACTGAATTGCTGTAGATTACAATATTTTGAAAAGAATATTACTTTATGCACTTAAGCAGTCTTGATTTTAAAACTTTATTCAAATTATATCAACAGAATACAATGTTATTCTGCAAGTATAGGGGACACTTCATTTCAGAAAGAACATATCAACTTTTTTTTTTAATAAAGAGGTCTTTGATACAGGTTTGCGGCCTTTCTAGATATAACCATAAAACCATTATTTTCTAAAACAAGGTAAATGACTAAACATCACAAGTTTTCATATATTTTCATACTCATTTTCACATACACCTCTTTTACACTGGATTTATTCTAGACAAAATAGTGCATGTCTTCTTGCTTTATGTTTTGTTAACTCTCCAATAGCATGTTTGGGACTTAATAATGTCTCCTTTTCGTTTCAAGTATTTTCACATTATAATCCCTAAAGACAGACTGACAACTGGGATCTCATAATATAAGCATCAAACCACGTGAGCTGATTTCTGACTTTAAAAATCACAAAGCTAGAAGGGACTACATCCAGTCATTAGGCTATGCATGGCCTTGGATTTACATCAATCAAATTTAAATTTTCTTGACAGACATTGGTCTAAACTATCCTGCAATGCCTCCAGTTTCAGGGATACAAGCTCACCAGTATTCCACCAGCACTTCCCTATCCTTATACACAAGCAAGCTTTTGCAGCTATTAATTGCAGTGTTCCCTCCTATAATTTTATTATTCTTCATCCCATTCACCATGGAAATAAGGGACAAATAACCATCTTTTTGGAAACACTCACATACCTGACTACTTTATTCATACCACTCATGTCTTAATTAATGATTAAATAAATTTTTCAATCTTTCAGTGCAGGCCATATTTTGTATATTTGTGATCAGACTTAATACTTTCCTCTGAACTTGACAGTTGCCTTTATTTAAATGCAGTGCCCCGAACTTGAATACTGTTCTGTTACCTTCACAATAGCAAGAAGAGGGAAAGCAGTATTTTATGACTTACATACTATATTCCTTGAATATATAGCAATTACTTTTGTCTTTTTCATTTGTCTTGTGCTCACCTTGTGATCCACTGCAGCCCCCAGATCCTGAAGTATTGCTATTTGTTTCGATATTTGTTTCCCGTATGTTTGTAGTTGATTACTCCTGCCCTAGAATAATACATTACACTTGTCCCTATTCAATTTCATCTTACTATTTTCAAGTTACTTAATCAATTTTTCAGGGTCATTTTGAATTATATGGTCTTCTCATGCCACCCAACTCCATGTCACTTAAACATTGAATAGGGATATTCTTCAGATTATTAGGAAAAAAACTGAACAAAGGCTGAAGAATCAGCTGTGGGGAACCATACTAGAACCACACTAGAAGCACATCCTCTGTTGCAAATCATTGATCATAATTTCATGGCTTGTGAACCCTTCCCAACCCTTCTGTATCCACACTATGTCAGTGCTTTATAGAATCATAGCATAGCATGGGTTGGGCTGGAAAAGACCTTTGAAGACCATCTAGCCAAACCCCCAGACACACATCATATTTTTTCAATCTATTATATAGGACAATACAAAAGGCCTACTAAAGTCAAGATAAATCACTGTTATGTTCTCAAATCCTGTTGTCCTGCTTTAGAAGGATATTACATGGATTTGATAATTTTGTATTGGCTGCTACTCATGTCCTTGTTGCTTTCCAGTGCTAACAGCTTCAGTCAGTTGTTCAAGCATTTTGTGAGAGCAGAAATTAAACTAGTGACTGAATCATATCCTGATCTTCCTTTCTCCTTATTTGAAGACAGACACTGGCTTTCCTTTCATGAGCTTTTCAAGTTTCATGCCCATCACATGCTCTTAAGTGCCACATTAGTATCCAGTATTTTATCATGAAGTTTTTTAAATTCTTCATTAGAATGTTCATAATTCCTTGTTGACCTGATAAACTCTAATCTCTGAATTGTTCCTTTCTCATTTGAAGTTGACATCTTTACTTTTATCACTGATATAAACTATAGTACTTCTTAATTTGCAATTGATCATCCTTGTAAGGACCAAGGCAAAATGTTATTGCAAATTGCTATTACAAAATTCGACCTTCTGATTATCATCCAGGAACAGCTTTTCCTCTCCACTGAACAGCTGACCAATTCACCCGTTCCTTCACCTTCCCTGTGTTACAATCACACTTTTGAATTGATTGATATCTCTTGGCAGATGCATCTTGTTTTGAGCTTTGACTTTTAAAAATTTTGTTCCTACATGTTCATGTTATATTTATCATTTGTCCTCAGTAGCCTGACCTAGTTTCTGCTTCCAGCCTGATTCTTTCTTGAGTTTAAGGTTCATACACAGTTCATGTTTTAATCAAGCTGATCTCTTACTGCATTTTTTCTCTTTTCTTCACAGTGGGGTAGTATATACATGTGGATGGATACTGTTATTGTGTGCATTGTCTGTAAGGCACTAACTTTTTAACAGCATTTTCCTTCACATGGGATCTTGCTTACCCATTCTGTGAATTTATTGAAGTCTACCTTCTGTCCCTCAGCTGCTATTCTTCCTTCTTTTCCTGAATGATCACAAGTCTTTTTTCTAATGGCCACTCTTAAATAGAGCTTTCAGCCTCCTCACAATTGTCAACAAATATAAAAGAATCTCTCCTTTCTTTACTTCTTGAATCAAAAACATTTTCTCTGATACAATCCAGAGATTTTTCCAAGCAACCTGTTGCATTTAGTTCCCAGAAGATACTCCTTATTATCCCCAGTTACATTCTACTGAATATAAAGGTTCTTGCAACTTATTACATCTTTTTCCCCTCAGTTCTTTTCTATTTATGCTACAAACCTTGGAAATAAAGACTCAATTTAAAGCTATATCTTGCATTTAAAGCCTGAGGTTTTGGAAAATTTACATCTAGCACATATTTTGCTGATAGGAATACAAGGGTCAGCTTCAGGGTAGAGTTTTCAGGACAGCTTCAGTCATGGACAGCACAGCCCAGAGTACATGAGCTCTTGAAAGTGAGGGTATCCCATATGCTACCCATATGGCATTAGAGAGTGAAAATGTCAGCAAGCAAGTCTAGACGGTCCATGTGCTTCTCCGCAGTCAGTCTGAAGTTATTCTGCAGGTTGTGAACAATGGAAACCAGTGCATTTGGGAGTATGCCAGACTGCTAGATGCTCATGTATGTCCTGTTTAAACTCATGATAATCTCACTGAATCACATGGAAGGGAGAATACTAGGAACACCTGCTACAGTAAAGTAAACCTTTTTGGACATAGCTGGACCTTCCCCAGGAAACAAAAGACACTTCTTAATATCAAAATTGCAGAAAGGGAAAGGAAGGGCAGGAAGGCAGGAAGGAAGGCAGGAAGGCAGGAAGGCAGGAAGGCAGGAAGGCAGGAAGGCAGGAAGGAAGGAAGGAA
>JAWWMP010000001.1:68299722-68446789 GCA_035047865.1 Dendrocincla tyrannina
TTTTTTTTTTTTCCTAATTAAAGTTTTATTTTTCTAAATTTGAAGGAGAGGGATTATTACTTGGCTGATATAGATATCTTAGTTCTTCCTGGAACTAAGACACTTGGTCATGGCCAGGAAGGAAACAAGGCAGAAGGGGCAGCTGTGGTCAGGGCCAGTGGGTCATCCTGAGGCCTGGGACCCAGATGCCCACCCAGTGTGGTTCTGACTGCGCGAGGGACCACGGCAGGAAGGGATTGCCATGGAGCACTTGTGAGTCACTGCAAGACCTCCTGGTGCTTGCAGCTTTCTGAAATACTCATGCCTTGAGCTGTCAGCTATAAAAAGATGTGGAAGTGAATTTTACAAAGTGGGGAAAATTAGGAGTTTTTGTAAAAAACTACAGATTTGGGGGAAAATGCATAATTTGGATCCTTTACTTAAAAAAAAACAAAAAAAAGAATCCACATTCCTGGAACAGTCTCTGTCCTTTTAAAGGGAAAAAACCTTAACTTCAGGCTTCTAATAATCACAAGCTTTGCTGTAATATGAGGAGAGAAACTGTCACTAAGCTATTTGGAAAATCTGAGGCAAAAGCAAACTACATCCAAATCTATGGAAGTCTACATAGTTATGAATATACACTTTGGTAAAGGACCGCTTACCAAGTGTGGGTGTGACTGAAGTTCTGCCATGACCAGAAGAACAGACAAAACTGAGGTGGCAACACTGTGGGTTATTTCAGTTATCTCTGAAACCAAAAAAGAATGTTCCTATCACACTGGTACTGCATTCCCTACTGAAGAAGCTGGGAGAGGACTGGAGGAAAGGGCTTTTCCTTTATTTTACTTTTCTATGTTTTTTAATAATAGCCTGCTCCTTAATGAATTAACTAAGGTTCTGACTTTACCTCAACATTACAAATGAAAAACCTAGATCACATGTTCTTTATCAACTGAGCTGTTTTCCTAATCACATTCTCAACCTCTTTGGCTGAACTTCAATGAATTAACACTTAATTAACAATTAATTAACAATTTAATTCTAGTCTGAGAAAATTTTTAAGCTGACAAAGCCAAGTCAGAGGCTATATGGAGCTGGGCATTCTAAACTTAGTGATTTTATGATGCCTATATGCTCCTCTGTGAACTTCCCTACCTTTCACATTATATTGAATTAAAAGGGATGATAAAATATTAGCCCACATCTGTCCACCTCCCTAAGCAAGGTGTACTGCCAACATTGTCATTTCTCAGCAGATAAACACTGAGTTTTTTTGAAGGAGAAAAAAAAGCAGCATTTCATTCAGATGGTACCAAATATAACTAGAACAAAGAAATGTCATTAAGGTCCATAGCTTTTCAAGGGAGGTTGGGTTTGCAAGGTAGGAGTAATGTGTATTACTTGGATTATACAGAAAAATATCTTTGATTTCTAATGATACAAAGAAATTTGCCCAAACTACATGAGGATGCTCCCACTTTGTGCAAGGATTTTTCCCAGCTCTTACTTCCTCACAAGGAAATAGACCGGCTTCAAATCCCTGACTCACTGTTGCCAAAAACTCTGGCAGAAGTATCAAAGACTCCATAGTGTGTGCTAAAAAACGTGTAGAGCAAGCAATGTGTAAGAGAGTTTATTTCAGTTTGAATATAGTGGAGACTGGAGTGGAGAAGAAATGTGATTATGTGACCAACCACGGCTTTGACTGTCTCAGCAGTTATGCTGCATATTTCCAACAGATTACTTGCAATGGTGGTATTACTACTTCAGCAGTCATACATAACAGTTTTGTTTGGCAACAGGGGGAAAACACATGCAGCTCATCTTAATGAAAAATAAAATTACCATTCAGTTTCATAACACTAAATGCTAGCACTTTCTAAATAAGCAACACATTAGCACTAGTATTTCATTAAAAACTATACTGAAGATTTCCTCCCAAAAAGCCCCCCTCCAAAAAAAAAAACCAACAAACAAAAAACCCAAACAAATAAACAAAAAAAAAAAAAAAAGAAAAGAAAATCTAGTCTTCAGAAAATATTTTCTCCTGATTCTGATCCACTTCTGGCAGCCAAAAGTGAAGGAGTCCCAAAAGCTCCATTTTCATATTAAAAAGCTTCTCCAGCAAAGTTACCAACAGATTTAAGACAGGCAGTTAAGAAGGGCTTGTAAAACAATGCTCAAAGCTGCTAGAGCTACACTTGGAAATGCAGAAATTTGGAGTCTGTAAGTATTTTTAAGACATTTTAGAGCACTCATTTGTTTGACTGAGTGGCCAGTGTCGCAGAAGTGTGACCACTTGCCTCCTCAGTCTATAGGGATTTAGTACACTCGGACTATGTGACAGTGCCAGGCATTAATTAGAGTTTTCTGTTAGCCTTTTTTCCTAAGGAAATATGGCTCATACACTTGCATTGTCCATTTGGGTGGACATCTGTCCCCAATAACAACCTCTGAATTGATGGGTAACTTCAAATACAATCAAAAGAACTGAAAAACCTCACAGCTGTTACATTCTTACAAATTCTATGAATTCTGCTGACTGGGTAAAGGAAAGGAAGTAAAAAATCTGTAGTTCACTGAGGGAGAGCTCAAATTCAGCCATAAACTTCAGCCTAACAGAAGGCAGCTCTGTCAAGGAGTATGCAGCCTTTTTCCAAGTAAAAGTGAAATAAAATGGGGGGGGGGTGAGCAGAGTAATTGAAGTGGTAGTACAAAGAAAATGAGACCTAAGCCTTCAGAGAGGCAGACTCAAAGTTTTGTTGCTCATGGAACAACCCCCTTTCTTGTGTTATTGCATGATAACAAAGCTCTCAAATACTATCAAGCTGTCAAATAAAATAGTTAACTAAACTTCCTTCAGCTCATTCCTCTGCATTACAACCAAGAAAAAAACTATTAAATATACAGGTACTTCACACATGTGGATTATGCCAACAATTCACTACTAAGTTTCTATGAAGCTGATGACAGGTTAGCTAATGAGTATTTCTAGATGCATTTATCTCAAGTCATGTATTACCTCAGGTATTAATGTATTCCATTAAATGAGCACTATATCCCACATCATTCTTCTCTGGCTTCATAAAAAACATCAACATTTTACTTCAACAATTACTCTGTGCCATTCAAATTAAGCTGTTCAATCACTGTGTCTTCCTGAGGACTGATTGACCAACACTACAAAAATTTTCTGTGATGCCTAAAAGGCAATTATGCAGTCTGAGCATTATACATTTCTGTTTATCTTGCCATGGGCAAGAGATCTCTATTCACATAATTTCTTTGCTCTGTGCTTCTGCTTTACATATTAGTTTGGAATCTTTGCTGAAGTTATGAATATGATACTGTGGAAGAGTAAGCAAAGCTAGCAACATCTTTATAGAGAATAAAAAGGATAGCATAAACCACACAAATGAGTTAATATTTAAAGAACAAAATTTAATTTGGTATGCAACTTTTTTCTAGGAGGATCTTTATTTTCAATGCTATACATGGGAAAATAAGAATGAATAAGTGACTCATTATCTACATGTATAAAAATATAAACATCCTAATCAAACATAGTCAAACACACCCTTCATGATATGCATTACCAAAAAGACCTATGCCTTAACTTTAATTAAAAGAAAGACTGCCTTTGTGGCGGTTTTAATAGCACTTGCAAATGCTACTATATTCATCCATAAGTATATAAACTGTGAACAAAAGCTACAAAATTTATACAGGACTCCAGTATTGTGCCTTTAGATTTTTGTCTTTTTCATGTGAACAAGTTAGCAGTCATCGTGTTTATCCATTCTTTGAGCTCTCAAGAGACCAAAATTTTAAAAAATTACTGACATTACTAAGTAATGCTTCAGAAAAATATCATCTTCTGTGGCAAACCACCAAATGACTATTACATTTATGGCACAATCATTTTAAGTCTACTGATGATACTGATAATGACTTATCAGTAAACAAAGGGCCCCATTTCTTAACACTAGTAACACTTAAAGCTTTTAGCACAAAGATTAGAAAAAAAAAATCTCTGTTTATATTACATCCATTTTTACTTAGAATATGAGATTTTTTTTGGGTCACCTGCCAGCAAACAGATAGGCAATCATTAATCAAAATACAGGCAATCTTTGTTTTAGAGATGCATTCAGCCACCTGGAAGTTTAATTACAATTCACATTCAAGCAAGTATGTAATCGATTTCAGTTCTCCAAGCTGATGATACTCATATTCAGTTTTTCCATAGAAACAGATAAAAGAAACCAGTAAGACATTACCATGTATGTACATAACGTAATATGTAAATGCTCAGCTAGACATATTATGAAATTCTGTAGCACTAAAATGATTAAAAAACTAAATGATTCACGTAAAATGTTTATATACTGTATACATATGTACACTAAATCACAAAGTCAATTTAAAACTGCCCCTATTCATAGCTCCTATGATGGATTTAGTAAGATAACAGATTCTTAAAAAAAAGAAAGCTATCTAGGGCGAATTTGAACACTTTACTGAAAACTGATTTTATACAAAATCTTAAAAAACATACTTCAGAGTTACTTAACAGAAACTAGAAAAAGGTGGTCATTATTCTTGAGAATGGCACTGTAAAGACCTAGTAGCTGTGATCAATGTCCTTTCACTTGTGGTATAAGTAAGTTCAGCACAAAGAAATCATCTCAGAGTAAGGCATAGGACAAACAGGCTTCACTCCATCTTCAGTTGTATTGGCCTCTCACTGTATCTTATTGCTCATCTAATTTGGCGGGTATACATTTCTCTCCTTTTAAAAATACTCCATAATACAAGTATCTACAACTGGACAATATCCAGTGCTTTTGTATGCACATCTTCGATTTAATCCCTTCAATAAACAACCTTGCTAATATAAAAAAAGCCATGGTGATGAAAATTATTTTCAGTTTTATGCAGTTGTGCACACACTTAATGAAAGACCAAGTGGTGAACAGAGACTGAGCACTGAAACTTGATAGAAATGTAGCGATAGCTCTTTTCAAAGGAATTAAGGTTTAAAAATAAAACCCTACTTACTGTGAAATTCTTTGGTTAGAATACAAATGCTAGCAGTATTTCTAAATTTGGAGTTAGAACAATTTATTATTCAAGAGTTTTAAAAACACAGCTTCGAGCCTTTTAATATGTACTGCTAAATTATTTGACACTTCACATACATTTAGGGTATTTTTCCATGATGGTCTGAACAGACAATACAAATTCTTAAATCAAGTTTAGGTTTTTAAATGAAAGTGCTTTTGTACTCCAGACTTCAAGAATTTATTAGAAAGAGCTGTTCCATCTTCCCTACCACAAAACCAACTGCTCAGATCATCTGTTCCAAAGCAGACTATGACTGCCTCCTCTGGGAAAGACTGTAAGACAGCAGTAACAAAATACAGCTCAGAAGGCATAATTTCCCCTGAAGAAAGTTGGCATCATTCTTGTTTTTCTAACGACAGGGCTCAATCCTTTCTAAGAAGCACTGAATTTGTCTGGGAAGAGGTACGTTAAGTCTCAGTAGTGCCAGCGCCCAGGCAGTACTGCCATGAAAACTGAGAAACCAGTTCTTAAAAAAGTGATTTTGTCATGAATTCTGTTGGCTTCAGAGTTTTACAGCACTAACATGACAAAACGTAACAGGCAGGGTGCTCTTGATTACATTTATAACGTACATCTGCATTAATTCAAGGTATGAGATTTCAGCATCCCAGGACGCAGGCTCTACCTTTACTCTGGCAAGCCTGGCTTCATTTTACTCCCATCATTTTGAGGGTGTTTGAGGAAACACGCATTGAGATTTCTGTGCATATTATAGACAGCAACTTCAAGAGAATTACAAGGACTTCAGACCATCAGACCACCCATGAAAGTTACAATTCACGCTCACTTTAATTTTGCAAAGTGTCATTGTTTTAACTCTCAAGGAAATAAACACATCTCTGAGGACACTTTATAGTTCAAATGGCTGGTTATCCAGCAAACCTGCCTTTTCACATCAGCCTTGCTTGCTGTAGGGGCCCTGGTCCAGTTTAACAGCTTGGAGAGAGGAGTTCAGAGATAAAGGGAGCAGAGAGGGGAAATGGTAGCAACCCCTTGTGAAAGGCCACATGCATGTCTCCTGCAGAATTACTCATCTCTACAGAAAAAGTATGAGCCAGTGCAAACCCCTCACAGTCAGGCACCACTTCTATGTGACAGTTCTTCACAGGCAGGCATCACTTTGATGGGGTGGGTGTGTTTAAAGGGGACCACTTTGGGTCTGCCCAACCAGGGTATTGGGATGAGAAAAAACAGCCATTTGTCACGCCATCTTCAACAGAAGTTGCATTTGAGCAACTCAGCTCAATTTCTCAGCCTCTAATTGGAGGGTTTTTAAAACATCCCACCCCGACCTCAGTTCTGTGCATGGGGAAGGGCAGGGACTGGGCACACATGCACACTTTTGTGGGATGGGTACTTGTCTACTCCCAATAACTCTCTCCTTCCTCGCTACCAATGCAGCTACTGGGAGACGTGGGAGGGAGGACGACGGTGCGAGCCGGGATATGGTGGCTAATTAGGGACGTGATGGCCAAGCAGGGACAGGGCAGCAGAGGCACAACGCAGTGACCTCCCGCCCCAGGGCCGTCAGGAGGTGCTGCAAGAGGGGTGAGGGCTGCGCTGGGGCTGACCCGCCTTGTGCGTGGAGGCAGACACCGGGGTGAGGAAAGCACAGGGGGACAGAGCCCCCCTCCCCGCTCTCCTTCCTTCAGGGCGGGAGGTGACCTTGGGTGCGCAGGTGTGCAGGGGCCGCTGCCTTGTCCCCACGCCACGGGCTGGGCGGATGCTCAGTCCCGGCAGAAGACATACTCGGTGTAGCTGGTCCAGATCTTGTCATCGGCAGGACCACCCTGCTCGGGGGCGAAGGCGCAGGTGCCAGTGGAGGAGCAGGCGGCCATGCGGAAGCCGGCCTCGGAGAGTCGGTCGAAGGCTTGCTCGAGGAAGTTGAACTTGAGGTAGTAGCGGGCGGTGTAGCGCTCGGGAGGGCGGTCGGGGTCGCGGCTCTCGTTCAGCGTCTCCCCGAAGACCTCCTTGGCCAGGGCCGTCTTGCCGCAGACGGTGATACGAGCGACCCGCCGGAACTTGGCGTCGGCCTGCGCCTCCCGGCCGATGGTGTAGGAACCCCGGTAGCCGATGGTGATGTAGCCCGAGCGCCGCCCGCCCGCCCCGTCCAGCGACTGCGAGGGCGTGAGCAGCGGCCCGCCCGAGGGGCTGCGGCTGGCCGTGGGCGACGGGGCGGACGCCGCGGCCCCGCCGCCCCCTTCCAGCGGCTCGGCCTCCAGGTAGCCGAGGAGCGGCGGCGGCGGCTCGTCGGCGCAGATGGAGCCGTCGCGGTGCAGGGCGGCGGGGCGGGCGGCGGCGACAGCGCGGGTCTGCGCCAGGCGGCGAGCCAGGTCGGGCAGCTGGAAGTACTCGGCCTCCCGCTGGAGGCGGCTGCGCTCAGGGAAGTGCTCGGGCAGCACCAGTTGCAGGTCCCGCAGGTAGTCCAGGATGTAGCGGAAGAGGAACCCGTCGCGGTCGAGGAAGAAGCGGCCCTTGCTGTCCCGGGGCAGCTCGCTGGGCTGCTGCTGCGAGAACATGCGCCAGAGCAGCGAGTCGCGCACCGAGACCACGGTGCAGCGCCGCGTCACGTACACCTGTCCACCCACGTTCAGCTCCACGATCTCCGGGAAGGACGACCAGCCGCCCGCCGCCGCCGCCCCGCTGCCCGGCGCGCCGCTCCCGGCCGCGGGCGAGACGACGCCGCCGTTGGGCAGCCCGCGGGCGCTGTCCGCCAGCGCCATACCCCAGGGACCCGCCGCGGAGCCGCGCCCTTCCTCCTCCTGCTCTTCCTCCGGCCGCCCGGGCTCCGGCAGGGCCGCCGCCCTCGGGGCAGCGCGCAGCCCTCCGCTGCTACCCGCCGCAGCCTCCCGCCCCGTCTGGAGCCGCCGCCGCGCTCCCCGCTGCGCTGCGCTGCGCTGCTCTGCTCTACCCTGCTTTGCTCTGCTCTGCCCGCTGCCCTCCAAGCTCCTCCGTCGGGCTGCGCACCGAGAGCCCCGGCGGCGGCAGCGGCGGAGCCGTGTTTATGTATCGCGGCCGCACCTCGCGGGAGGCGTGGGAGGCTGGCGGGAGGCAGAGCCGAGCGCACGGGGAGGGGAAGGGGACGGCCCTGCACTGACGCAGGGTCCCCCGTAGTCGTCTGTCCGCCCCCCTCCTCTCCTTTCCCCCGCTGCCACCCGTGTCCCGGCGCTGGTTCCCGGCTGCGGTGGGGACCGTCTCCGCGCCCGGTGCGCGCCCGCCGGGCTCCCCTCGCTGTGGAGGAGCACCGCGGTGCGCTGCCAGCGGGGATATAACCCGGGGGGGTGGGCCGCCTCCCTCCCTATCTCCCCCGACGCCCCTGAGCTCGCTCCCCGCCTTCACAAGACGTCTCGTCTTTTCGCAGGCAGGAAAACGCCTCTGTTTGCCCCGAGGTGCTGAAGCGGCGGGACGCTGCTACCCGGCTGCAGGAACTGTGCAGTGCCCCTGCTGTTCTTTCTGAGGCCAGTCCAAACCCTCGCCAGCTGAGACCCCCGACGAGGTAACCGTGTCCCTTCCCTGCTGTCGCCCTCGCAGGGGAAAACGCGAGCATGCGGTGCTGCCCGCACTCTCTTCACCCAGGCCCCCGGGCTTTTTCTGGCTTGCAGGACACCCTCATCATTACGCAGGTTTTAAATGTTCATAAGGATTCCGTGAAAACCTTCTGCTGATCCGCATTCCCGGCGGGGCACCGTCGGATGGCACCGAGAGCGCCGTCATAGGGATGCCCCACTGCCGGGACTCTCCTCCCGCCGGCCGGAGGAAGACCCTGGTGGCGAGGGGCACCCCGGAGCGAATGGGGTTCCCTTCAGCTACCTGACCGTGAGAGTCAGGCTCCTCATGTCTGTGTGGATATGTGTATAATTGGATGCCCTTACAGCTCAGATTTAATTTGGATTAATTAGATACATCAGGATCTGCGTGAAGCATAAGCACCTGTTTAACATGCATTGGTAGAAAGCATTTAAATTATGTTTCGGTCTTTTACTTGCATTTAATCTACATTTCTGTGTCTTTTTTGCAAGCAGTAGTAAAGAACTGCTGCCTTGATGTATTCACTTGCTCTCCCCTGGGAGTTCCATTGTGCCTTCTTCCTCAGAGAACAGCTGAAAGGAAGGTCTGAAGAGTATGAAGACAATGGTCAATGCTTTCCTTTTGTAGGGGTGAACGAAGCCCTCTCTGGGCTACCCTGCTCCAAATGCCCCATTGCAGTGATCCATGAAGCAGAAATAAAAGATGCAGAGGGAGGAGGTAGAAGTCCTTCAAAAATTGAGAAATTGGAAAGGAAGGAAAGGCAAGTTAGCTCTCAAGAAGCAAGCTGAGTTTGCCCAAGACAAGAAGAAGAAGAAAACAGGATGTTGAGAAATAGAAGTTTTGAAAAGGGAATAGATGATAAGAACAATGTGTTGAGGGAGAGCTGACAGGGGAATACAGTGCTCTGAGGAAGGAGTTGGGGTGGACATTGAGAAGTTGCAGGAGTTTCATCTGAACAAGGCTAAGAATATGGTAACAAATGTGCAGAACATTACATTTTCCATGTGGGAAAGCCAGCTGCCATTACTTTTACCACAAAGTATTTTCATTTGTGGGAGCAAAATGACAAAGTAGGTTAATCTGATGTTTTGCTGACATTTTGTTGAAAGACCTTGTTTCTCTCTCCTCTTTTTCATTTTTCTTTTTTCTTTTTTTCTTTTTTTTTTAATGAATAGGAGAGATGTGAAAATGGTTCTGGAAGATGAGGGTAAAATAAAAATAAGCCTGAATGAAGTTGTTTTGCTACTTGCTTAAACATCTGGGTTTATTGCTGTAGGAAAAAAAAAAAAAAAAAAGGAAAATAATGTGACATGATTTGCTGGCACACAGGGAATCTTTGTTTTCTTCCCATATACTATTTTAAGGTCAAGTCACCAGAGTAAAAGCACATGAAATTTTCACATAGTGGTTTGCTGGTAACAGTTCCATGGAGTTACTTTTGCTTCTTGGTCTCTTAACGTGGCATCTCCCTCCACATCACCCTGCTCCCGGCCATACTTAGCAAGAAGCCACCTCAAAAGCCTCCCACAGATTCGTATTTTAAACTCCACTTCCCTAGTGTGGGTTCTCTATCGAGAGCACTGTGATTAAACGGTGCACCTAGAAGATGAGATCATGTAATGCTTGTGCAGGCACTTATTCATAGCAGTATTTGCAGTGGAAGATTTTGTACCTACTAGTAGGTGAGTCTTAACAAATGCTCCCATATGAAAAAATGGGATGTTTTAATTCATCTGTTTATTACATTTCATTTTTATGGCAATAGGTATTAATGTAGGTTAGCAAAAAGAAGCCTTAGCATATTTATTAGACTTGAACTTTCTATTTGCCTTGAGCTTGGTCAGACTTCATAAGACCTGAGCTTAATAGTTCTCCCAGCTCATGTTTTTAGAAGCTTCAGAGATGAGTAAATTACACTGCTCCTTCAGACACTGGCTCTCCAGAGTTTTACCTCCACCTGCCTGTCATCTAGTGGGAGGCCAGGTGAAATGGACCCACCATGCTCCTGTGCAGTACCTTATGATGTCCAAAGCCATGACCATTATAGCGGTGGGGGGAGACACAGCTGTCACAAGCACTTCATTTGGCCCACTGTCCCAGGTCTTTCTTTAGGAGTGCAAACCAGTCCATCACACCACAGTGTTCTCTGTGTCAATGTGTAGCTGACACCAGACTCCACTTTGAAAAGGGATCAAGGAGCCTTCTTACATCAAGAAAGACACTGTTCATACAGCCCGTTCAACCATCCTGGGCAAAGACCCAGCTTGCAGTGTTTGTCTCTGAGATAGATGTCATTTTTTGGGCTTAAAAACATGCCCAGAACTGAAATATCTGTTTTGAAGCCACGTCTCCTCAGAGGAATTATATTCTGTGGGCATCTCACTGCTGCTTTATGCCTTGCCTGGCTGCAAGGCTTTGGTTATTGTAACTTCTTTCAGCAACAGATTTTTCTTCCTTTCACAAAATGTTCATCTAGTTTCTTCTCAGTTTCTCTAGAGTTTGTTCTCTAGTTTCTTTCCTGTCTCTTTTCATTTGGCTATATTTGTCTCAGGAGAATTGGACTTCATCTGTGGATATTACAATGAGTAAATATATCAACAATTTTTTACTTATGTGTCAGTCACCGAGTTGCATAACGGAGTCATAATCTCTCAGTGCTTTATTCTTATTTTGTGTGGAGACAGTGAAATATTAGTACATGTAACACTGAAGACTGCCACAAAATACCTCCTAAGGCATACACCCCCTATAAAGGGCATTAAATATTAAATATGTTCTATTGGACAGGCAAGGCTTTATGATAATAATTGTGTAGTTGAATTTCTTTGTGCAGTACTGTGACATTTCTGAGCAATAGCTTCTTCAGATAAGACAGTCGCATTTCAGTGTTCGCTGTTAGCTGCGTACCAGAACTAGCTATGGTCACGCTGTCTTAATCTGTTGGGATTCAAAGCTTTTCTTTTTGTATTTTGAGAAGTTTGGACTGTTTCTTGGGGTATTGGTTTGGTTTTGTGGGGATTTTGGGAGGGGGTTTGATTGGTTGGTTGGAGGGTTTTGGTTTTTTGGGGGCAGGAGGTGGGGCTTTTGTTGTTTCAGTGTTTACAAATATGTTTCCATCACGATGGGTCCCCATTTTGTATTTTGGGCAGTACACCCACGGGTCGTCCAGATTTATTCAGGGAGGCCAGTTTCCTTCACAAACCATAGAGGAAGGGTAGCACCTAGTGGGAGTAAACCCACATTGCAATTAAGAAATGCAAAGGGCTCCAAATATTGCCAGCATGACCCAAGACACTTAAAGAGAATGCTATACTTTTTTGGTAACAAAAGGTAGATTTAAATTCTTATATTCAACTTCTTCGTGAGAAACTTCTCAGAGCAAGAACATATTTTATCCCTGTTCTGAAGTGTTGAAGGTTTTTTTCTTCTTGGAGAATGCATTGTGTGAAATGGTATAATACGGCACAGAAAAAGCCTAATTACGTATGACTGAATTGTTTGAATTTTAATACTGAATTCAGTGAAATATTTAACCTTCTGCATAAAATCACCAAAAGAAGTTAGTGATCTAGACTGAACGAGAGGTTCAAATATGCTCATTTAAGCTTTATAATCTTGCTTAGAGGATGCAGGAAAAAAGTCTGGTAGTCCCACAGCAGAATTTATTGCCTAAGAATCCAGATTCTTTCACATTTTTGGGGCTTATATGCTCTCTAAAATGTATGCAGTTCCATAAGTTTGACAGTCAATGGATGGTTATTACATGAAACCTTTCCCATTTCTGAATCATTGGTCAGAGTGAAGTTACCAGCCTCAGTGTAATACTCAAGTGATACTTCCAAAAAATTGGATTATGTATTATTCCACCCAAAGACAGAAGAACTCAACCCTTCTGAAGAGAATGCTCTCTTTCTGCAATCTCGATGTCACTGTATATGGCTGGACAACACAAATGCACACATTCATAGATTTCTATATTTCATGTGAATTGTAATGAATGTTACCTATGAAGTTGTATTTGATAATATATGTTCATAGAGATTGTATTGTCTGTGTGTTTGCATATACAGTTGAATATGTTGGTCTGGAACTGCATGTTCTAGGAAATCCAGCTGCTATGAAAATGTACATGTTCAAGCATGAAAGATACTGAAAAATCAGAATAATACAGGTTGTAAGTGACCTCAGAAGGTCATCAAGTGCTCAAACACTTTCCTCCTGCCCGGGGGCTACGGACATTGCTTTAGTTAATTTTGTGAGGACAACGGTCTGCAGAGTCTGGGAGAAAGGGAGGGAGGAAGGGAGGACAGCCGTCAGCTGTGTATTCTGTGTCCTTGCCCAATACAGAGCTACAGAGTGTGACTGAGAAACATAATCAAGTGAGCAATTAGTGAAGTTCAGAGCTGTGTTAATTTCCTTCAAGCACCTTTACAAAAATTGGAATACAAAAGGTACCCTCTCAATGTCATGGGGACATGCAGTTAGTTTCTGCCTCAGTAAAGAAGAGCACTGAGGGGGACACCTTCCATACACATCTTGAGCATCCCTGCATTTGGAGGGCACAAGGAAAGATGCTATGCACCTTATGTCAAATGGGGAAATAACTCCCAGCTGCTTCTTTTCAGGTTCTATCTAGGAAAATAGGATGCATGATCTCCTGTTTTGGTTAATTGGCAGGAAGTTTCAGCTCTGTCAGTGCCAAAGAAGCAGAAGACAGCTATGTCATTTTATGCGTGTAGTAGCATGGTATTTTACACACATGATGTGGGAAGATTTTCTCCTATGCTAAATTACTCATAACCCCTATGGAGCATCTTTAAATCAGAGTTATTTTTGTGAGCCTGGGCTCTCTGAAATTAATCTTCTCTATCTCTCTGAAACATTTCATTCATGTCTTCAAATCTTCCCTCAACAATTTTCCTGTCTGTGAATAAATAGCATTCTGACCTAGCTTCTACCACAGCAAGACAAGAAAGACAACCAGAACTCTGCAAATGTGAGTCAAAACTACATTGATCTTTTACATTAACCATTAGCGTGGGTCAACAGCCTTAAGCCATCTCCTAGAATTGACAGTAGGAGGATTCAGCAAAAGAGCTCTTCTAATGGGGAAAATGTAATGCATTATCTAGCTAATTAGGATATAAAACCAACCTTTATTCCCACTTCTTACTAGCCTGCCTTCCTTTATGGTCTGTCAGGCTTCAGAATAGGTTTTAGTGAGGTAAAAGGACATTTTTTAGTGCTTTTTGGATGCAATCAAAAGATGAGAGCATTGTTCTGCAGAGGAGCAAGTTAAGGGTCGTCCCTAAGTCTGCTCTTCTGAAAAGCTAATCACAAGGGTGGTATCATTCATTGGCAGGAATTCTATTCAAGAGAAAATGCTTTTTAATGAAATTTTCAAAACTTACAGGTTTTACTTACACCCTTTTCTTACGAAAACGTGTTTTAACAAAGGAATTCAAAATGTATTGGTATAATTGTTCTTTTCAAAAGAGTGATTCTTAAAAGGTAAAATAGGTAATAATAATGACTTTGGTGACTGTCCTTCAAATTTATGTATTCGCTTTATCTGTGATTATTTTAGGTATACTGTTTACTATTTCAAAATCATAACTGTGGTCAGTGAACAGTAATTAATGCATTTAGTTTTGCTTTCTGCCACTATGTGATAACGCAAGCTGTGCTTCGCCAATGTTAACCCTTTACGCTAGATTCCAGTAAACAAATGAAATGCAATTATGCATTTCAACAGACTCCGAAACTGAATGTGCTGTCTTGTTCTTTGCATCTTTTTCTGTAGAAAACAAAATTCCTCTTATGTTTAATAAAAGAAACAATGCTTACCAGGGGTGTTTACAGCATCTGCAAAATTATGAAGAGGGTGAAAGTCCACAGCAGTTACTCTACTACAAGTAGTAAGTTGGCAACTGATTTTTTTACTACCTTAGGCACCTTGCTTGACTACCTAAGAAAACAATGTTTGCATAGTTTGTTTTTTTTTCTCTATGGAGACTGAAGTTTGTATCCTCAATGGCAGAACTGCTCTCATTGGTGTCAAACCCTGTTTGTTTCACACCCTCTGTAGACGGGAAAGTGGCATTAAACTATCAAGGAATGAATGGTGTCACAAGGCTTGTACAGTGTGTCACAGTTCCCTGCTTGCTCATGTCCTGTCATGGTATCAGCCCTGAAGGATGCTTGGAGTGCAGTAGATATGTTTCCAGCTTTCTAGTGGGTTCTGCAGTTAAGCATCTGTCCACCAGACTTCATCATCTCTTGGCACAGACTGAAATGAAATTAATGAAGTCTCCTTAGAGACTTGCTGTTCACCTTCACACCTAGAAGATTAAAAACAATTTCTATATACAGAAAGAGAGTCAGAGCCTTCATTGTTAGGATACTCAAACTTGTTTCTCCTTCGTTGGCCTCAGAGCACAGACACTCCTGCATGGTGAGTGCAGCTTCATGAGCTCTTAGCTGCTCCAGACATCCTGGAAGATATGCATTCTGTCAAGACCTTGCCAAAGTACGTGTCACCAATGGCTATAACTAGAGTTCATGCCAGTGGGGACATCTGTGAGTGAAGGCTGTAATTAGATACTTTTAGCTCCTGCAGGCAGTGTGTCTCAGCTGCTCAGCCTGTGCCAGAAAGAGATGCTGGACCTCCTATTCACTGATACCCTTCTTGACCTGCTGTGTAAACTAACATGTCAAGGAGAATACATTTCTTTTCAGTTACTTGACAGGGGAAACGATTTGCTGCTAAATTGCCAAAAATACAGGCATAGGGACTGAGATAGCAGACAGCCCTCTGCTAGGGCCAAAGTTGAGTTTGCCAGAACATTTTCTTCAGCCCTTATGCTCATAGTGTCTCCAGAATTTCTCTTATCCATTATCTGCTGCATAGCCAAACATGATTTTCAGTTCAGACTGAGCCAAGCTTGAAGCAACTTGGAATCAACTTAATCAGGCATAGCTGATGTTTCCCAGCTTGCTGATGTGTCATGCTAATGAGATGTTATTGCCCAAAGTAATGAAAAGCAGCTATTTCGTATCTGTAAAGTAAAACTGAAAGTTGCTGCAGTTCATTTGGAGGCGAGGTTGAGTGGAAGGGATACTAAGCAAGTTTTTTAGATCATACAGAATGAAGATGAGCTGTTGAATCCCTTGAAGGCAGAGAGACCTTGACAAATCAGAGCACTGGGCAATCACCAACCATGTGAAGTTCAACAAAGGGAAGTGCTGGAGAGGGAATGGCCTGAAGTTGTATCAGGGGAGCTTAAGGCTGGATGTTAGAAAGAGGTTCTTCACTGAGAGGGTGGTTGGGCACTGGAACAGGTTCCCCAAGAAAATGGTCAAAGCGCCAAGCCTCACAGAGTTCAAGAAACATTTGCGTGATACTCTCAGGTCACGGTGTGACTCTTGGGGATGGTTCTGTGCAGGGCCAGGAGTTGGACTCAGTGATCCTTTAGGGTCCCTTCCAGCTTAGCATATTCTGTGATAAGCCTGTCTTCCTGCTTAGGAAATTTCACTGCGTGTATTTTGCTCTTGGCCTCTTGGAGAGGCCCCAATAGGATTCAATTAATGTGTCTAGAAACTTCTGTATGTGCTTTCCTATTCCAAGTGTTTACATAGAGGGATTACCATTCTACTTTGTAGGGAGCTCCTATAAAACATCATCTCTCTAAAACAGCTGGGAATTTCAGTCATGTATATAAATACAAATAATAATTATCACTAAAAATTAACATATCAGCAGAATAAATATTTGAGACACTGGGATATTTAAGAGATATAAGGAATGAAGAGTGTTAGGTGTTTAATGAAGTGTTAATGAGGCAAATGTCTGCATTTATGGAAAATCATAGCCACTTAATTCCAGTAGCCTACAGACCCTTTAAGCCCTTGAGAATATAGGAAATAGATTTTTAGGAAGCTCTCCTCATTTTGTATACTGCAAGCTGTTGAAAAATACAGATTATTTATTAATTGTTTATGAACTAAGCACAGGAATTATCTTTCCTGTGTCAGCAAGAAGACAACAGAAGAAGTATACGCCATAAAGTTTTGCTAGTCTGGAAAGAGTTATGCCCATGCAAAGAAAATTGTTTATTGTTTTCACTTTTTAATTTTTCATGTGTATTGTGTATGTACAGTTCTTGCCAAAGTGCCCTTCTCAGAAAATGGAAAGCTTTCTTCATTATTGTTTGTATTTTTTAATGGAATGCCATGAGTCTAGATTGTATCAGAACGGAGTCCCTTAAATAAAACCCTCTCAAATAAAACAAGCAGAAAAAAACCTATTCATCTCAAGGAGGTTAAATCCCCTAGAAATAGGCTGAGATTATAGAATGCATCTTAGTGAAGGGGAAGCTTATCTGAGAAGCAAGGAGATAAGGATAAAGCCTGCAGTCATAGTGACAAAAAAGGCTTCTGGAATAAGAAAAGATCTCTTTGTAAGTCAAGACATTGTCTGTGACTGACAGTCTGAAAGAGAAAAAAAAAATTAAAACTGCCAAGTATAAGGATTGTTCAGAGGAAAGAGGAGAAAAGAAGAAATTAAATATATAGCTAAGAAAAAACAAAATAAGTACCAAATTATTATGTCTGTATTTTTTCAGTCCTCAAGTCCAACTTTTCAGTGTTAGAGGAGTACATTAGCTACATAGCCATGTAATTAATGCTGTGTGTAATACCAAAATATATAATACTAACAACAAATGTGGTTATTCAAACCTATTTGATAGTGACTTTAGAATATTCATCAGTAGCCTACCCACGTTACCTTTCTTCTTAACCTCTCAGCCTCTGTCCCCAGGTCAAGGCTGATGTGGCTTTCCCTTTGATTTCTAGTGGGCAAAGATGATATTTGGATCACCACCTGTGGACAACAGAAGGGCATGTACTAGTAGAGCATGTTCTGATTACTTTCTCCGAGAAAACTACCTTCTTCCTTTTACTGTGCTGTTGCTTTTTTCTGTCATCCAGCGTGAATATGTTCCAACACAACTGTCTGGGGTTTTTCACTTTGTAGTGGGAAGAAAATGTTTGTGAAGCCAAAGAAGGTACTTAGGTACAACCCTAAGAGTTGGCATCTCTTCAGGTACAAGAGGCCAGATTATCATCAATGACAAATTGACTGCATATCATGCATCCAGAGCAGGGGGTGAAGACGGGGAGATGGACTGGAGGAGCAGATGAATTGAATGCAGAGGGTATCCTGGTAGCTATATGAAGGAAAAATATTTGCAACTGTGGTTTGTATTGGTAATCATAGTACCCACAGGAGCTCTTCAGAAGTCAGCTGGATTCATTCCAGCAATATATATTTGATACACAGGTTGGGAAACATCAAGATAATCTCATCTATACATATTATAGTGACTGACATGCTGTAAAACTGTGTAACAACTGCCCAAGTAGTTTTTTCCTACTTCATGTAATTTATTCCTCTGCATAAAGCTTTTTGAGGTTTTTGAGCAAAAATGGGTTTGCTGGTATTGTTCTTCCTCTGTGAAGAAACATTTTGTTTATAAATCTCAGCTGGGTATTGTCAGTAAGCTTATTGAGCATTTAAACCTTACAGATCACACTATCTTAAGTTAGCACCTGGTTTGTTCTGTTCACTCGTCCTGCATCTTATTTTGAGTGTTCTTGTAAGATTTAAATAATTCCTCTTCTATATAATATTCATCTTACTCAGAGCACAAATAAGAAAATTTATGACACTATAAAGATTCTTGGTTGAAGACACAAAGCTAATTAGCAGTCTTAGCCATACAACTTCCCCTTACATTAATTGGAGCTATTTGGCTAAATTTTGGACTAGGTGATCACTGTATGCCCCATCCAACTGAAATATTCTATTTTCCTCATCTTTGAGTGTCTCAAACCTTGTTATTATGCAAATCACAAATCCACCCACTCTTCTTCTGGCAAATTGCTGCATAGGAAAGCGTAACTAATTTAATTCATTAATCCCTGCCCCTGAAGCACAAACATCTATCTATCACCTAAGCTAGTTAGACAGTAGGTAGTTTTGTGCTATTTCAAGCTGCTGTATCAGAGTGAGAAGCAGTATAGTGGTAAAGGCACATGAAGTCTGAATGTGTTTTGCCTGCTAGCACCATATGAATTAGCAAATACGCACAAATTTACCTAATATAATTTTTTATTAACTTCTTTCCATTCTTGCTAAGTTTGAGCTTCATAGTTGTTTACTACCCCCAGTTATATTCAGATGATCTCTTGATTTCTTTATTATTGTTGGTAGTAGTAGTAGTATTTTGTGTGTCATGTTTTAACTAGCCTGGGAGCATCATGTTGAATGTTTGTGTTAAGATTCATAGTAATTTCCCTTAGAAAAGACTCTGAGCATGTTCACAGTGCTTTGTCTGGGAAAAATCTCCTAGCCAAATGCATCCAAATGAGGACCCAGTTAAATATGCATCAGCTGGGAATGCCAGGCACTTGTCTGTCCAGGAGGTATTGCTATGTTAGTCCTTTTCTCACAGCTGAGAATCATGTCTGGCTGGGGAAATACTCCATTGCTTGACTCTTGTTCAAGCTGCAAGTGCTAGAAGCTAACCTGCTTGAATTTTCACTGCAGGAGGAAAGAAATACATTGGAATGCATTTGTTTCAGTTGGCTCTTTTTTGACATCCCAAAGAGTTTCCAGACATAGATAAAAATTACTAAAGGCAGTAGTAAAGTGAGTTCAGGCTGAGGGATTTGGATGATTTATGAGCAAGGACTTTAATAGGGAAGAAGAATGGGCTTACAAAGCATTAATACAGCTTAGGTAGTGAAGCAGTACACAGCTTGACTTGATAAGCAAGGATGATCCTGATTCAAAGCATCCCAAGACAAAGTATGAGCAGGTGTTAATGCCACACTGTGTGCCATGTGCTGCTTTTAACATAAAAAGCAGTTTTCTTTAGAATCTAACACAAAAAAGTGATGTTCCAAAAGCCAGGAAGCAAATCTTTCCCAGTGAATTTCATATGCAAATGTAAATATTGAATTTGAAATTTTGGTCTCTCTCAACTTGGTGGCAAAGTTCCTTGCAGTTTTTGCCAGGATGCATGACTGGCTGCACAGCATGAATGCCTTTCCATATACACTTCTTTATTTCATATATACATTTTGTGGGGGTAGATCTAAAATTTAATTTCCCAAATAGTACAGTGACTTTCCTTTAAAATTTACATATGCGTTATTGTAAGAATGAATTATTTGAATTCATATGAATGAAACTTTGGTAGTTTCTGGCAACTTTTGCAACTCAGTAGTTAAATCACAAATACTAATTCTTCATTAAAGTGTCCTCAAAAGCTCCAGGGTTACAGGCCTAGTTGTTAAAACCCCAGTATAGCTTCTTTAGTGCTAAATTTATAGTGACCTTAGATACCCTTCACTGTTCAGGTGTGTTGTGACTGACTTTGCCTGAACCACTAGCCACTAAGCATCAGTGCCCCATTTCCTCAAAGCTTTAGAGTAATAGTAGTAGCCATTATCTTTTACCAATAATGTACTATTTTAACATTATGAAAATGTTAAGATTACTTCTATTATGACCTTAAAATAGTATCTCTTTAGGTGCATTTCTGATAGTGTTTGTCAAAGTCAAGATATGTAACATTCAGGCTAATAATTTCAGTTGTATAGGACAGGTGATGCAGAAAAAGTGTAAATACATGCACTAGCACTTTTAGATCATGCATTTCAATAGGATTTTGAACGTATTTTTCTTGCATACTATTCTGTCCATTATCACTCTTGTCAGTTGTCCATCATGCCTTTCTTTAAGGACAGCATTGTTAATCTAAGGCCTCAGTTTGGTGAGAGGCTAATTACCCATGGTTTCAGTAGGTAAACTTTTTATGCTCAACTAGCCAAAGAGAACAGCATCAGAGTATGTGACTAAGCTGCACAACAGGGTGGCAAAATGGCTTGTTTTCTTTTTGAAACTATGACAGGATCATAACGGTAGCTTATGTTATTATCTGATGCTTTACAAAGGGCAAAGTTGGTGTTTAATTTTATGGTAAATAATTTTAACTATTAATTTATTATTTTTTTAAAATATTTACTTTTACAGTAAATGTATTTTTACAGCATATATCAGCTTTTACCACCCAAGCTCTAAAAGCTTTGATGTCCTTGGAGCATGAGAGCCATGTTGGGAGCAGCAGGTGGCAGTGCTGTCTCTGCTCTGTGTTTTTAAAGCACTGTGGTACCACAGCTGGAAGAAGCCATTTCATGAAGAATGTTTAATAGTTTGGGTTCCTTCAAACAGAGGCACTCCTGCTTATAGGCAGTGTGCCTCATCAGGGTGGTGTGAACTTACTCTCCAGACTCAGAACTGCAGCCTTCTCCATGTGAAACTCCTCCAGGTCATCTATATAACATTTGCTCCATTTGTAGCAAGGAGTATAGGTATATAGCAAGCAGTACAGGTGAATTTTCAATGCTTTTATTTTTAGCCCAAGATTTATTTGCCTAAAAGTAATTGAAGGGAATGTCTTTACTGATTTCCTTGTCAGCATTCACTGGCAGGCCCAGTTGCCACCTATTCCTTTTAGAGGTGCTCAGCAGTAAATAGAGTAGCAGTGTCAAGGACAGGAGCAAACACTACTACTGCATAGGGCTTCATCACATAACTAGAAGTCCATCAGGAAGCCAGTAGATGGGATGCCTGGCCATGCCTTTTTTATGGGTCTGCAAACTCTGCTTGCAGTCCATGGCTCTGAGGTCATGTGAGGCTGGCTGGCTTGTGACAGTGTGCTAGTGGCTCAGGAGCAGGTTGCCTTGCAGAGAGAGCTAAATGAAGTGGTCCAAGACCCAAAACACAAGATTAAAGTTCAAGCAGTGTAGATACCTAGGGGTCCTAAACCAGTGCCCACCATGTTGTGCTTTGCTGTTTATCAGTACAGGTATGCCAAACAGGACATCTGTGATCTGCAAGGAGTGGGGGCAGGACTGGAAGAGGCGGAGGGACAGAGTGACAGCCACTGCCTTAGCTTGTTTGAGAGTGATGGGGAAAGCAGTGGCTTGTTGCAAACATATCATGAGAGTAAGCCACAAGACCGGGCCTTCATGATGAGTGTGATCAAGTGCCATAATCCTTTCTTTTTTCTAATTCTCTTTCTTCCTTCTGTATCTTGAAAAACTAAGACAAAAGGAGAACCAATAAAATCAAGAAATGTCATCCCTGTAGTCCCTGTTATCCCAAGAGGACTCACATAAATGATGAATTAGGCCTCTAGAGTTCACAGGAAATAAGATAAAAGGCACAACTATAAACTGAGAAAATAAGTGAAGTATCTTTCTTTGAAAGGATGAGATGTGAGCCACTGAGGTTAACAGTTTCAAGACATGTTAAACTAGATGTCTGCATAATCACCCAAGTATTTTTGTCAGCTTCTTTATCATGTAAATATGGATCTAGTTTTATCTTTAATTTGAACTCCTCAAATGGGACATCTGAGTTATCTGATGGGCAATATTTTTCATGCAATGTCACCAAAATAAAGAAAATTCTTGGCCTTTTAACATTACACCCTGAAAAGATTTATCAAAGTGGAAGTTCTCCTCTGCAGTTAACTCTAAAATTTTTTCCCGATAGTAAGGATGTCTTATGAAATATTTTTTCAGAAGGGGGTTGGATGAGAAGTGTTATTTTGGTGCATCAGCAGAGGAAGTAATTCCTTCCATAAGGGCAGATTGAAGTGGGAGAAGGAAATGAACAGAAGATGTTGACCAAGGTTTCACTGCCAGGACTGAGAAAGGGGATGTTATTTGTGCATCCTCCTGCTTTGGACTCAGATGGGCTGCACCTGGTAATGGGATAAAATTACAGTATCAGCACAGATCAGCATTAAGTGAGTGAAATTAGATTAAGTGAACACATACACACAGAGGCCTAGAGAAATTGCAGACCCATCTTCAGAATTTTTTTAGCATTTTCAGAGAATCACAGAATAATTAAGGTTGGAAGAGACCTCTAAGATCATTGAGTCCAACTATTAACTAGATTTTTTTCTTTCCTATTCCATGTGTCAGTTATTACACCCTTCCCATTGAATTATCCTCATGATACTTGCAACACTGCTCAGTCATGATCACAATGGTTTTAAATATGTGTGACTGACAAAAAATTTCAGAACAAAAATACGTGAAGCCCAGGCGGGAAAATTATGGGAGAATCCCATCTGAAGTAGAGGAACTGTTCACTTTATGATGTGCCTGCGAATTGCAGCATTCTCACAGACAAATAGGAAGAGGATAATGTTAAATGGCAGAATGAGGAACAAGTTAAAAAATAAACTATGGTACATGTCACAAGAGGTTGTCAGTGCAGCCTTCTGACTAGTTATCTCACAGAGGCAGTAAGGTCTTTTGAAGCTTTCTCTCCCTCTTTAATCAGTCCCTTTAGAACAAGTAGATCTCGACTTCAAAGGCGGCAGGGCTTGTCAAAGAAGAAAGCTGCCCGTTCCTCAAACTGTGGATGGCAGCTTTCTGTCCCACAGTGGTGGTTCCCATGTAAGGCTGCACAGCATCAGCAGGGTGGGCGTGATTGCACAGCAACTCCTGTGCTCAGATGTCTTTGAAGGGCTTATGCAGTCTCCCTACATTAGTATCGATCCTCTCCATTTGACAGATTTCCAAAGACATGAAAAGATACTCTGTAAAGCGTACTTATTACCTTGATCCCTCACCTGTAAAGTCTAGATGAATCCACAGACTTGCTGCATTTGAACTAATTTTGTCTAGTTCTTTAGATAATAAGGCTTTCTTAATTAAAATGATTGTTGTATTTTCTTCATAAATGCCTATGATTTTTCTTTTTCTATTCTACCTACAAGACTTTTTCCAGTACTTACCTGCAGTAAAGTGAGTAGAGAGTTTTGTATAGGAAAGCTGGGAAAGCTACAATGTTTAGTTGGTCCACAAAACACTTTGCCAGAAAACATCATTAATAATGACATTTATTGACTCTGGGGAGATAGAAGGTTAAGTGCATTTCAGTATTTTCCAAATCTGATTTATTGATTCTATAGCCTGTCATTTCTGGAAGTTTCCCCCAAAAAAGTCCTTAATACAATACATCCCTTTTCTTCCTTTTAATGCCAATTTTCCAATTTCACACTACTGCATTTTAAATGTGAACCTCACTTATATTTCAACAAAAATTTGTTGTTGGTTACACTTTTCTTCTGATATATTAATGAAATTTTATATCTCAGTGTACACACTTCCCAGTTGGTGACTTTATTTCCACTATTTGCAACTGGATTTCCATCGTGCCTCATCAACTACTTGCAAGTGCTGCAATCCCATTTGCAGTCTGAACTGTAAGCCTGTGAATCACCTCTGGTGTATGACATTCTTATGGGCTTATATTCACAGTGTATTTAGAGACGAGCTATGCCAACCTAAGAAGTTTTCCAGAATGCAAAGCTGATCATGAGCGGTGTGTCTGATAACATGTCCATGAACAGTGTGTTCAAAGATGCTTCTCTGATCTTCAGCAGCATATAAGTCAAACAGCAGTACTAGAATCTGACACTGTTCTTGTGAAAGCTGTATTTTCAAGTAGTATTGAGTTCAGTTAGAGCTAACTTAGGTGGGATGGGTGTCAGAGAATCAGAAAAAAGAAGGGATAGAATGAGTTTCAAGAGATCACCCTTCAATCCATGTCTGCACTGAGGCAGGATAACAAATCTTGGACTAATCCTGGCAGGTATCAGTGTAATACACTGGTAATGATTCTAGTGGAGGAAATTCCATAATATTCTTATGTACAATATTTTAATGTTTCAGTACCCAGTACCCTTCCTGTTACAGAGTTTTTATCATATTAACCAAGACTTTTTGGTAAAACTTTTTGTTTTCTTTCTAAACAGATACAGCAAAGTTGTTCAACACCTACTTCTAAAATATATAGATTTTATTTTTGTATTATGTATGGAAATACACTTCCACATTAAAGCTAAGCCAGTCTGAAGGTCAGCTGCTGCCAAAATGAACCACCCTACATTTTTTTGCTTTTGCTAGCCCTCATGTGATTATGATGAACCAGTTCAGAAGATAAAGTGGAGAAGCATTCAAATAAATAAGAAAATTAGTTTTCTGCTGATTTAGTTCATTGGATCAAGCCCTAGGGAGGGCATCAGACAAGCATCAGTGGATGGACTGGCTTAGCTGTGGTGTGAAATGGAAAAGCTTCTCTTTTCTAAGCTAAATAAACCTCATTCCTCTTTTACTGGCCTTGCTTTCTAAGCCTATTATTGTATATTATTGTATCCTCTCCAGTTTTTCTGTGTATTTTTCATACATGGTGTATTTAACGTGGTTTTTTAACCAAGGAATGTTTAAGATGTATGATTCAGTTATGAGTGAACAGGCCACCAGAAGAGTAGAAAAGATTAGTTTTCGCTCATATACTCTTCTGCCTGTTTTTCCGTGCCTAATTTGTGTGTGCATTTCTGTGACTTTGCCTACCTGTGTAATAATTGTGCTTGCAAAGTGGATGGATAAGTAGGAGTGTTTCACCCTGTACCAGTTTAAGAAAGGTCATCCCGAGCTGCACCCTTCTCTATGTGGTCACTGCTCATGTGGACATCTCATCATGTTTAATTTTAACTTAAGACATCATCTAAATTCCAGAAGAACCTTAGGCAAGCGTTTGTCTAGGTGGGGAAGATAACTTCCCTTAAGTTGCCTTCAGTTTTGTCTTGTGTGTACACTGACCTACATAGAGAGTAGGCACATGACAGATTCTCAGTGAGTCTTTCATGGAATTGGAACTCTTTGGGGGCTAATGGTTTCATGCAAGTATAATTTCATGATGCTCTAAAGAAATAAGATGTTAGGATTTTCTGTATTCTGTCTTTTATATATTTATCAATAATTTATAATTTCTAGTATACTCCTGATTTGTATTCATATATTTCTCTCAACATATGATCTAGAGTTCTGAAGCATTTTGTTTTTTGCTTTTAAAGCCATCACCACCTGAAACCATGTCCTCAAATGAAAGTTTAAGTTTTTACTATAATAGTTTCTTACTCTTGCCATTATAAAAATGTGGGAAATGGAAAGCCCGAGGATACAGAAGCAGCAAAGTTAAAGCAATAGAAGTCCCAAATATATGCAATTTTTTTAATCACATCAACTGCTAACAAGTGTGAGGTTGGAGTCTCCTAGGTGTCTGCTGTGGATGAAACCCACGCTGTAGAGAAGTGTGCACCAATGATGGCTCCATCATTGACTTGTTTCCCACCACAGCCTGTGATAACCTGTGTGTTGCTCTATCCTATGTAACCATATCCTGTCTGAGATGAGCTAGCTTGTTCAAAAACATTCAGAAATGCCTGACCTGAAAGTAAGGATTGCTGGGCTTTCGTGTCCTTCCTGTGAAGGGTCTCATGTTGGCTCTCAGAGTACAGGAACAACAGAAGCCTATGGGCAGGCTCTGGATACTCAGAGATGATGTGGTTGTTGGAGACCTTTGGGCCAGGTCTCCCCACTACAGGCTTCTTTGTGGTGTATTGGCATGGAGGAAGGAACCTCACCCACCTTCATATGCTGCCCCCCCATCTTGTGAGAACCTAGTGAGCTTTTGAAGCCCATCTTTCCATGTCCTTACAGGAATTTCTCAGGGACCAACCACACTTTGACTCAGACCAGAAGCAGATTCTCCAATTCAGCTTCCTCCCTCAATATTGCATTTTTATTCCTGAATGTGCCTGAAGCTCCAGGTCCTCTGTCAGAAGCACCCACCCCACCCTAACAGAGGTTATTTGGGCTAATAACTTGTGAGAGAGGAGAAAGAAGAGGGCTTTCTGCTTTCCAAGTACCACTCCAACACTAATGACAGCTCTGTCATGATCTCATTCCAGCAAGCACCACACACAGTCTGACCAAAGATCACCAGTTTCCATCATCAGTGTGGCATCCATGCTTAGGAAATAAACTGGAGTGGACTTTTTTATAAAGTTATGGGAAGTTGGGAACCTGCAATCTTTTCAGGCAAGACTTGCTCCTAGCTGACCTATGAGAATATGAGAGGAAGGAGCAGTAGCCATAGACCTACCACTCTTAGTCACATGGAATCAGTGATCTGCCTCTATCTGGAAGCAGCATCATATTAAATGATACTGCGTTCTGTACAATAGTTACAAAGAGATACTTTCCTCCCTTTCTTAGTCATCGTTTCTTTCCCCGCTTTTCCATGAACACATGGAGCGTATGTAGAGGTCTAACCACAAGCCCTTTCTCCTTCCCTTTGCTCATCTGCAGTCTCATGGAGTGCTCCACAGCACAGGTCCTCCTGGGACAGAAGAATGAAAGCCAAGTTTGGATGCATGATGCCAAATTGCAAATTTTGGAGCAGCTGCCTTAACAGGTGCCAGATAGCAGAGATATCTGTACCTATAGGAAAAGACTGTGTGAGAAAAAAATGTATGAGAACAGTCTGATCCTAGGAAGGCATTATGTTCTTGGGATTGCTGGTTTGATTTGGGGTTTTTCTTCTCAGCCACATCCTAAGAGCAGCCATCAACCTGCTTCAGATGTGCCAAACAGTTGGACACGGCCCCCATGGGTATTTTGACTTGCTCTCTACTGTGCAGAGGACCAGGAAGAAGCAAGCCAAATGCTGCCAGCAAGGAAAATGAGGGCAGACAAAAAGCCATATAACCCTGGCTCAGGGAGACATGCCAAGCAGCCTGTGTTAGTGCCTGCCGAGGGCCAGCCTGCACCGAGTGATCAGAAACCACAAGAGGACTATGGCAGAGGGTGTGGGCTTTGCTGCCATGCCAAGCTTGGTACCAATTTAGGCTCCATTGCAGGGGCTCTCTGGGCCAGCTGGTTACTCCTCTGTCAAACAGCTCTGTGTACATTGCCCTGCACCACAGTGTACCAGCTCGTTCTAAAACATGGAACAACTGGAGCAGCTGCCTTTCATTTCATGGAGGTAAGTTAGGGAGAGGGGCCTCTCCTGTCCCAGCCTGCTGCTGCTGAGAGAGGCATGAAAAGTTAGCACTAGCTCTCCCTTCCCAGGCAGAAGGGATTTCTTAGCTTCTCAGCAACACAGGACAATTTAGTGTTGGTGGAAAGCATGTTTCTGGGGCCTGGGAAGAGGAGACCTGGGAGAAATCAGGGCACCTTAGAAGATGGGAATATATAAGGACTTGGGGTCTTTTTCTTCCCCTTCTTCTTTTGCTTTCCTTCCCGTCTTACTTTTCACTGTCCTTGTGAGACATGTCATGTTTTATTTTCATACAGTCATATATCTTCTCTTTTCTCTCTTCCTTCACTGTTGCCATCCACCTTCACTAATTGATTTTGACTGGAGAGGCTTCCCAAATTTGCATGTAATAGGAGAGCATGGGGAAACATGCCTGGCCCTTGTTATCACAGGAAGAAAAGAGATAATGCAACACTGTCCTGGGCTGTGCCCGTGGGGTGTTGTCCTATTGCCAAGGGTAGTAGGGTGGGATAGCAGGAAGCTGTGGGGAAACCTACTTCTCAGCATTAGCCAGCCTGTTCCTCCTTAGGAGCCCTTCCTTTGGCAGCAGCAGCTGCAGGGGAATGCAGAAGCACAAAGTAGCGATGGGTGGAGCAGGCTAAAAACCACCCAGCTCTATTTTTTTGCTGCGACACAGGTTGCAAACTGCCTCCTAAAAGTTGCCACCCAATGTAGCTGCCTTGTTTTTCATGCAGTGAAACAGCACTGCACTGGCTCTACCCTGTGGTTCACTGGTTGCATAGTAACTTACACTCCACTGCCATTTTGCTGGCATTTTAGGATGTGCCATAACAGTTCACTGTTCTTTCATGTGAGGCTCATTTATTTAGTTGGGGGGACAAAATTGTACCTCCTCTCTCTTTGGACTCCCCCACTCCTGCTTGAGTTTAACAAAATACCATACCAAATCAAGGAAAGAAGAAAAGGAAAATAAATCCCCAAAGAAAACATAGACTTCAAAACTGCCTAATTTGACAGAGAATGGAAATACCCAGATTGCAGAAATGGAGAAATTTTCTAACTGTGGAAAGGAGAAATAAGAATGGCTTATTTCCTTATTATATATACACCAAAGTCATAGTGCTGGCATTGTACCATGCAAATCAGTTACCAAGGTCAGGAAGATAAGCTGTGCGAGTTGGTGGTACCACTAACACTATATATTCTCATTGAATATGACCTTTTAAAAAGAAACATGGAGGATTCAAACATCGTATTATTTTCATTACAGCCAACTCTATTGCTCCTGCAACATCCAAGGTCACACAAGGAGGGACATCTTCCAATTACTGCAGAGGGAAAAGGTAAATAAAATACTATCCACTACATCTGGCAATAGGTTTAATTTTTAGGTAAATTGTTTTAAACCCTGTTGATACTGAAGAGTCAACATGGGTGATCATTACTATCATTTTGTGAAAGTAGTTATTTTTCTTGATTTTAAATTCCTCCTGCATCTGATTGAATCTACTATGCTGAAGATGAGTAATCATAGGGAAAAATAGTGTCATTATAAATTCTAAACCACAAATTTTTTCAAATGCTACTTATGTAAAAGGACTAATTTTAATCAAATCATTAGCTTCTGCTTAGATGTTCAGTTAAAAGTGTAATAATATAAATGTTTTATATATTCATAACTCTTGTCTTCAAATTTAACCTTTCTTCCATTTTTGCTGTTATTTCTCCCTTTTATAAATGTTGGTGTAATTAAGCCCATTTTCTCTTCAAAGGTGAATACACAACCACAGTTAAAAATTCCTCAGTATGTTTACAGCTTGAAACTCGTAATACTCAGTCTCACAGCTAATAACTACCATGACATGTTTTATAATTTCACTGTAAATCAGAGCTACTGCTACATTCACTGCTACATTTAAAGTGTAATTTTAGGCTGTTTTGCAATATTCCTTGTCACTTTTGAAATCTGTCAAGATGGAAAATGCATGATCTAGCTAGGTAGAACCACAGATGAGTGAAAATGGTCTTTCTCCAGTTGCTAGAGTGGCCCAAAAGAGATGCTCAAGAGCAGCAACATGTGTGTCACTCATGGGATACTTAGGCTGCCTCAGGGACCTCAGTAAGGGCTCCTTATCTTGAGCAGGTGTTGCTACCCAGCAATTAAGAGGGGGGGGGAAATCAACCCATCGCACAGGTTTGTAGAATAAGCAATCCATTAGCAACAAGTACTCTGTGGCTCTTGTAACATGATTTATTGTTGAAATCCTTCTAGGGGAGTTATGTTTGGAAGGGACTAAACTGAGAGCAGGCGAGCAAATGTCTGCAATGAAAGCAAGAGGAACATTTCTGCTAACTCACATAGCATCTCCCAGTACTTGTCTCAAGTCTTCTGTAGCTGCTGACAGGTAAATGATGGACTCTACAAAATTAGGTGATTTTTTTTTTTCTCCCAAAGCCTGTTTCTCTTTGAAGAATGTTGCTTTATTATTCATTCTGGTTTTACTGTATATGCCTTAGGTGTTATTTTAGCCCTTCCAGTGCATACAAATTTTGTAATGGAGTCTTGGATAATTTCCTAGTGGTTTCAAATCCATGAGTAATAGTTTAGATGCAGAGAGACATCTAAACTTTTTATCCCTTACTTAGTGGTTAAGCTTGTATACTATATCTTGATGCCACATCTCCCTGCTGACACACCACCACAGCCTTGCTGGGACCGATTGCAGCCTGATATCTGGGCTCTCTGAAATGATCAGGAGGATCATTTTGCTGGATACCTTCTCATGTATGATGCAGCAGCCCAGCACAGTGACTAATACCTCATTTGCACCACTGGAGGTCTGTTAGTAATTTAATTAAAATTTCGATATCCCTCACATGTGCCCTTGCTAATTTGGTTTACACTAATCAAACTCTGAATTTATGCGTGTCAAATTTTATCATCTTCCCAAATAGCACAAGTCTTGTAATGATATCTGGTTGCATTTTGGCCATATAATAAAGCCATTGTGGCTGCTCTTTGATTAAGAGAGCAATGTGTGCTACAGGCTGACACAAGCAGCCAAAACCATCAACAAGGAGAAGTTATGGCAAAGTCTATGCATGTACAGAAAACCTATGTGATATCCCACACCCATTACTATTATTCATACTGGAGGTCATGTCACATAGAAAGCTTACAGCCACCTGCTACTAGTCCAGGTAATCTTATTTCTTTAGAAAATGGAGTGGGAAGCTACAGTGTGATGAAGAAAATCTTTGGGAATGTGTCTGTGAGGCATCACAGGGTGAAGTGGTAGTAGCCTGGGGTGTAGAGGTAGTTTATGGGCAACCAGAGCTGGCTGCATCACCTTCCCCTCCACCTCCTCCTCCTGAGCTGTGAACCTGAGGCAGCCCAGTATGGTGTAGCCCCTTCCACTGTCAGCATCTGAGTGCTGACACCAGTAAAGCAGGTAAAGACCATAGTGTTGGTGAGAGCTAAAATTCACACTGGGCCAACGGGAATGTCATGGAACTATGATGTCTTCCTACATTGTTATAGATCAGGCCTTTTCACGCTACTCTGTAACTGATGTTGGAGCTGCAATAATCATTCAGCAACATGCTCCAATATGGTCTTTGGCTTCAAACATGCTTTTGCTACTAGTGGAGCAGCTTGAACCCTCTTTATAGTATGTCTTTATGGACATGGTCAATCTTTCTTGCTTGTGATCCCAAGGGAGTATCCAAATAATATCTGGTACCTCTGTCTTACAGCTTACATGCTGTTTAAGCAAACCAGCATTACAAGTTTAAATGAACATTGAAGTCTTGCCTTTAGGAATAGCACTGCTAATTTAGCAAGGCAGGAGGGACAGTGTAGTGTAGACCTGGTACATTGACTTGTAGCAACCTTTACCAGAATACAGCTGGACACTTCCAAGATTTGCTGAGGGAAATTTGAAAAAAGGGAACAAGTGTCATTGTCTCAGAGATTGCGCTGCTAGTGCCACTGGTTGTGCAAGTAGGTGAATAACAGAAGTACTATAAGCTAGAAATTTCTAGAATGATACTTTTCATGGTTCAGTAAATGCCTATTACATTTGCTGTGTGTTATTGCTGTCTGATTCAGTAACTGCCGTTGGGAGGAACATGGGAAGGTAGGCTTGAGGAAAAAGAGTCACAGGAGATTATAACAATAATGGTGCAGAATTACAGGATCACAAGATTTATGGCTGTAGAGCTGATCAAACCACCTATTCCAGACCATTTACTAAGATTCTCACATTTTTACTGTACTTAAAATATCCCAGTGGAGGGAAAAAGAGTAGGTTCTGCACTCAAAAGTTGTTCCCAGACCCACAGCAACAGCAGAATCTCTGTAAACAGCACATTGGCCCTGTGTCCTGTTTCCCCATCTTAGGAGAGGCTATGAACAAAGTTACTTCTTAAAAGCTGGCTTGGAGAGAAGGAAGCCTGGACTCTGTATTTTGTCATAACTTTTTGTATTTCTTTAGAACAAAAGGAGCATAAGGCTAGGGCCAAAATTGTTTTCAATTGCAAAGATAAAGCTTGCAGGTGTGGGCACAGTTTAGCCTAAAATAACTGGAGGCAAAAGCAGGGAAAAAGCAGCTTGAAAATCTGATGTCAGCAGGCGAAAATAGACTCTCTGGGGCACTGGTTTTCTGAAATCTTGTTCTGTAATCAGCACAGCTCATTACTGTAGATGCTCACAATGCTGCAAATGGCATTTGGATGAATATATTTTGTCTTTCCACCATGCTCACTAGTTAACAAATTGTCTGCCCAAATTGCTGAACCATACATATTGTGCCAAAGAAGAAAGCAGCAGATTCCCTTTGTCAGGGTGGACAGCCTGTACCAAACTCTCAGTCACCAATTTTCCATCTTCTATTTAGACCCCTAGGAATTCCGTGGAAGTACAGGAGTTTGTATAGATTTCTCTTCCCCCTGCAGCGATAATCATATTGCTTTCTTTTCCCTCGCAGTCTACAGTGTACACCTGACTATGAAGTCTGCAGACCATAGTTTGGAAATTGGTGTCCCAAACAATTATGTGCATTTATGGTTTCACTTCATTCTTTTTTACCAAAAACTCACTTCTTCATATCTCAGTTCAGTCCTTAAGGAGTACTGATGTTATTATTGCAATGCATGGGACAGTCCATCCTGCAATCAAGGAGGAAGTGACCACGTATCTGAGATCAGCTAGCAGCATGTGACTGCCTATCAAATTGCAAGGCACATCACAAATTCTGGCTCCCATCTGAATTCACTTTGGAGTCTCTTCATAGGATTAAAGGCAACTGGACCTCTGTCTCACTTGAGGAGGAGGAAGAAATGAGAAATGGAACAGAATTATAAAAGATATCCCAAAGGTAAAGGAAAAATATGACTGAAAGAGGACTGACTTCAGGGTTTTAATATCTTTTCACAGTCAAACACTGTCACAGGCTGCCCGGAGAGTCTATGTAGTTTCAAAACCCAACTGGACATGTTGCCAGAAATCCTACTGTAGGTGGCCTTGTTAGAGCAGTCAGGCTGGACAAGATGATCTCTGGGGATCCCTTCCAACTGGAGTCACTCCGTGATTCTGTGGTTCTGGAACTTCAATATTTTTTTTCCATTTTTCCAGAGAGAAGAATTACCTAAAAGAAAAAAAGTGAAAGTTAACAAAATCTTTCCCTTTTTAAGTCCAAGAGCATTGCCTTCTATTAACATTTCTAACCATTGCCAGCCTTGTTGATGTAAGCAATCCCATTATGTGTGCTGGATTTTATCACACCAAAGATAACTATTCAGAACATCCAGGCTACCTCTGAAGTTTTCCTCAGGGTGGAAATACATGGGGCAAGGAAGAAGCACTGATGGACATTTTGGTTCTCCTTTCCTATGGAGTCAGAATTTGGCCAAAGCACACTTTTCACCCAGGGACTAGGAAATGTGCTGAGATGTTTTATGTAGGTATAAGTTATGCATGCATGAGTGAGGAAACTGTGGCATACTCATAGAGAAATGTGTGTGGGAACAGGTTCAGCCATGCTGAACAGCTGCTCATTTTTAAAAGAAAGATAGGACAAGGGTTTAAGTGGAAACCTGAACATAATGCAGATTAGCCTGTACAAAATTATATATGTGTTTGTAGGGCTGGGTTTTAGGAGTCCTGGGTGTCAAGTTCTTTGGTTATATCCATGAACTGACTCATCACTGATCGCTCATCACTATGATTTAAGGCACTCCATTACCCAGTGCAACATTCAGCATCAAGTTAGGTACCTGAGGATGATAACCAAAAGCAAAACTGGCTAAAAAGCACAGGCAAAATAGGCAAATGTCCAGGTTAAAGCTTCCTGGGGAAGAACTGAACCCCTCTCCTCTCTTTTTACCTGTCCGTGCCCTCCCAAAATTTCACAGCATACTACTAGCCCTGCTCCTCTCTCCCTCTGCTTGTGCTGTTACACTTAACTTTGGAAATGAAATTCAGTTATGCCTGACAGCTGAGAATCACTGAACTGGTTCCGGACACAGGCTGGGCCAGCTCAGAAAGGGGTCTGCTCAGCATTAGTGTCAAGGAGGAGGACTATGTATCCAGGGACAGGTGAAGGGTGAGGATGCAGCCTGAAACAGGATCTTTCTGTAGTGGTTAGAACCACTCAAATCAATGCATAACTACACCTGTAGACCCATGCTGTTGTCTGCCTGGAAGCACTCATGGGTTAGATAAGGCTTTACATAATTATTTGAAGCTATTCTGAATAAAGGACTGAGGTTCCTCACCTTTATTTTAGGCAGCGCTTAAGCATGGGAGTGCAAGGCTGTAATTCTGTGAAGACTTGATCCCTAATCCGGGTGGTTCCCAAACTTCATACCTACATTACTTAGTTACCTCAGAATTATTCAGTGGCCCCTAGTTATGCTCCTCTGGGGGGTCTACTCCCTTCCTGATGGGACAAGCAGAGATTTCTCGCCACCTATTGCTGTTGAAATGCTACTAAGTGACAGGAGCTGCCTTAATCCAATTTATGGTCTGAAATCCTTATGGCATATATTTCCCATGTCTAACTTGTATGGATTATAGAGGAGTTACATAGCAAAAAACAAAACAAACTACACAACAGGTTGTTTAAGCTAAAATAGCCTTTCCCATCCTGTAGTGTGGTACTGGGCTGATTGCTTTTCCAGCTAGTAGAGTTATCCATTATTATTGTGGTTGTGGTTGTTCACACCTTCCCATATTACCAAATGTAAGACACTTGAATTAATATATCAGTTTCTACCTGGTAATGAAGCATTGCAAATATCAATCTACACAATATGATTGACTATGTCCTATCACACAAGTCCCAGCGGTTTATGGTACAATTACTCAGAGGAAAGTTGAAAGTGAAGAAAAAAAGACATTTCCAGGCAAAAGAGGAAATGGGCAAGACAAGATGAGAAACAAAAAAGGCCTAATATTTCTTCCCACGCCACAGACAGACACATATAAATACTGCAAGAGTGAGTTCCCCTGCTCACTGGTCACCACTCCTTTGCTGGGTCTCTCTGGGACCTTGCACCATCCCTGCAAGATGTGGGCAAAGGTACTGTCTTGTTTCTTTGCATTCTAAGAGGCACTTCTCTGTTTAAGCTTTCATATCCTCACTCTGTATGTTTCAGTAGGTGTATATCACAGTATATGCGATACGTGGCTCACCTGCTTTAAACTGCTTGTAGCTGCTTCATCCAGATAATCTTAAGGCTTTTAGTACAAGGCTTGAGTGAGAACTTGTCTGTATTAATGGCTAAAATCCCAGTCACTGTTGCTAGAAAAAGAGGAATCCAATATGGACAATGCAATATAAAAATAAGAGCATAGTAGGGTTGAGTCTGTATTATAAAGGAGAGAATGGCACAGAGTGGTTTAACTTAGCAAAATGCAGGTCAAAAGGAAATACCATAACTCTGTGTGGAAGGGGAAGGATGAGGGGAAATGGAGGGAGGCCATTGCAAAGAGAGAAGATATATATTCAGTAATGCTAGTATTAAAAAGCAGCCGTGCATATAGACTGCTTGTAAATAATGTACATCTCTAGACAGGACATTTCTACTGGTCTGAGAAGGGAAGATGTAGATTATTTTCTAATGCAGATACTAACAGCAGCTCACAGCTCCAGCCAAGAAGCAGGTTGAATTTTCCTAATTGGTCAATACTCAACAAGAGAGGAAAATAAATGTATATAATTCTTAGACCAGCAGGATCTAGGAACAAGGAGCTTTTCAAAGAGGCAAGATCTTGCCTTGGAGAAAAGCGGGGACTCCAGCAGAGAATGAATTCAATGGGAGCTGGAAGCTATGAGCAACATATACAAGGTAGGGCTGCCAAGTCCTGTCCCCCACTGAGCTCCAAGCGCTGCAAGATTTGGGATAGTAGTGCTGCTAATCAGGGAGATGAAATGCCACTTTCCCATGGATTTCAATAGCAATAAGAAGGTGCTATGGAAAGACAAGATGTTTTTTACTTTTATTTTTTTTATATGTGTGTGTGTGAATAGTCATTAGAGATGACAGAGAGAAAGAGAGAGGTGATCTTGCAAAGTTATAGCATCCGCAGTGCATACTCTCAAGGACTCAAGTCAAGGTGAAAGCAAAAGAAATACAGAACAGGAAAGGATGATGATGGAAGTATAAATAAAGCATAAATAACACAGTGGCATTTATAGGAATAGAAAGAGGAAGAATTCAAACCTTGGTTATGCTTATGCAATTCATGTAAGTAGGGGCAGGGCAACGGAAATGGCCAGGATGCTAAGCAGTAGCCCGAAACTGAAAGGAAAAAAAAAAGAGGAAAGAAAAAAAGTAGAATTTAAATATAGATAAATATCTACTTCTTCTTTTTCTATATTTTTCCCTTTCCAGACAATTACAGGAAATTTTGCCAGTGTGATTCATGGTTTGAATGCAAATCACCTGACAGACCAAGTAATCCAGAGAAGCAAGAGAATGATTCTGGATACTCTTGGAGTGGGGCTTCTGGGTACCAGCACCGAGGTCTGCCACAAAGTGACACAGTACAGTAAGGTAAGCTGTCTGGCATTTATAGCACACTCTAGGGTTTAGGTTTAAGTAAAGCAAGGGAAAATTTGGGCTATATAAGGGAAACTGCCATGGTAAAATTCTTTTGTGCATGGAAAAGGAGACATGGTGTTCTTTCCACTGAAGACAGGGAAACTTCAGTGCTTGAGTTACTTTTCACTCTGGATGGGCAAAAGTTTGTTTATCAGTCTGTATGCTAAGATCCCCCTCTGCAAACAGTTAATTAAGAATCCCTTCTTTTCTTTCACCTGTGAGATTTTATTAAAAACATCAGCGAAGTAAATATCACATCTCAACAGCCTCTCAACAGTTAAAGGAATGGAGAATTAGTAGCAGGTTAATTGCAGTCCATACAACATAATTGTTGTCTAGGATACCTTAGCCATATTTCTTCTTTAGCCTTGCTCTCCTTAAACTAGAGGAGTACTTGACCCTGAGGAGAAGCCCTTCCAACACAGGAGTGCTTCAATGAGGAGGAATTTAATCCCCATTAAGATCTGCCTAGTTGGACTTATGCTCCAGAGTTCTGTGTGTTGATAGGTCTCTTCCCACAGAGAACACCTTTTTCCAACCCATGGTAGTTTATGCCCTTTTATTCAATTTGCAGCACCAGGAGGCCATCTATCGTTCATTCAGGGTTTTACTGAAACACAGGAAAGTGAAACTTTTAACTGAACATCTTCCAGTTCTCTCATCATTTAGGTTGGATTTGATGATCTTGGAGGTCTTTTCCTACCTAAACGCTTCTGTGATTCCGGGGTAACCGTCAGTGGGTGGTGAGAAGAGGTATCAATGGCCATAGGCTTTGTAAAGGTACTGAGTGGATATGTTGGTCTGTCTCCTGAGCTCTGTTTGAGTGGAACAGGACATAAGCCAACAGGAAACTGAGTTTCCTTTCATACCTTCTGAAGCAACAATATTTTTTCACAAAAGGGAGTAGTTAGGTCCCAAGCGGGTATGATCTGGTCTTGATTACATCAGAGATACAACACATATTTATCCTTAGGTTCAGGACTTTGAATTAACTGATGTCAATTTGTTTCAGATCTACAGCTCAGATTTATCCAGTACCATCTGGGGCCACTTGGATTTCCGACTGCCTCCTCTGTATGCAGCTTTTGTGAATGGAGTGGCTGTAAGGGATGCTCTTTTATTTGCTTTTAAATCACTTTGATTTGTACCATTCTTGCTCTAGAGAGAGCAGAATGTTCCAAAAAGCTTATTCTGAAGCCTGCTACAAAACTTTCCTAGACTGTTCTCCTGATATGCTTCAACTTTCTGCCAATGAGACTGAGCTTAGGCTAAAATACTTATCTGATCCAGCTCAACAGCATCACGTACCTTTAATTTGGGACCTGGGACTGTTTTCAAAGGTCAGAACTCTACAGCTTGTTACAACCTTGCTACAGCTGTTTAGAAAGAGACACTCTAGCTGTCACAGATTTCACTGGGATCCAAATATTATGCCAACTGGCAAAATGTATTTACAGAAAAACACAGACAGATGCATATGCATATACACACACATATAACATCACAAGGCAATTTAATCTTCAGTTACGCAGTTTGCAAAAACCAATTATATATTTTGGACACACACTTTGTCATTAAAGCAATAACTGACTCCCCAGACATTTGTCTAAATTCAGATTGAGGCTGAAACCAGTTGAAATTGAAAGATACACAAGAGGTGGCGTAGACAAATTTGGCAATTATGCAAAACTAGGGAAGGTGACCAACCAAGGAAATGGTAATATTAAGCCTATTTAAATTAACGTGACAACAAAATCAGAGGTCCAATTTAACAGCTCATTTCCAATGTAGAGAAAATTATGTTTGAAATGAGATCTGGTATTTCTCAGCTCATAGCAGCCCTTGTGATATTCAGATCTGGCTGTTTGTTAGCATGTATATGATCATTTCAGTTTAAATTGGTCACAGGTCAATTATAAACACACACTGAAGACACCAGAAACGCAGCTTACCAGGTAGTGGGCACAACTTTCCTTATCCTGCACCAGAGGGCATCTTCCCAGATGGCAGGAAAGGTTTTAAGGCCAAGACTGTTTTTTCTTCTCTCTGTTCAGAAACACAGTCCTCAGAAGTGCATATTCCCAGTGTTACAATGCAAAACTTGAGCCCTAGGGAGCCTAGCCACCTATCAGTGAAGGTCAGTCTTTGAAGTATTACTATGCTATTAAAAATGCTGTCCCTGATGCTCTTGGGTCCTTGGTGGTTCTTAAAACTTTGGCAGGGAGGGAATGTGTCTGATAAGCTGTACATTACAAACACTGCCTGCACTGCTGGGAGCCCTTTGGTACCAGAACAACAGCCATATATATACCATGCTGGGAATATCCAAAATCTTCCTGAGCAGCAGGGCTCTGGGCATGGTTAAGAGAAGCACCACTCAGCATACCTTCTTAGGCTATGCAGCTCATCCCAGTATTAAGACTGTAGTTTTCGCCTGTTCCCAGCAACTTGAGGGAATCTGGTTCTTTATGTGACAGGTCTTGTTTTGGTGTGCTGAACGTTCAGGCTAAAGCCTCCTGCCCATTTGCAGACTTGTGCCTGTTGCTTGTGGATGGTTGCACTAGAGAAGCAGTTCTGGTAAAACTTTCATTTAGCAGTATGGCTTTAACTGCTACAACTCTATGGTGTGAGTCCTAATGGCAGCATCCGTTGCAGCACTGGAGAAGTAATTTCATATGTTTATATTTCATTATGTTTCGGGTGAAGTGAAAATTCACTGTTCATATGGCAGACCTAGAATTGCTGGTTTAATTATACAAGTCTAATTAAAGCAGCAAAAACCAATTGCAGGGAAAAAAAAGAATCATAGTCATACTGGTTTTAGGCTGGTGCAACTTGAATTAGAATTCTACTCCTTTGAGGCAAGATCTTTATTGTATTGCCACTTCTCAGGGGGCCATGTTGGGAATAAAGGTCTTTAAGAGACTTTTAAAACCATGCTTTTTCAGCAAAATCTAGTTCTTCGGTACCTTTTTATACCAGTTGCAGTAGTCTCATTTGACTGAGCCAACCTTGCCAAGACAGAGTTTATTTCTAATGGCAAATCAATTCTCTTTCCATTAGGTGCACTCCATGGATTTTGATGACACCTGGCATCCTGCCACACACCCATCTGGGGCTGTGCTCCCTGCTGTGATTGCACTCTCAGAGGCCTTTCCACAGAAGAAAAAAATCTCGGGTCTTGATCTGCTCTTAGCTTTCAATGTGGGAATCGAAGTGCAAGGCAGGCTGCTGCGCTTCTCCAGTGAAGCCAGGAATATTCCAAAAAGGTACGTAGAAATGTTTCAACTAGAAAGTTGAGTGGAAGGGGTTTTTTTCCCTCAGTGTTAATATACTTAATTACAGGCCAGTTAAAATACAGATGGCACAGTTATTCATATTTTCTATGCTGTTTGTCTCAAAAACTTAGGAAAGGTTCATCTTAAATGTAAATACATTTACTTGACTCCTTATGCTTTAGTGAGTAGTTTTTGAAAGCATTGACCAGTTCACAAGAAGGAGGTGATGATTTGCCTACTTGTAAAAAACAGCAGCAAAAGAGCAACACTTAACATCAGGGATTTCAGGCGTTCATGAATACATATAACCATGCCTCACTTGCAAACAGTGGCTTGCTCTCAGCAGAAAGGAGTTACCAGTGCTGGGCTCAGAGCAGAACCTCAGAAGATGGGGTGTGCTTAGGGGAAAGCCTTGAAGTGTGGGATGGCCTAGTTGTCTCCCTGCTATTTTCTGTCTGTTCTTTTTACTATTTTTTTTTCAAAACTAGTTCAGAGTAACAAAACTTACCTCCCCCAATATGTGTAATTAAGACTGTAAATGATTCTAAATTTATAATCACATATAAAATTACTATAAATATAATATTAAATATAAATCTATATGTGACTATAAATTTATTTAAGATCATTTATAGATGACTATAAACTGTGATGCTTTTGCTATTATTCTGTTCAGTATTCTTTGAACTATGAGCAGTGCTAACATTTCAATTGTTTTCTGGGGAGGGCCTATTGCAAGTGGTACTATTCCAGTTTGACTTGTTCCTGGAGAAAAGGGACAACTCATTCCATTAGATCCACACACGAATTCTGAATATATGTTTCATTATGGTCCAATACAGCAGTGAATATTTTTGTTTTCTCAGGTTTCACCCACCGACCGTGGTTGGTACAATGGGGAGTGCAGCAGCTTGTGCTAAACTGCTAGCTCTTGACCAGGTGGGATGTAAAAATGCCTTGGCTATTGCTGCCTCCTATGCAGGTGCCCCACTGGCTAATGCAGCAACCCAAACAAAGCCACTCCACATTGGCAATGCTGCCAAGCATGGAATGGAAGCAGCTTGCTTAGCTTCACAGGGTCTTCAAGGAAACAAACAGATCTTGGACATGGAGTCGGGGATAGGTGCCTTTTATACAGATTATAACCCACAGGCTCTGCCAACCTTGCAGTCCTACCCCTGGCTGTTGGACCAACAAGATGTAGCCATCAAACGCTTTCCTGCTCATCTTGGAACGCACTGGGTGGCTGATGCAGCATCTTCTGTTAGGAGGAAGCTTGTGGAGAGCAGTGTCAACTTGCTCCCTCTTGGTAGCATTGAGAAAGTCATTCTCAAAGTCCCCAAGGTTGAGTATGTGAACAGACCCAGCCCAGCCTCAGAACATGAAGCACGACACTCCTTCCAGTTTGTTGCATGCTCTGCTTTGCTGGATGGCAGCATGTCAGTCCAGTCCTTCACCAGTGAGAATATTCACCGGGCAGCCTTGCAGGAGCTGCTCTGCAAAACACAGCTGGAGCACCCTCCTGATAACACACCCAGCTTTGAGAGTCTTTACTGTGAAGTGAGCGTCAAACTTCGGGATGGCAACACGATCAGTGACCGCTGTGATACGTTCTATGGACACTGGAGGAAACCTCTGAAACAAGAGGACTTGGAGAAAAAGTTTCAAGCCAATGCCCTCAGCATCCTGCCCACAGAAGCCGCAGAAGGCATTATACAGACTGTGTACAGCCTGGAAAAAGTAGATGACTGTTCTATATTAAGCACATTTCTATCAGGACAGTCATCTAGAGCACTTTCAGAGAAGCTGCACTTCTTTTGAATGTTCCAGCCGACAGCTAGATGCTGTTCAAAAAGCAAACACAAAATTCAGGACAAACTCTTTAGTGACTCAAGCACTTTTAAGTAAGACTCCTATAACACAAGAACCATGATCAGTCCAGTATTATAGGTTTTGACTAAGTAAATAATTTCATGATTATGGGCACAGCTCAGTCAAGCTGAACAGAAGATCCTCTGCTGGCACAGCTGACTTTGGCTATCTTTGTACCTCTAGAGGCAGAGCACTCACTGCTAATGCATGACAAAAATTTTCCTGCTCTTCTGCCAAAAATCTATGTTCTGCTTCTCCTAAATAACTCTATACAGGAAATCCAAATGCTGGAGGAGTATGGAAATGTTGTGTCCATGAAAATCATCCCTGTTAGAAGGACAGAGAATAATAAAGCCGTTATATATATATTTCTGTAGATTTATCTCTACAGCCTCCTTGAAGAGGCCACCTGTTACACCCGAGCTTTGACATTTGTGCTAAAATAAACACAGCACATACAGATTAGCAGCACTTGACACCCTGTAACACATCAGCCTCCACTGTAATGATTGGCCTTGCACTGATGAGGTAAAGGCCAGTGCCCGTTCTGATCACACCAGCTGCCGAGCAAGAGGGACAGCTCAACACTCCATGTCATAAAAGCATAATTTCCCAGTTCCATCTGTTGGCTCCTCTGTGGTACAGACCTGTTCCTGCTTTATTCCTGCTCCAGTTACAAGGCCCTTGCTCACCATGAGATGATCAGCCCAAGATGACAGTCTGGATTACTTCAGGCACGGCAAAGCTTTGGCTACAGAACACTTGGCATGAGTGACAGATACCTGTGAGCACCAGTACGCTTATGCAAGACAATTAAGTGTCCACACTGAAAATCAAGAGACCTTGTTAATGAGTTCTGGGATTTTTTTTTTTTGTTCTTTCAGGACTACAAAGCCTTGACAGATTGTGCTTCTAGGAGAAGTTGACAACTTTTGCTCACATTTGTAAGATCAAAGCATGTGTTCTAACATATCTAAAATGTATCTTCCTCAGGGTACTAAACTATGTATGCAAAAAATTCATGAAATAAAGCTAATTCATTTTACTAACTAAATCTCAAAGTACTTCATTTATTAGAACAAAACTTGTGTATTTTCCATGTACAATGCTTTCATTTGTGCTGGATCTTGGTTTATAAAGTTGGTTTACCTAGGGGCTCTGCAACTATTTCAGGAGTCCATTTCTTATACTTGCTTAAAGACCTACCAGGGAAGAAAAAAAAACAAATAACCCCATACTTTTCCCCTTCTGATTATAAAGCAGACTTGATTTACTCATCTATACTGCAGGTAAATAGATTCACTTGCAGCTGTTTCACCTGTAATTACAGCTGGGTAACAGCAAATGTGAACTACTGATGATCATTAGTGATACGATAAAACTATCTTTTCAAGACTGAATATGTTTGGATTTATGAGAAAAAATTCACCTTCAACACATGGCTTTTATTTCAGAAGATAATATGATAAATGTAGCAATAACCATTTGATGTATTAAAGAGTAAAGAAATAAAAAACCCAAAAAATAACCCACCACACCAAAAAAAAAAACCAAGAACTGTGAAGTTTAGCAGTTGCATTATTTTATTAATACAATCAAAGGAAGCTAAATATTTACGCTTAGCTACACTGATTTTCTTGCAGAAGTCTGTATGCTTCCAGTCAGGCGAGTTTCAGAACTTCTTGAACCATTGTTCCAATCCCATCAAAAATTTCATGCAGAGGAGCCTTGCACATGAAAGCACAGGTAGTAACTATTTTATTGGCTTTATCCACATGGGATTCATTTACATTTTTGCAAATGTGCTTACATCCAAGCTCTGCTATAGCAGATGCTGTTTCAGCATCAGGAAATCTGTAAATAAAAAGACTTTAATTAACATAAAGAGACAACCACAAAGTTCTGCCAAAGTAACTTGAGTGAGAGAACTACAGTACTATCTAAGTGACTTTTTAGGTGATGGTGACAAGGGAGTTAAAGAGGCTGCTACTGTCAGGTTCTCCCATCCCCTATGGACACACCAAATGATCTGGTATCTTTGAAAACAAGCTCTGAAATGCAGAGCCACAGTATGTCAGAAGGCACAACTCTGTTTTTAACCATATTTCAGTAAGTTTAGAAAATGATAACAAGTGCAGCCATAACTGATCCTCAAAGGTTTGAGAGAAGCCAAGTGAACATGCAGACATATTACATCTTTTCCAACACCTCCATGTAAGGTCTTCCTCTGGGATTATGTAGAGGAATTTTGACTTTTTGTTTTCTGAGGACAAGGGAGGAACAGATGCAATCTCTCACTGCTGCTGCTGGTAAATTCAGAAATTTTACTGGGAGTTGACAGTCCTTGAAGCAGCACTGACTTCTGCCTCCCCTAAACTGGTCCCAAACCACTATGACCAGAAACACTTTATTAAAATCCATGAGCAGACAAAAGCCCATAGATGCAATTTAAACAGCCACTCAAATTACCACAGGGTACCAAGTTTTTGACTGCCAGCTGGCCAAACACCCGTTCTTCATCTGCACGTTTGCATGATGAATCATGGCCTTCAAAGACATTGGGTACACAAATTCCACCTCTCATTCAGGAGGAGCTAAAATCTACCACTCAATTGCCATGAATGGAACATGAAAAAATAATTTGATATCCCAAGTCACCTGCATGTTTGCACAGGTACAGTTCTGTAAAGGCACTTCTTCTGCCCCTTTTAGGACTGACAGATGCTATGCTCAGTGACTCATTAGCCCTCACTCTGCACAATTAAATAGAAACTTTTGCACAGAAGGCTGTCCACATCCTAATTCCCATGTAAACTATCTTCTTCCTTCTTACCTTCCATCTACATTTTTATCTTGGCCAACTGTAACCTCACAACCAGGAAAGACTTTAGCTGCCAGAACTGGTGATATGCAGCACAAACCAATAGGCTTTTTAGCACTGTGGAAAGCTTGGAGTGTGGAGTTCACGTGCTCGTTGACAGTACAGTTCTTGCCATCTACAGCCCAGGAACACAGGTTCTTTGCTACACCAAAACCACCTTTAAAAAAAAAAAAAAGAAAGCTCAAATGTGAGGCTAAAAGCTATTAAATTCAATACCAGACTCTTTTTCACACCATAATCTTGGCAACTGTTAAGTTACTGTACTGAAAGCCTAATGATGTAACTGTAACCTGTAAATGATGGGTTGACAATGTTAAAAGTTTAACTGCACACTGTTTTATACCATGTGGGTTAAATACAGGCCGCAAAGCTCAATATTGTTTCAACATGAAGCAAATAGACAAACAAGAAATGGTCCCGTTCATTTGCTAGTCACTAGAACAGCTGTACCATCTGTTATACACCCCTCAATAAGAAAGAGAGGGATCAGAAGACCAATACTAGTTAAAAGCAGAAGTGTGTAATTCACAGGTTTGATACTTAAGCAAGTATAGGAGAACTTCTGTCCTTCCCTATAATTATTTTTGGACTTAAAATCAAAGAGATTAATACAATAAAAACAAAGAGGATTTTACATAAAAAGGAAATTATATGATATTCTGAGACAAAAACTTGTGAATGATACTATAATTTCCTATTAAAAATAGTGCTGTTTTGCCTTTCTACTTCCATTTACTCTTCATTTAATTGTACAAGCAGATTGTATTTTGCAGCCCCTTTGCTTGCTGGATTTACAACCATTAGAATAATCAAAGTAAGTTTATTAGTAAGTGTAGCCATTTATTACACGTGATTCTTTATGGAATGTGCATGACATCAACTTTTCTACAGTAAACATACAAAAATTTCCACAAGTATTTCAATGGACAACATCAAGAAGCTTTGCATTTTTAGTAATTTTACCTTCCCAGTTTGCTCACTTTCAAGTGTTATCTGAAATCTCTGAGGTAAGATTTTAATTTTCAAACTTAATAGGTTTTATTTCCCTCCAACAGTTATTACAGCAACCCCCCGAGCCTGGGTTATAAGAGCATGAAATTAACATGGAAAACATCTGTGAGCCTCAATTATTGCCCTGATCAGCCCTGGTATCAGCCACATAATTTTAGCGCTGGCAGAATATTTCTCTGTGTTATACACATGCTCCCTCTGCTGGTCTTACTCTAAATTACCATTTAGGCCGAATCACGAGGGCAGAATTTAAGACTGCTATGAATATTCTGAAAAGTGATCTTCAGCAACTCATAATTTCCTCATGATGCTCTGGTTTCTTGTTTCTAAAAGTGATTACAATTGCCTCTGTCTGGACGGCAATTTTGTGGTCTCTAGATAAAAAATTATCCATAGACATGTTTAGTGTAACTTGATCATCAGCAGAGCAGATACATAATTAAAACAGAATGTACTCACATCTGACGGGGAATATTACGTATCTGGCAACCTGCTCTTGTACCAACAATTTCAGAGGCCCTAAAATTAAGGCATTGCCATGTAATGGCAAGTTCTCACCCTATTTTTGTACTCTGGTTAGTGTTCTTGTCACAAAGTAGGCAACTGAAGTTTTCACAATCTTTGGAAAGAAGGAATGGTGTGATGCATAACTTAATCCCAAAGGAACACTCTGGCATTTTAAGTTAGCCAAATTAGTAACTTAATAATTAATAAATACACTGAGTTAAAAAAACACACAGATAATTCTCTTTTAAGAGCACCTACCGGGGAAAATGACTGCGTCGAACTCATCAGCTTTCAGTTCAGCCAAATCTTGAATGTTTCCTCTTGCCAACCTGGCACTTTCAACTAACACATTTCTCTTCTCTTCTGTTGGACTTCCTTTTAGGTGATTCACGACATCTCTTTGCTCAATATTGGGGGCAAATATCTTCACCTAGTAGGGAGATAATGCAATTTTGTGAATATAAACAGAATTCATACATATTGGTCACAATAAAGATCATTTAATGAAAACACATTTTGTCCCTGAAGTCTCTTATCCAAGTTAAGTGGATTCCACAGGATTGATCTATCACACAATTAAGTATCTAAAGTGACATATGATATATTAGGATGAGTAAACACAGCCATTCTCCCCTTCCTATTCCTGCAGCATTTTGACAGGAGTGCATTCTTATGCCAACATTAAGCTTACTGATTTTGCCATGGCATCCCTTTCCACTGCAGATAACCCCAAGGACAAACAGGACACCACAATTTATACCAGCAGCCCAATTGGACACACAGCAGACTCTGAAGAAAGGTTGCTCTTAACTGTTACAGGATGAGAGTGCTAAAGAAGTTTGACATTAAATAGTTAAAGATACAATCATTTCTAGTGCAGTCATTGAGAGTTACCAACTGTTCTAAAACACTGGTAGCAGAAAGGAAAAATAAAACACAAAAGAACCTATTTTGGTTAAACACAGAAGGGGAACACTGCATTAAAATATAAAACTCCATGAAAGGTGTACTGCAGGGGCTGTTTTCTCATATCTGCTTTGAAGCTTCCTTTGCAGACTTCTCAGAGATGACAATTTTGTGCTAAATGTGAGGGTGCTGTTGTCACCAACAGACACCTGAGTGCAGCTACACACATACAGACAGTGACCACCTCCTGCCATCTGAAGCCACAGACGGGACCAAAGCACACCACTGTGTCCTGGCCCAGGTTCTCTGAGAACTCTCAATTTACAAAACAGAGAGCAGAAAACCACAGGTGAACCCCAGTGAGGGCTGCAAAAGCATAGTGGAATGAAGATCAAGGATTTTAATCCATCCTCAGCTCTCCCACAGCCAGAGGAGCACAGACAGGCATACTGCCACTCCTCACTCCTGGGTTCACAGAATTGTTAGGGATGGAAGGGACCTCTGGAGATGATCCAGTTCAACCCCTCTGCCAAGTCAGTGTCACCTAGAGGAGGTCACACAGGAACACATTCAGGTGGGTTTGGAATGTCTCCAGAGAGGGAGACTCCATGACCTCTCTGCAACCTGTTCCATTGCTCTGCCACCCTCAACATAAAGAAGTTCCTCCTCAGGAGGAGTTTATGATCGCTATCCCCTGTTCTGTTGCTTGGCACGCCCAAAAAGAGCCTGCCACTGTTGCCACAAAATCGGACTTGTTACCCACTGTGCAACAAGCCAATAATCACACACTCAAGAGAGGCATTGATTATTTGTTTCAGGGCTGAGCAGGCCTGGGTGCACAGTGGTACTTTCTATTTATACACAGAAATTCAGAGTTAGTAACTTTCCAAGTACAGCCCCTCTATTATGATTGCTTAGTAATTGCCATATAAGTCATGTAACCTCAGCCAACTTCTATAAGCGCTCAGGGGAAGGGTCTTTTTGATCTGAAGATGTGAGTTTTAGTATAATAAATACAGTTCAGTGGGGTTTTTTTCAGTTTTCTGAGTATTTTGCCAAGTCAGCAAAGTATACGTAGACATACATCAAGATCTTGACTTAATACATCCCTGAGGCTTTCTAGTTGCAGGATGCCCTTGAGTAAGGGATGCGGCTACCTGTTCTACTGATACACAATACCATCTTGATCTTTAAACTTGTTAGCTCCCGATGTCCTTGGCTTAAGGGATGCTGGCTGCTGCCTGTTCCACTGACTGGGTCTCCCTTCTTGCTGACCAGCCTTGAAAGTATAGAAAGATCTTACATCAAGGAGCACCCTGACTTAAGGTAATCTTGACATAGTCTACATTTTGCAACAGCATCATCCCTTTGCCACCTGCCTTTATTTACATGCACACATGAGATCCCCTCTCAGTCTTGCTCAGCCGCCTGCGTGTGACCTCCGCTCCTGGCCGGGGAACAGGCACGTCCTGGGGCGGGGGATGACCAGAACAGGCGAGGGGACAACACAAAAGGAGAGAGGTTATGGCAGACCAGGCTCTGCAGGGTGCAGCTCAGGGGAGGCGCACAGCCCGCCGCCAACCGGGGGGGGCTCCGGTCGCGCACACAGCGGGAGCCCCGGGGCGGCTCCGGCACACACACACACACACACACACACAGAGACACTCATACACACACAGACACTCTCCCACCGCCTCCGCCCGCTCCCACCTCCGCGCCGCCCCGGCTCAGGTGCACCAGCGCCGCCGACGCCTCGTGTATCTCGCTGCCGTCGAAGACGCCGCACCCGGCGAGCACCAGCGCCACCCGCTTGCCCATCGCAGCCGCCCGGCGCTGCCCGGCCACGGCAAGGGGCCGCTCCCGCCCGCGCCCTCCTCCTCCTCTTCCTTCTCCTCCTCTTCCTTCTCCTCCTCTTCCTGCTCCTCCTCCTCCTCCCCCAGCCGCGCCTGTGCAGCTGCCGTGTCCGTGTTCTGCGGCCGCACGGGCGGGCAGGCGGGGTGGAAAACAAACGGGGGAACGTGGCAAACAAAGGAGGCGTGCCTTTAGTTTTAAACGATGCCGGCCGAGGCGTGTGTTCGGCCTCATCGCTGCCCTGGCAGCGGGGCAGTGCCGTGCGGGAGCTGCACAGCCACCTTTACCGCGCTATAAGGCAGGGACATCCCTGTCGCTACGGCCCAAGAGGCTCTGCCTCCAGCAGGACCTCGCACGGGGGTGTAAAGATGAGATCTTTTTGTTTGGTTTACAGATAGGGCTATAACGGTGTAATGAAAGTTGGCTTCCAAATTGCTTTGAAAGCCAAAAAGAAAGTGGAGTTTGGGCAGACGCCAGCACTACTGCTGGGTCCTGATGGTGTTTGTTTCAGTGATGCTCATCAGACCCACGTACTTTTTGGCATCCTTAACCTCATACTATGCTCTAAGGAGCTGCTCCATTTTAGTAGGAAAATCACAGTTTTTTTAGAAAACCAACCTTTTTTCTTGCACCCACTCCCAGATTAATCACGAAGGCATTGCTCAAGGGAGCCAAAGGGAATGCATCCCTATCCTCTTCCTTAGGACTGTGCACACACGTGCTACACCAGAGATCAGCTGTACTGAATTTTAGCACGATCTCTGAGCTCTTAGTCTTTCATTTTTCAAGAGCTGCCTCTCTTAATAATAAGAAGAAACTTGGGCTTAATAATGAAAACTTAATGGACCAGAGGGCTGAAATGCTGGATCTTGAAGAAAAAATGAGAGTGTCTTCCAAAAATTTGGAGTAGGGGTTTTCTGCAGAGGACACAAGAGTGTGTAGGCTTGGAAGAGCAAAAATTACATAGGAAGGCAAAACCTTCTTCTGTAGCAAAATGCATTCAGTTCAATATTGATTGGTTGGGAGTTTGTGCGGGATGATAGGGAGATTCTGGAACAGAAAAGCATCAAGATAGGGAAGTTCCCTGCTGAAGGGCAGACCCCCGTCTGCTGGGCAATGTTTGCTCCAAATGAATGTAAGGCTTCAGCTCAGTCTCCACTGCAGCCCACACTCTCACACTGCCTCTTAGGATTGAGCAGGACTGCAGTGTAGCTCCACTGAGACTCTCCAGAGCTTCAATCCCACTGGAGTCATCTTTATGCCTGAGAGCTAGGAGGAAGCTGCTGCTTGGAAAGAGTTTAAACTCAATGCAAGCTTGGACATACGAGTGTAGTCTGTTGTGTCTTAGGGCCCGGGTTAATGTTAGAGCTAGGGAACTCAGCACCTTCAGAGCTGGAATTCCCTGCTCCTTTCTGTCCTGACCTACTGCCTAGTTTTTTCTGCATGGACCCTGGACCTGAATTATCAGTAACTTCATCTCCAGTCATGTTTCTGGTCCTGTCTCTTGGATGGATCTCAGATTCACATTATAGGTGTCCCTTTTTCCTGGATGGACCCTAGACTTGATTGGGATGCAATATTCCGATCCTACTTGAGGTCCTCCATGTTACTTCTCTGCGTCAGCTCCATAGCTGCCCTGGCTTTGTTCCATGATCTAGCTCCAACTTGCTTATGCCATGTCCCTGCCCTGACTTTGTGGCCTTGTCATGGCCCTCTGTGTCTGTCTTAGATCTGTGTTTTCATCCCAGCTCATGACATGTCCTTGTCCTGGCTTTGCATCACCCTGAAGTAGCCCTGTGATGACTCCTTTCTAGCCTAGGCCAACAAAAGCAAGTAACAACAAGAGCATTTCACAAGGAGGGCACCTCTGAAGCCAAATATTTGCAAGGTGAGAGGACACACCTTGATGGGAGAAGATGCTGTTGTCAAGGCCCTCAGTGCCCTGTAATGACCCTGGCTAACCTCAGCTCTGGCCTCCACCCACACGCCCTTCAGCCACCAACCTATGGACTCTATGTGAACTTACGCCTGGACATCCAGATATCACCTGAGCTGTGATGTAGGTGTGCACATCTTGCCCCATTTCCTGTTGTCCTGACATATGGGCTGGTCTTTCTGCACAGCTGATGAACCGATGCTGTGGGTAGCCTCATCTTCAGTCCTGCCCTCTGGATCGACCTTGGATATAAGTAGGTGTAGTCCCAGCCTTGGCTCTAGCCTGCTGTGTCTGGGGCTGTTGCTGGATCCTGCCACTACTACATGCCTGTTCCTATTTAGAAACTGAATAGCAGTGAGGTTCCACCAAGAGTCCGATCACTAGAAAAGTCCATAGTGATGAGGCAGATCCAAGGTTAAGCTGGGATGGCAGATGCATGGGTTGGGTCTGCATTAGCAGAGTACACAGCTGAGCTCGGGCATGGCTGCAGTATAGCTCGGGTAGGAGGAAAGAGCCTCGGCTTAAAACCAGCTCCCCATGAAAGGAGCAGGGAGCCCCTGCTGAGGTGTATCAGCAAAGCAGAGGCAGTTTCTGACTTTTCTCACAACAGTTTTTATCAGACCTTGAGTGACCAGATACACACCCTGAAGGTGAGAGAGCAGGTATTGTCCCCTTCAAGCTTCAAGGGGTTCAGTTACAGCTCTATCCTGGACCCCAACTCTTTTCCTGTTGCTCAGGATTTGAGAAAGATGCTTTCTCTAGTGGAAATCCTGCTCTGATGTGCCTTAGTTGCCTAATAATGGATTTTCCCGTTAGCTTAATTTTGACTTGGATAACTCTTCGTATTTCACAGACTGCATCCAGTTGACTCATGAATTCACTTATCCCCCCCCTACAGCAGATCTCAGTGAGTTCCTCTCAGCTTAAAACTCATCTGCATCCTCATCCCAACCCTCATCCTATCTCTCAAGCTTTATCAGAGCACTCCTGAAAATACAGCTTGGAAAGAAATAATTTCCCTCACCTTAAGCTGGCAGATAAAGCAGGGGCTGCCCCATAATCCCAAATGCTCACTGAACTGCACATCCGTCCTGAGCACAGCCCTCATCCTGGCTGTCAGGGTCAGGGAGGACCTGACCGGTACCGTTAGCACTATTTTACACAGTCACAAAGACCAGCTGTTCCACTTTCCTGTAGGAAAAGACATGGCCTTCTCCTGACCCATCTCACAGTTCAGGTAGCATCTCAGGCGACATAGCAGAGTGTAGGTGCATAGGAATCCTGTTGCTGGCTCTTTTTCTCAAGATTCCTTTCATATCCCTCAAAAGCAGACAGTGGACCTCAGACTGATGGACTGTCTTTCAGTGTAGCTTCAGCATGACTTCAGGTAATGGTTGTATTTCTCAGTATGCATCCAGCTGACTCAACAGCTAGCATATGCCAGTGGGAGTATAAAAAAAACTCCCTGTGAGCAGTGAAGTTGCCAGATGTGTAGTTTCGTCTACTATGATCCATATGTGTAATCGTGACTTTCCTACTGAATGGCATATTGCTAATGTATATATGTCTGGCAGATATGCAACTGCCGTGTAAGCACCATGCAGAGCAGCCCATTTTTGTGAGACAGCAGGTGCTACTCCAGGTTCAACTCTTTGCTGTGACTGTTCCAGTGTGATGACAGATGTTCAAAATCAAACTATCTGTTCAAACCACAACTTGTAGCTGCAGCAGCTCGGTTTGTTTTCCCCTTTATCTCAGTCCCATCTATCCTATTGCTGCCAAGAGCAAAGACAGAGAAGGTTCTAGTTTATAATGCAAAATCACTAACAGTCCTCTTAATTGTTTCAGGAAAATGTTCAGTTTTCATTAATAATAATAACAAAAAAATACTCTGGGAAATGAGAAAAATTTAGGAATCCTGTCAACTCCAGATGATCTTTATGGACAGTCTCAATCTTTCCTCAAAGCCTGCTACTAGACAAAGATGCAGATCAGCTCTGTAAGTTCCTAATGGGGAATTTGACATGCTTCTGCATAATAAACATGACAGCTGCTGATTCAAATTGCTGACGTGAAATTTTAGCTCAAGTATATTTATTATAAATGTATTAAGCATTTATTTTCTATGTTAGTATGGTTTATGACATAACTTCAGTTGTATGAGAAGAAAAAAAAACAGAGTACTTTGCTGCAAAAGTTTCCTGCAGGATGAAATCAAGTGAGATACAAAAATGCAATTAAAAAAAAAAAAAAAGAAAGAAAAAATTAAAAGAAAAAATCAAATCAAGAGCTTTGCCATTTTAGTCAGTCGACCCAGCACCTTCAGCATCTACATTAGTAGAGACTTAATAGTCCACACTGAAAGCACATGCTGAGCCAGGACTAAGAACCTGTTCATACTGTATTTCTAGTTTGGCTAATGAGCAGCTATGGCACTTCATCATGTCATTTCATTTCCTTGTATCGTGGTTTCATAGAAGACATAAATTATCCTTCCTTTATTTCATAAAGCACTTCCAGAGTTACACATAAAAATCTCTAAACCCAGGAATTATGGCTATATTCCATACAAATATGTTCATCATTGAACAGATGAAAGAGCTGGCATCTTGTACTACACTCAAGGTAGGAAACACACAACTACTAGCATACTTTATTTTCTAAAGAACAAAACCAGAACATTACCTTAAAGCAGACATAATTAACATGCATGAGATAAAAAGGAAATATGGAAATATAGGTTTGTATAGGTTATGCATACCTGCATTAAATTAATGTATGGTGCTGCATGGCATGGATTTTAAAGATAAGCAATATAGAATCAGACAGCAGTGAAGTAAGATACAGAAACATTGCTGAAATTAAAGACTGTTAGATTTTTCTGAACACTTTTAGTAGCTTCAGCATTACTGGAACTGATATTCAGCAGCCTATCCTGCATTTTTATGTAGGATGCAGGGGTTTTCACCTGCAATTTTGTTAGAAGATATAGCCTAGCACAGTGAACACAGAGAATTGTTTGTTCTTTAGGGTCTCATATGCAGTGAGCAGGGATACTGTTCTGGCTTCTTCAGTCTACAACATAATTATTATTTACCCAGTGAATACTACACAACAGTGCTTTCACTGCAGATGTCAACTACTGAACCTTACCCTCCTGGACTCTGATGCCAGCATAGCCAGTTTTGAACTCTTTAGAGCTGGAAAAAGGTGTGCTTTCTGCAGGGATGCTGCTGGCAGACCTGTCCTCACAGTTCATCTTTGTTCATCTGACAGACAGTTCTCACTATTTTCATGAAAAGGAGAGAATAAATTGCTTTATAATCCCCATAACATAAATTGTTACAATCTGAGTAAGTGTTCTGGAGTGGGTGACGCCTATACAAACTTAGCTCGAAGGCCTGAAAGGCTTCATACAAGACTTCAGGGTAGCCTGAACAGGCTCGGGGTTACAGGGTTTATCACAGCAAAAGCCTCTCTGCCATTTGGTGAGGTCTCACCGCAACATCCTGGTGCCAGACCCAGAGGTCTCACCTCATCATCCCAGGGCCAGACGCAGCGGCCACCCTTCTCCATGGCTTCTGGGTGTGAGGATGGGCACTTGATGTGTTGGAAAAGACCTTTAAGATCATCGAGTCCGATGACTGAACACCAGCATGTGAACTAGACCACGGCACTGAGTGTCATGGCCAGTCTTTCCTTCAACACCTCTAAGGACGGTGAGTCCACCACCTCCACGGGCACTCCATTTCAATGTCTAAACACCCTTTCAGTGAAGAAAATCTTTTCAGTGTCCAACCTGACCCTCAGCTTAAGGCTGCATCCCCTTGTTCTACTGCTTGTTCCCTGTGAGAAGAGGCGGGCCCCCCGCTGGCCGCCTTGGCCTCCCTCAGGGAGCTGCTGGGAGCAGTTCGGTCACCGCCGAGCCCCCCCCCCCTTTCCCCGGGCCGAACAACCACAGCTCCTCGCCAGACCTGTGCTCCAGACCCTGCACCAGCTTTAAAGCCCTCCAAACCAATGCGTGAAACAACAAATACTCCAACTACATGAAGAGCACGCGTAGTTGTCTGGGCCTCCCGAAAAGCTGCAGCCGCAGTTCCCCAGGGTGCCGCCGTCTGCTCGATGCCATCCGGCACTCGAGCAGCACACCCACTCGAGGAGCACACCCCCGTTCCCGCTGGGTATTCTGCCCCTGGGCCACCCCCGTGCGGGCACCGCCGGCTGCCCCTGCCCCATGGGCGGGCACGGGGGCGGCCCTTCCCTCCCGGCCCGTCCCCGGCCCGGCCGGCTCCGCCATGGCCGCCGCCGCTCTGTGCTCCGGGCTCCTGCTCCTGCTGCTGTCGGCGCTGTCGGCGGGGGTGCCGAGCGCCCCGCGGCGGCGCTGGCCGGTGCCCTACAGGTGAGCGGCGGGCAGGGCCTGTTCCTGAGGGCAGGAGGGCCGGGAAAGGCTTCCCCTGCGGAACCGCGGGGTGTCCGCCCTGGCGCGGCGCGCCCGGCTCGCCGAGCCCCGTCGCAGGCCGGGAGCGGCGCTTGCTCCCCCGGCCGCGGGGTGTGGGGAGGCCGCTGCCCCGCGGGTGTTTGGGGCGGCAGGGGAAGCCCTGGTAGTGTTTGGGACAGCGGGACAGTGCGTGTTACGGCGTTTCGGTGGCGAGCTGCCACTGAGGAGGTGAGCCCCTGCAGGAGAAGGGCGGCCTTGCCCTGGGTATTTTGTGCGGGTTCGCTGCTCTGAAAAGAGGTGTTATCGGTGTTCAACTGCTTCGTAGTGCACGTCTGAAATTTTAAAAGCCTGTTGCGTAACGCCTCGCAGTCAGATTGGCATCAGGTGGTGCCTGAGGGAGCTGATCTTGCAGTCACGAGCCGTTCGGATCTCCCCGTAAGTCCACAGCTGCAGGACTGAGTCTTGGAATGGTCGAAATTGGGGTACCAGCCTCTTGGTGTGAAGCGCCCAGAAACGTGGGGGTTTAATGCGTCTTGACGGCCTTGTTACCTTTCTGTCATAGGCAAGGTGCAGTGCAAGGGGAAATTGAAAATGTGTGCAATCTATGTGTGGTTGGCATAAGTCTTTGTTTTCAGTGTGTTCTTTTCCCAGCCATACTCTTTAGGCTTTTTTTTTCCTTTTTTTAAGTTCCCAGCAAGCTGGGTGAAGAAGTCCACAGGGAAAAGAGGTGCTGTCTCAGTGCTGCTGGTCTTACTGTGGCTGGCTCAGGAAGTCCTGTGTCCTCGAGTCATCTCGTGGCTGGAGTATTTGTGCCATTATTTGGTAGTCCTGGGCAACAGTGTTAAGACTCTCCGGCAAACTTAACAAGATCTGGAGAAGCTGGGTATGCCAGTTTGTCGTGGTAACATGCATATAGAAACCTTGTTTTAAGTGAAATACAGTGAGTGATTCTGAAGGAAACTGGGAAAGGAAGACATGCCAGAAAGGTTCTTTGCTTTTTGTATGTAGTATAAGTAAGCAGATTTGGTCTTCAATTTTTGAGGTTTAATAGGAATGAAATGGAAACAGTGATCTTCACTAGGTTCTTAGGCCTCTTTATCTAGATTAACACAGATCCATGAATTTTTTTTCTGATATTGACAATATTCTAGACTAAAAATAACTACATCTGAGGATCTCTTACAATACAATAGGAAAAACAAACTGGTCAATCCCTGTGTAGACAAATTGTTAGGAAAATGTTTTTGAGGCAGATCTCAAGTTTATCCTTTATCCAGCATCTGTCTGTGTCTGATTTTGTGAGTATGTCACCCTTTGTAATCTGCATCATTTGCACTCCTTCATTATCAGTACCATGAACAACATGACTTGCATTCATGAGCCTTAAGTCCTGAAGTCCTGTTTCTGTGCATGTGCACCTCAGCAGCCTTTCAGACTTGTGTGCTCCAAGTGTTGCAGTGTCTGGATAACAGAATCAGCCTTTGGGGGTGGCTGGACACTTAAAACTCTCCCATTCAGGCCCTTAGGAAAGCATGAGAGGTCCTCCAGCTGCAAAGCTGTGCTTATCCTTCTTTGTGCTTCTCTTTCTCAACACAGGCGCTTTGATTACCGTCCAAAAACTGATCCTTACTGCCAAGCTCGTTATACCTTCTGTCCCACTGGCTCTGCCATTCCAGTTATGAAAGAAGAGGATGTCATTGAAGTGTATCGATTACAGGCTCCAGTATGGGAATTCAAATATGGGGACCTACTAGGACACTTGGTAAGGTGATTTTTTAAACAAAGTTGTGGTAGTAAATTCAGCTGAATTCAACAGCAAGTGTCAAGACTGGGAGCTGTAAGGTTGGGATATGCTTGTATGGAAGAGTATTAGAGCACACAGGTTAGGCTAGCTGTAGCAAAATACTCAAAGAGCACTAATTTTCAAACAAAACTTACAGGATTTAGCTCAGCTAAAGAAAAGAGCATGAACAGCACTGTTGGTGGGTTTGAATGTGTTCCCCCATGTAGCTGCATATTGACAGTATTTTGTATGCACACACCATTATGTTTTGGGTGTCTTTTCTTCTGTGCTAGCATTGCATCAAGAAAATACTTCTGTTTGTCCCCTTATATCAGATGAAATAGTTGCTTAGTGTATTAACTTTTCTGTTGTTAAAAACTTGTATCCATCAGGAGTGGACAGCTAGCTCATCAGAATGGTGGATCATGAGGAGTTGGTTGCTTTTACAGTTCTTTCTTGAATGAACTTATGATCAGTATGGAATTGAAGTCTCCATTCACAGAGTCATGCAAATATGAAAGAATCTGAGCTTCAGTAATACTTACAGCTATAGCAGTAGCAAATTTAAACTTCAGTGCGTGATTCCTAATGAGTAATTTTAGTGAACATGATATAGCAGCATCAAAACCAAGCACAGTGAGTGAAAAATGGAAATGTGTTCAAATATTCAAATATTGCAGTTCTAAGATTGAATTTGTAATGTTACTGTATAGCTTTTACAAGAAATATTTATCTTATTCCTTTTATGGCTTTTGTTACCAAGATCTGGTTTTGGTAACTCGGCTCTGCTCTTTATACTCTGATACCCCCGTGAGGTTAAGGATTCAAAAGTCAACTTGAATTTTGATGGTGAGCTCCCACTGAGTATCTGCCTCTTAAGTAACCCAATTTACAATGGATGGATAACCACTGAGACAGCATCTGATAAAAGTGTGTATGTGGTTTAGTCTAGTGTGTTGTGCATCAGTGTGACTGAACCTAAGATGTTATAGGAACTTCTTCCCCTCTTCTCACCCTGTTACAAAACAGCTCCCAGCATATTACATTCTGTACAGGCCAAGCTGAAGTTGTTACCATGTTAACATTTTGGTGTTTTAGTTGTTTTTTTTCTTTCCCAGAAAATTATGCATGATGCTGTGGGTTTCAGGAGCTCTCTAACGGGCAAAAACTACACAATGGAGTGGTATGAGCTCTTCCAGCTTGGGAACTGCACATTTCCACATCTGCGGCCTGGCATGGATGCACCATTCTGGTGTAACCAGGGAGCTGCCTGCTTTTATGAAGGAATAGATGATGCACACTGGAAGGAAAATGGAACTTTAGTTCTTGTGACCACAATATCAGGTAGATTTTAGATGCTTTGGATAATGTTAATACAAAATACAGAGTCAGCCTTGTCTTTATGTAAAGCAGTATCTTTTAATTTATGCTCTGTATGTTATTTGCAGTGTTAGTCACTGCTGCTAATTTCAAACATTCTTTAATACAGAAAGTGGCATGAGGCTGCTGCCTTTTGAACAACGCACACTGAAGAGTTGTTAAATGAGAGTCATTTGGTGTTGCTGTACAAAAACACTTGAGTCTCTTTAGTGTAAAAATAGCAAAACAGCTTATAAGAAGCATTATGAACTCTGTTCATATTGCTTCACCAAAACAAAACCTTCTATTATGAAGTGTCAGATGACTGCTGAGATAGAAAAACTGTGTTCATTACTGAGCAAACAAATAAGGCATATTTAGAAACAGTCTCAAAGATATAAAAAATATTAATCTCTATTTCTGTCTCCCTCATTATGTGTCATAAAAACTGTGCAAATATCCATAGTAATAGGTCTCTGTCATACATTGTAGAACAAACCTAGGACTTACACCTCTATGTATACGTGGATGATCACCAGAATAACTTCCTGGTATATACTGAAAGCTGCAGTCCTAAAATGAAAAGGTCATTTAAATAAATCTGATTGATTGCTCTAGTAATAGAGTGAATGACTTACAAAAAAAGTTCACTGAGAACTTGGAGAACTGCATTTTGTGTGACCAAGACCTCTTACTCACTTGAAGTTAGTGTAGTGTACAAGGCTCAGTGGAGTCAGCTTACAGGTAGTGTGATGTGGTGCTTTATGTGTGCCTGCTTTTGCCCTTAGCAACTTCGCTGGCCTCAGTGTCTAGATAATCTGTTCAGTGCTGTTAAGAAGTTCTAGGCAGTTCTTTAAGCAGTGAAGTGGAGCTGCTTTCCTGTGAGTTTGTACTTCATGGTTGAAGTCTTTGATGCCCTATACAATTGGATATGAATGCCAAGTTAAATATTTTCATACAGTTGTGGAACTTGTAATGCTTCCTGCCTGTGTGGGTTGTTTGATGCCTAAGAAAGGTGAGGTTAGGCTGGCGCCTTGTGGAGGCATTGTGTCAGTTTTCCTTGCTTCTCTCACTTCCCGTTTCCACAAAACTTTTAGAGAGGTAGCATATCAGAGGGGTTTGAATTGTCTGAATTTGACTAGGAATCTGAATGTTACTGTGGAGAGGGGTGAGTGGATGCAATCACAGATGGACAGCATCATGAGCTGAACTTGCTTCTGTCAGAGAGCAAGCAAAAATCATCCCATCTCATAGGAGAGAGCTTTAATGTATGAAATGGCAGGATCCTCCTAGTCTTTGTGAGGTTTTATGGAGCTGTTGGTCATCACTGTCAGACACCACAGCGAAGCCATCGCATTTTCTTTTACAGCCCATCAGAAAGGTTAATGTTACGTAGGAGTGTCTTTCTTCTGTGGAAATAGGGCAGGAATATCCAGTCTGATTTTTTTCTTGTCCAAGTATCTTCCAGCAGATTATCATGGAGCCATGCGTTAATCTGTAATACTTTTGCTTAAGATATTAAGGCCAGAACTTCACATTATGTCCATCTCAGTCTTGTTAGGAGAGACAAATCCTTTTCAATAATATGACTTACAGAATACACAGTAGGAAGCTAATGTGGTAGGAATTAGAGAAGATAAAGGGAAACTTCAAACTCATCTGTTGTGTATGAGAAGTACCGTTCTCGATACAGATTTAATGACTTGCTGTTTTATTAAACCAAGGCATGGGCAATTAAGAAATAATGTACCTAATCCTTCCACTAAGCAGAGTGATTGTTATGTTTACCATGAAGTCCAAAAGCTCTGAAATGGGAAGTGAAGAGCAGTTACAATGAGGTAGCCTATGAGGCAGATGTGCAGAGCTTCAGTTATTCGGAGGTAGTAGCTACCAGGGAGACAAGCCAAGTTAGAGATGTCTTCATCATTCCAGTTGTGAAATTGCCATCACCTAAATATTCCAAACCCATATTCTTAAAAAATAAAATAATCCTCAATGTCTTAAAAATTTACTGGTCTTCACATCCCACTCATCATTTGGCTCAATTCAGCTTTGCTAGCTGAGGAGCTGCTAAAACAGCAGGGTGTCTCAGTCTAAGGTTTCTTTTGTGAAGAGACATGGCATTTTCTGCCCTGAGTTGCTGAATTTGGTTAAAACTTGAAGTGCAGAAATGCATGTTGCTCTGGTGAGCATTTTGTCAGCATCTGTTGTGGACTACCTGCCCTGTTTGTCTGCAGGAAGGAAAATGAGCAGTGTCATGGTTCTCTGATGTTTAGATGGTCAGCCATAGTAGGAGGAAAAGGTTCAGGAGGAGGAATTAGTTTTAAATAACTTGAATGTAAATGTTTATTAAGTGGGGTATCACTTCTCCCTCCAGCCTAAGCCTTGTGCCTTTATATGGTTAGCTAATGCAGGTAAACTTTTGCAGGGAAGGGAAGTGAATCTTGAAATAGATAGAAAATATTCTGAGTTATGTGTTTGTTACCTTGTCTACCTTGTCTCTGTAATGGTTATTTTCATCTCTTACAGGAGCTATGTTTAATGAAATGGCACAATGGGTAAAATATGACAATGAGACTGGCATTTACTACGAGACCTGGACAGTCCAAGCAAGTCCTGACAATCAGTCAATAGTATGGTTTGACTCTTATGAGTGCTCTAAGTTTATACTGAGAACCTACCAGAAGCTGGCTGACTTAGGAGCTGTATTTAAGAAGATACAAACAAACTATACAAGCATAATTTTATTCAGTGGAGAACCTATTTATTTGGGAAACGAAACATCTATTTTTGGACCACTAGGAAACAAGACATTGGCAGCAGCTATAAGAGACTTTTACAGTCCATTTAAACCTCATCAGACAGTCAGAGAGTTTTTTGTGGATCTTTTAAAAATAATTGATCGTGTCATCTTGAATCATCAGTTTTACCTCTTCTACAACTTGGAATACTGGTTTTTACCTATGAAGTTCCCTTATCTCAAAATAATTTATGAAGAGGTCCCTTTACCTGTTGGAAGCAAAGCATCCTTTAGTGTATAGCTGCTTATGGACAAAGCAAACTTGCCCTTATGTCAGAATATTCTTAAGGATTTTGAAGTGCTACCATGATGGTGTTAAAGGGCTTTATGTTTCACTGCTAACTGTAAAAGTTCTGTTGGGAAGGCTTTACTAGGCCATGTGAAAGACTATGCATTTTTTTCTTATTACCTGTATAACATCTTCATGAATGCTTCAGCTTCTCTGACTTGGACAGCTTCTGTGTAACCATGGCCACCTGCTGCCTGAGGGGAGGCTGCTGTGGCTCCTCTGGCTGAACTTGGCAGTGCCAGAGGGGGAATGGGGAGGCAGCAGCCTGCTCTGGTCTCAGGTGTTCTCCAAGTGCATGGCCATGTGGCAGCAGGTAGCACCTGGTCACCAGCAGAGGTAGGACACAGCATTACAAGGACTAAATCAGCTCTTCTGTGTATTGGAGCTAAGAAACATAAGTGTCTTGATGTGTCCAATTCCTTCAACATGTGCCTTAGATTGGTTTTCTATAGTTCTTTGTTTTTTAAGCTGGGACCTATGAACTGTTCTCTGGTGTTCAGTGTGGGGGGGAGGGCTAGTGAATCTACCAGAAGGTGTCATGGGTTGTATCTTTTCATCACTTTGCTTCCTTCACCTATACCATAAAGACAATACAGATGGCTCTTCCTCAGCTTTGTGTGTTCTGTATCACAGATGAAAAGCAAACTGCCTGTTTTGATGTCAACTTCCATGTGTAACTGCAGTGTTCTGTCTGCAGAACACTGCTTTAAAGTCTACTTTAGGCTTCAGTTAGGTCAGTTTCATAGAATTCATCTGTATATTCCTTTTAAATTTCTTTAAAAAGCATTGAATCCTTAATATGAAAGAAGCAATGACAGCTTGTGAGGTGTCAGTGTTGGAATTAAAAATCCATGCTAGTCTGAAAATTGCTCGTAAGAGTTGATTGCAGCTCTTGCTGGCAGTGATGCTTGCAGTAGTGGTGCTCTGCCAGCTGCACTGTCCTCAAGGCCTGTTCCAGGCTCAGCCTAGCGCAGGTTGGCAGCTAGCTCTTTAAACCCAAGCGACCAAAGCCAAGAAAACACTGGCTTTCTGGAAACCACTGAGGTGGCTGCACACAAAAAATACAGCTGGAACAGCATAATCATCCCTCATCCCAGCTCATTCTGGTGGATTTTTTTAAATGAGTTGCAGAATGAATAGTGCTCCTGAAGAGGTTATTGTTGTCGCATGGCCAAGCAGGAACATAGAAACCCAGCTCTTCAGTTTCATTTAGCCTGAGCCAAGCTAATGGCCTACTGCAGCCAGAGAGGGGAGCGATTTGGTTCACATAAGAATGGCAGAAAGTTAACCTTGTATTTAGGAAGTCATTAAAACTAATTGGTTGAATTGCATTATGTAAGGGGATGAGCATGAGAGCTAGTGTGAGAAGAATGAGGGGATCAGAGCACCTGTTGTGTATGGAAAAGTTAGGTGAAACTTCATCTTCTGCCTCAAACTGAAAGACTTTGCTCTTCTTAGCCAAGTCCTTGTGGCTGAGCTGAGCTCTGAATTCTTTAGATTGTCATGATTTCATCCCAGCCAGCAACAAAGCACCACCAGGAAGGTAATTCAGGAGGCACAAAAAATTTGAAAGGGGTGCAGCAAGCCTGTCTACAAAAGTTACATTCTTCTTGTTTTCATGACTTTGAAACCCTCAGTGTTGTTGAACCTACATTTGTCTTCCCCAGGAAAAGCCTCAGCCTCAATAACCAGTGTCTGCAGCTCTGAAGGGGAAATAGGATCACAGAACCAAGCCAGTAGAAGCCCCCAAAGCTTCTTGCATTTGCTAGAAAGCTGGAGAACTTTTGGAGGCTGGAGTAGATGCTATGGCAGGGGAGGTCATGCTCCCTCACGGCAGAATAGTGGTCTGTGCTTAGCCTGACAGTGCTGTTCATTCACTGAACAATACTTCTGTATCTTTATTCAGGACCTAAGGAGCCTACACACCAAAGTCATTCTTTTCCCCAAATGATTGTTTTGCAATGCATTACAAACCTGGAAACGCCAAATCCTGAAACACAACAGCTAATGGTAGCTGAATCATGCAGCTTCAACACTCAAAAAGATGGGTGTTTGTGAACCAGTAACGTAGAGCCAGAGCTTAGACGCCAGAGCTGACTGATTGCAGAGGTAAAAACCTTAGTCATAAAGAATTTGGTCAAAAATTGTTTGTATGGAATAGGTAATCATTTTTCACATCTGTGGTCAAAGATAACTTCATGCCTATATCAGTACAAATTTATAATATCACAAGCTTCTTGTACCTAAATATGAGCCTTTTTCACTTTTCCTATTTCATCTTTACAGTCTGCCTAATTTAGCATGTTTTACTCCTGCCCTTCTACTTTGGGTGGTACTGGGAGTTGATTCAAGAGAAACATCCTAGCATGTATTAGTTGCAAGTTAGAGGACAGTGAACTTCTGGCAGTGAAGACAGCAGGAACGTTACTTGTCAAGGATGCTGCATCCCTTGCTGGCAGAAGCACCAAGAAGCAGGTGTTTGAGTTGAGATGAAATCTGAGTGTATTGAGCAATAGATCACAATGCCAGTGACTTGGAGATTCTTCCACACAGCCACATCTGTATTCTAGACTGTTTCACACTGAGCTCTATCCTCTGCTTAAAGGTACCAATTATCAATGTTGGAGTTGCCCTGTATTTAATATACATGAGTTCTGAGGTCAGTATTTATTTCTTCTGGGCACACAGCTAGAGAGAGAGCATCTCAGCTCTTTTTTTTCCTTCTTTCAGTTGGGGAGGTTTTGTAAAAGTTAATTGTTCAGACTGAATGCACAGGTGGGCAGGAATAAACTCCACCAATGCAAACTGCAATCCTGGAAGAGGTGCAGTTGTTGAACAATTACTGCACTGGAATTAGTTGAAGTTGTTGAGTGCAGTGCTCTTCTGTAGGCAGAATCCTTGAGTTAGGCTTAGAGAATTAGATCCAAAATAACCCAGAGCTGATGAATATGCTACTTCTGCAAAGTTTAAGACAAGCTCAGAATAGATCTATAAAGATGACACTTTTGTCACTTAAAAAGCAAGTATTAGATGTCACAAACAGCTTCTGTGCACCTGATGATCTGTTGTGACTGAAAACCACCTATAACCTCAAGCATTTGAGATGGACAACCTCCTCCCGAAAGTCACATAGGGGAGCAGAAGTGTTAGTATCACACTGGACATCTCACTCACAGTCAGGTGGTATTAGCACTTGCCCAGTGGTAGGAACCAGGCACTGTCCTAACTCCGGGGCTCAAGGATAAGCTCCTCCTTTCTGCAGTGACTGTGTCAATGTGTCTTCACTCATGCTTTGAATACAGGACTTGTTCATCACTTTAGACTTTGCTTGGTTCTGCTCCCTGCTCTTATGAATGTTGCAGTTAAGGGTAAAAATACACAATTGTTCTGTAATACAACAAATTCCAAGTCTGCACAGTTGTCTTGTGCAAAACTGCTTAATTGGTACACTGCTGAGCTGCAACCCACACGTCATCCCAGGACGATTCTCAAACGAGGCAGATCCTGGATGGTCACACTTTCAAGATCAGAGCATGCAGCTCCTGTTCCCCAAAGGACTGTGAAATGAAAATTGCTGGTACAAATGCTTTCTGTCTTCCCCCTCACGAACGCACTTACGGGAGAGCTGCTGCCTTCAGTATCAGAACTTGTAACAGCTGTGTTCAAAGGTAAGATTTGTCACAGCATGCATTAACAACTCCTACCCAAAACTGGACAATTGAGCAAACACTGGATTTGATTCTTCTGAAAACAAGAAATAAAGGTGAACTAGGGAAAATGATACAGCTGGACACCCACATTCATGTTTCTAGTGAACTTCTTGAGTCTGTGGTACTCATTACTACTTGTGCCATGATTTTTATGTATTCGTTATTCATTTGTTTCAACATGTGTAGAAGGCAAAATAAAGTGTAAAACGTTTGCTAAAAAAGAGCATTGTAGCAACTTTCTTGCCTGAGAAATTTATATTACAGCTGGACTGTTTGAGCTAAGGATGCTGTAATTGGTTTGGTGTATATAAACTGTTGACCTTCAGTGGAAGAGACAACTGCTTTCAAGCTTGTTTGCTTATCTTAATAACCGCTACAATACTGCATTGTATCCATGAAGGACTTTTTGAAGCCTGTGCCAACAAAACAGAGGCTTCTCAGAACAGGTCAGTTACCTTGCTGGGGAAGCAGTTCTGTTGCAACCAAGCACGTGGCCTTCAGCTCCTAAAACGTTCCTCACCAGAGGTCTCTGTGAGCAGCAGAATGGTGGTTTCAAAGATGTGAATTCCAGAAGCAGTATCTGGTATTTAGGTGGTGCCTTTCAGTTATTCCCGCTACCAACATATTGGCAACTTACCTTGCCAGCATCAGGACATGTCCAGTGAAGGTCCAGAAAGGTTTCTGCTGCATTACTAGTGGGATTACTTCGCATTAGTTTAGTGAAAACCCGTTCTCTTCCTGAGATTACAAGTGTTACTCCACTGTATAATACAGGCAGTTCTGAGAGTCAGGTGACAAAAAACATGGAGCTTTTTTACTTTTACGAACTAAATATATTGACACCTTTTATACAAATAAAAGCAAATTATAGTATTACATTAATTTAACAAGTTCTAATACAAAAACTGTGTATTTCATAAAATGCAAATTTTAAATCAAAGCTCTACAGAAACATACAACTGCTCTATAAAGATGTCCAGTACGCTGAGCACTGTTTGCTCAAAATATAATTATGAATTTAAATACACTCATAAGTGTATTACACTGAACTATACATGTGGATAAACATTACTGAAATCAGAAATGAAGGAAATCTACTTACTACCAGAAGGAGCTGTACAGCTCAAGCGAGAGTTCAGCCCAGCCCACAGCCAGAGCAGCTCTGCCTTGCTGATGGCTGACCACACCTGCTAAACATGTAGCTGTCATATCAATACTTTAGTGTTACCAATCAGGAACGTCAAAGAGAAAATAACTGTTGGTGGTAAGAAATGAAGTCACAAGCTACATCCAGATCACAGGCAATGCCTTGCCTACACCACTTACAGACCAAAAACTTTCTTTAACAAAGCTGATTTATCAAATGTTCAAAACAAATTTTTGCCTATTGCTCTACTTCACCAAGTTTACTCCTTTTGGGTTTTTAAATATGAAATGACAGAACTAGCTGAATTAAAGGTATACAAAATTATTATCTATCAAACATCAACTTTATACATAAACATTTCTGAAACAGATTTACAGTATACAGTTAGTTTATACAGCTTAAACAACTGTTACAATGTAATTTCTCTCAAATTGAAAGCAGCCAAAAGGTCTAAGGTTTTGTGAAAAGGTTCTTGGTCACTGTTCAAATTTTACCTTTATTGTCTCACACTATTCACACCCATGTCCTCAGAGTAACATTGCAGGGTTCATTTCATAAACTATACATTATTCCATCTCACTGTATGCTGCCAAACCGGTTAATGTGCAAGAAAAGCTCATTAACTACAATATGTTTTTAAATACAATGTATCTACATTTTCCCCCAGAATGCTTTCGCTTCCTGAGCTAGACATAAAATACCTTAAAACAGGTTTAGATGCAGATCCGAGACCCCATAAGCAAACTACATTAAAATGCGTAGAGAGGGGGGGAAAAAACCCCACACTGCTTTTGGTAGCTCACACTACTGTTTGTTTGTGCTTTAAATACATTTTAGATGGATGTAATAATCTGTTGAATAAGGTAGCAAACTTACTATTTTAGTTGTCTAAACTTATTACTGTATATTGCTCTTGCCTTTTACAATTTTTATATAACAATGTGTATATTTCACAGGATACTAAATACTTCTTATAAACTTCATCTTGTCATCTAGATGACTGGATTAGAAATGCAGTTTGCAACAAAAGCATGCAATTTTGGTGGAGTTTTGTTTTTTTACAATCAAATCTGTTTGTGTTCAATACTACTATCTAAATCAAAGAGGGACAGCATATTAAAACTGGTATTTTGCAGGTACGTTTCAATATTTTAAATTTTTTTTTTATTTCCAAAAGCATTTGAGATCACTTTCAATGAAGATCAAATCTAAAACAAACCTGATTTCTGTTTGGATGAAAGCAGGTTTTGAAGCTGTGAATTCTATTTCTGGATCTGGAGTTCAATAATAGTTTTTGAAAAAAAATAATTTCTAATCAATGAATTAACTTGCAGTAAAATCTATATTATTAAATAAGCTTATATTGCAATATGGCAAGCTTGGGTTTAAGGTGCTATTCCATCTGCCCTGGAGTCTCTTAAGGACTTTACCATGTGGGCATCATGTCTGGGAACCAGACTCTACCGAGATGCTTTGAAACTTCCCAATGAATCTGCTCTAAGCTGTACTTCTGATCAGGAATCAAAACTTCCTCCATAATTGAAAGCTGAGAGAGACGACCACCACACATCTTCACAAACTCAACAAAGGCACTGCAAGAGACTTCACATTCTCCTAGGCCAACAGCTGACAGATACTTGCACCGCTCGGCAATACAGATCAGCTCCTCATCCAGCGGCCGCAATCCATTGGCACACACCACCAGTTCAACAAGCCGAGGGCACGTCATCCCAACGCGGCCAAGTACATCTTTGCTTACTGATCTTCCGAAGTAAAGGTGAGTGACAGGTATCTCGTAACGAAAGAACGGGTCAAACTCTTCCTCATACAAGAAAAAGTACATTACTAAATTTACTTTAGGAGAATGCTTGATGAAAGCGTCCCAGCTGCTCTTCTGAATCGTGTGGAACTGAGTCTGCCCCGGATTTTCACTGACAACGTCAATGCGCAAGTGTTCTAACCTGACATGTTTTTCAGAAGACAGGGCAAGCAGCAGCTCATCACTCAGCAGGTGGTAGTTCAGGGCCAACTCACGTAAGCCATGGCACTGGTCAGCCACGCAAAGGATACCTGGGAGAACAGAACATTTTGAAAGGGGTTACACAGATAAATGTACTAATAACAAGAAACACAGGAGAGCATTTGTTTATCTAATGTCAGGAGGGTGCAAAACCCACCTATTTCAACATATAACCAAGACCTAATATCAAAACAAAATCATACTGGACAACCTGAAAATGAATCTTTCTCGCAAGCATGACCTTGTGACGTCTTTGCATCTACATAGTAAGACAGACACCAAAATGCAACTACATCACATTGTAAAAATGTGATAATAAAAATGTTAGCAAATACATAAATAGAAGTGACAAATATAAAAATAGCATAATCTGACTGTTCTGCCCTGTTGTAAGGCGACATACACTCAACCTCATTTTTCTAAAAGGTCCTTACACATGATAAAAGCATTTCCCTAGCCTGCTCTGTGAACTGTCCTCTGTGGCTAACAAAGCACACTGTGAATGAAATTTGTCACCTGCAGAAAGCGAACATGAAATCAATGCTAGATTTCAATTAAATACAGAAGCTGCTGCAGTCAGTATTTGTTCTTTCTAGCAAAGTATAAATATTTAAATCTGGAAAAGCTACAGCAAAAATGATGCAAAACACTAAAAACCAAGACCAGTACTTCCTAGAACAGCAACTTCCAGACTCTCACTTTAATGAATAAATATAACCTGCTCACACAAGACAAAAACATTAACAAAAAGAATTCAGTTCAGTCTAAGGTTTCCACTCATCCTATTTGTATATACAAGCAATAGTATCATACTGGTAACAGTACTGGAAAAATTAAAAAGCACTATAAAAAGCATAGTCCTCTGCATTTCATGTGACCCAGATACCCATGAAATGTGCCATACAGCCTTTCCATTAACGCAGGGAATGAGAACACAGCATTTAACATGGAACTGAAAACCCCAAGCTCAATACACTATCGCTCTGAAGCAACAGGAAGAAACACAGAAAACAGCAGTTATTTTAAGATGCAGCTATTAGACTTAAGAGAAGCCTAGACTGAGAATAAAAATACTTTCTCAAAAAAAAAAGTCACTGCAGAAACACTGCATGAATATATACACAAAAAGAGTATGTATTCTCCACTCAAGAACTTGCAAGAGCACATGCATGGGAAGTTCTATCAAATAATTGTATTTTTAAATACAACAAAACTGTTAGATGAATAAAACCAAAGCAGAACTTAGACAGAATTTTAACCCAACTGTTATTGAAACCACTTGCTCTGAAGAGTGAATAGGCATAGGCATAAGGGATGGGATCCAAGAGGCAGTGAAAACATAGGGGTTTGGAGGGGAGGGCTTTTTCTTTTGGTAATATTGAAGTACAAAATTAGAACAACGAAAGTAGAACTACAAAATTCTGGGACCTTCTACATATTCCTGATGCCATTTCTTATTCTTGAACCATAACAAAGTTATTTTTATAGCAAGAGAAAGGTTACTACGACCACTGCCTTTAAGCATGCTGCTTCAGAATACCTAGGCTGGTTGACATATACTATATTTTAGGCAGTTTCAAGATTCATATACATTTTCTAATTACTACAAAGCTTTAGAAAACATCCTGCTACAAATTTAGCATCCAAACCGGCTTGTTTTTCTGGCTGCCATCCTTCCACAAATAATCTTTGTTAACTTTCGCATTATGGACCAGTGCAATGCAAAAAGGGAAGAGCTGGAGTTCAACTTATTCCAATTTTTTATGGGTCTAAGACTGGATATCCACAATCTGTCAATGAAATTATGTATTCTGCATATCAAGCTGACAGTGATTACAGTATAGCCAGTTACTGGAAGGCCTGCCTGGAGCTCATGTTCACAGAACATCCCCAGGCACTGCTTAAACCTTTGTGTCACTGAGAGGTCAATCGATCTGGTATCATACTGCACAGATTTGCATCAAAATGATGCCTGATATGTGATGCCCCTGATGCAGACACACCCTACACCACTCTGCTTCCCTACTCCCCACTACAAGAGAAGCAATGCTCCTACCACCAAAGCAGAGCAGAAACACAGCCTTTAGAGGAATGCTTTCCATTTCCTCTGTTCCAATACCTAGTATTTCAGAGGGAAGCAAAGGGAAGAAACTTCAGATAAGATCACAAAGATCAGAAATACATCACTGACTTTGTTTCTCCAGTCCAAACTCACACATGGCTGGTTTTTTATACCATACCTTAGAACAATTCACAGTTTGGTATCAGCCTTTTTCCTTTATCCCTGCACCAGTGCAGGGATATTTGCATTACTCTTTTGCACTACTTGTGTTACTCTTTTCTGTCCCTCACTAGCAAGTTTTTTGAGAACTAATCAGTAATGAACATTTCCCCCTGCTGCAATTTGAAGACATATTAACTGCATTTACAAGTAATTAGTTTTGCAACTCATGGCCCTCTTGGTTCATTTGAAGCTTTTCCACATTTATAGCAACCTGCTAATTATAATATTCCCATTAGAAAAAAATCCAGGTCACATTTTCCTTCAAGAGTCTCATTTCTGCAGCCTCTTGAAGCCAATTTTCCACATAACCAGCTCCCTTCTTTTGATCTACTCAGTGGGTTGTCCCTGGCAGGTCACTAGGTGCCCACCAAAGCCACTTTATCATTTCCCTTCTCAGCTGGACAGGGGAGAGAGAATATAATTTAAAGGCCTTGAGTGGAGGTAAGGGCAAAAGGGAGAGGTCATTCACCAAATACCATCATGAGTAAGAGATTCAGCTTGGGGAAATCAGTTTAATTTATTACCAATTAAATCAAGAGTAGGGTAATGAGAAATAAAACTGAATCTTAACACACCTTCCTCCCATTCCTGCCTTCTTCCCAGGCTTAATTTCCTCATGATTTTCTCTACCTCCTCCCCCAGAAGTGCAGGGAGACAGCAAATAGGGGCTCTGGTCAGTTCTTCCCATGTTTCTGCCACTCCTTCCTCCTCAGGGGGAGGACTCCTCACACTCTTCCCCTGCTCCAGTGTGAGGCTTCTCCCATGGGAGGAGTGCTCCACCAACTTCTCCAATGGGAGTATTTCTCACAGTGTGCAGTTCTCCGCAAACTGCTCTTCCATGAGGTGCAGTCCTTCAGGAACAGACTCCAGTGTCCCCCACAGGGTCAAGTCCTGCTAGCAAATGTGCCCCAGTGTAGGCTCCTCTCTCCACAGCTCTGTCAGGAGAGACTTGCAACGTGGGCTTCTCACAGGGTCACAGCCCCCATAAAGCATCCACTTGCTCCAGCAAGGGGTCCTCCAAGTGCTGCAAGTGGATCTCTACTCCACCATGGACCTACATGGGCTGCAGAGGGACAGCCTGTCTCACCATGGTCTTCACCACGGCCTGCAGGAGACTCTCAGCTCTGGTGCCTGAAGCACCTCCTCCACCTCCTTCTTCAGTGACCTTGGTGCCTATAGAGTTGTTTCTCCTACATGTTCTCACTCCCATCTCCAGCTGCAATTGCTCTCCTGCAGTAACTTTTCCCCCTTCTTAAACAGGTCATCCCAGAGGTGCCACCACTGTCATGGATGCATTTGGCCTTGGCTCTGTTGGACGTGAGGGAAGCCCATAGCAGGTTCTCACAGGAGTTCTGCACAGCTCAGTCTCATCTCCCCTTTGTTGATGCTGTTTGCACTTATTTTCCAGGAACAGATCAAACTGCTTTCTTTCAGAATGACTAAACCAGTATCTTCATAATCCATGATATGGCAACATCAAAACACAAACATCATAAAATATGGAAAACGAACTCGTGTTCCAAAAGGCTTAATTATACTAGAATATTCAGTCATTGCAAAAGTAGTGCACTATTAAGACAATATATCCTCTAAGTTCCACATGATATTAGTTATTTGCTCGCAACAGATGTGAACTATTTTATTGTTAGCTCAGCAGTCACTCTGCAAGTGGCAGGATAGACAGTCTGATCTCCAGTTGAAAGAACTTTATTCAGTGACAGTTGCTGTAAATACCACACTCATCCTTCCTCCCCATTAAATTCAGACAGCATTTAACGCATGCATTATAAATAAATCCCAAATAACAACAACAACAAGGACAACCCCGCGAAACCATAATAGCTTACCAGCTGGAGAAACATGAGGACAACTGCTCATTTTCAACAGTTTGAGTGTGTCACTGTTATTAGCCACAAGCACTTTGAGAGACGGATCATCTACTGGTGTATCATCAATCTTGAGTGAAGAGAGGGATTTGGAGTTTACAAACACCACTGTCAGTGCAGAAATAAAGTGAGACTGGAAAAAAAGAAAGTTTAAATGAAACAGTAGAATCTGAAATAAAAGCCTCAGTGGTTGTACTCTGTACACAGCAATCTTAGTTTTCTTCTACTTATTTTTCAGCATTTGCTGAAAAAGCATTCTTTTAATATTGCATAAGTAAATATTAATACTAAATATGACATTTTTTTAAGTGTAATAACTTTTTGCTATCAGTCTCTGTGTTGGGCAAATCAGAATGTCTAAGGTTAAACACAAATCAGAACCTGCCCCTGGACAAGTCACTGCACAGATTTAAATCTATAGAAAGATCATGAGCAAAGGGAAAGCCCAGAAGCCCTGGTTTTGAGAATAATTTGCAAGTTACACTCTACAAGAAACATCATCTAAAACAGGAATTCCCACATGGCAAGTTGTGCTGCATGGGTGAGATGCAAATAGGGTCAGGTGTGGCAACCCTGTAATGCTGTATCCAATGCAAAATGGTACTACTGCCTGCCTACCACCCTTCCAGAGTATTTAGGGTGTGAATGGATTTATCTTGGAAAGCTAGCTGGAGTGGTTCAAACAGAGCCAAAGAGCAGGTGATCAATTTATTACTGATTAAGCAGCATAGATAATGTAGGTGCAGTGTTCAAAGTTGCTCCTCAGCATTTTTACATAATCACTGAAACACATCAGTAAAGACAGAACCCAGGGCTTTACCTTGGAAAACACAGGCTATGGAGTAGATACAAAAGTGCTTGTAGAAACCACTCACAGTATGGAGGAAGTGAATTAGCTTAGCTTTATGATTTCTTACAAGACTGAGGGAATAGAAGACTAAAAATATTTTCTCCTTGTGCTACATTAAGTTTCCATAAAATGACCTGCTACTTTGATTTCAATACTGTTTCATTCTGAGCCACATGCACATGTCCTGAATACAGTTATATGAAAGAAGGCCTGGCAACAGTATTTGTTCATTCTTATGTGATGTGTTTGTGGTTTTTGATAAAACTCACACACGATTAGATTTAGAGGAGGAATTAATATTTTCACACTAATGCAAACTTCCAAGGTCAGTTCATACAAATGGAAACAAAGTTCAATTCAGAATCTTTAGGCATTTTGGTAACATGCTGATTATTTATGTTACACACAGAAGAAACGTGCTTGAATATTATTTATATTTACATTATAGAATATTTTAAAATTATTAATGTTTAATATTTAATATTAAATAACTTAATATTCTTTACACTCTGTATTCTGAAAGTCGTAGTACTGTGTTTTTAACCTCTGTATTTGGAAAGTAATTCCCTTCACTAAGAAAGCTGTTAAATAAAAAGGCAAAGAAAGTTAACCACATTTGTAAAAACAGGTAATTTGAAACTTCTAGTTTGAACAGCTAACAAAAAACAGGCAATACCCCATCATGTAAAATCTAGTCTTTTCCATACATGTAACCTATATATAGTATGATTCTTTAAAAGATTCATGTCGAATGTACGTAGTGAAAAGACTAGGCAACACCATGCCAAATATGATTTACAAACATTTGCAAGATAACGCTGCCTTACTTGAAAACAGAAGAGCATTGATAACAGTAACGCAAAGTACTTCAAATCTCCTATACAGTCTGATAAGAATAAAAAAAAAATCCAAACCACTCCATAGTATTAACCATTTTTCAAATCCATTCATTTTTGTGTGCTTTTCATCTAATGCTCCTGTTACTAAAGGACTCCTACAAGCATTTAGCCATGGTCTAATTCAATTGTTTAGTTTCATCAGTGGTCCAGAAAATTTTAAAATCACTGGTGGTCCCATATGCGAGTGACAGGATTATTTGAGTGAGAATAATTAAAAGGCAAATTGTGCCCAGAGCTGACTTGGCTCATTCTGAATACATTTTTAAAGGCCACATTTAAACCTATTAGGAACAAAAATAGGAAGCCTATATTTTAGAAGCCTTGAAGCTGAGTAAGACCACAGCATGAATAACTACAAATAATTACTCAGCAAGCTGAATAGGGCCATAACATATCCCTCCAGTGAAAGCTAAGTAAGAGCTAGAACAACATTTGTATTAAGAAAGAAAACAACAAGCAAGACCTGAAAGGACAAAGTATTCTTAACACACTGAGAATGTGGATTGTTTCACTACATTCAGGGTTTTCTTATCATCACAACTCAAAGCACATCAAAAAAGGAAAAAAATCATTCCAAAACTAGTTAAATACCTGGAAAGCCTCTTTGAAAAATCAAGGATTAAAAAACCCCACAACATTCAAGAGAACTACATGATGTGGCTGTGACCATTGGCAAGGACAATTGATAATTCTTCTGTAGCTAACCTTGCTTAAATCTGTAGCCTATTTCCTTTCCCATGGTTGTCTCTACTTCTTCCCTACCCTTGTGCCATCACCATCAATGACATCACTAAGATCTAATTGTCTAGTTGTGTCTGGCCATTCACAACTGCCCTCCTGCTCCTCACTAGCAGGAATTCTTCTTTAGAAACATGTGTAAGAGATTTGTTATCTTGTAGATTAGATGCCTTCTAACAAGATCTCATTTTTTGTAAACTTGCAAGGAAGAAATAGGACTGAAAATTTCAGAAGTACAGTGCATTTCACTAAGAAGCTGACGCCTGACTGCATGACATGAAGTATTGAAAATCACAATCATATTGCTTTCTAAAGAGAGCTCATTCATCATACAAGCCCTGTGGCGAGTCCCCATGAATAAACTCTTACCCCTCATTTGATTATAACTGTGTCCTAAACATCCCCCACAATATACAGACCTGAATCATCCAGCCTCTTGACCTGCACCATGCTGCTCAGTACTACACTGAGGTCAACAGAAAGGAGGACTTGAAAGAACAAGGTCAGGACTAAGACCTCACATGATTTAAGAATGAGCAGAACTTTAGACATCCACTGCAGTACAACATCTCAGTTCCTTCCTTTAACAGAGACCATGAATAAAGTTTTCTTTTCAAAGATTCATACTCCTATGACAGAACTTTTCATAAAGTTATAAAAGTACTGTATGAAACACTGCAATGCTTTGCAATAGAAAAATATATATATTAAAATACCTTTGGTAAATCCATGAAGCTTGGCCGGGCAGTTGAAATTAGCCCAAGTGTTTTCAGAGAGCAATTCACAAGCTGGGATAAAATATCACAAGCTGCTTCTGCAGACTCCTTGCTACTGTCCACCTTAAAACAAAATGGATTTCACATTCAGAAAACACTGGATCAAACACACTAACATTTTTTTTTTATTTTACCTTCTGAAATGTGATATCAAAAAACCCTCACACCTCACTGAGAATCCAATGTCATTCTTTTTTCTCCAAAAAAGTATGTATCCAAAATCCAAGATAATTTGCTATAAATTTACTATTCTACTAAACACTTTGGTAAAATACAGCATGGTGAGGGGTCAGCTAAACAGTTTGTTCCAAGATATTCAATTCACATCAAATAATAAGCAAGTGGAGGTTCATCTGGGTCCCTACCCTACCCCAATCCCTCTTTATATTCTTCCTTACTAAAATGCAGGAATTCTATAAATCTCTTAACGTGTGCAAAAGCTGCTTCTATTTACAGTGACTTGAGTTCTTAATACTGAGATGCTGGAGAGTTAAGTGCATTATCATATGAACATAAATGACTGGCCTTTCATCATTAATACCACAACTGACATGCAATGAATACTCTAAAAAAAACCACCAAACACCACCAGCACAAAAACACAAATGGTAAAACCTTCATTAGTCAGTTTGCTATATGATTGAATCACTTGCTGTGTCTTCAGTGGGTCTCACCTGACACTCAGACATGCTTTCCAAATAACCCCTTATACACAGTATGTGTCACAGCTCTGCAAACCTACAGAACAGCGTAAAGCTTGAGCACAAGATCAAATGTAAGCCTACCATAAGGCACACTACCTTGTCAGCAATAGATGTAAACCAATCAGTGCTCAGTGTCTGCTCAAACACACACCGAAGAGCCTTGATTTTCAACAATCCAATCTTTCTTTGCCTACAAAACACACCCCTTATGTTTTCAGCCTTTACAGAGCAACAGTCAGTGTTAACACCCAATTCCTTGTGTATTCTGTAATAATGAAGGACAATTGAAGCAACATCTTCAAAAAATAAGGCAAGTATCGCCCCACCAGTGAAGAGCTTCTGAAATTCTTCAAAATTACTCAGTGTAAAGAAACATAGGAAATAGGACACCAGAAGGTCATTCCACTACAGCTACAAATTTTCTTTATTTGGACACTGACAGAAGCCCTGCAAACCTTGTATCTGGTGCTGCAATCAAGCACTCCCAGTATCAGGCAAAGGTGCCTCAGCTACCCACATGCTGATGATTCCTATACTAGAACTGACAAGTATGTTGACCTTGCTGCAGAAGTAATTTCCTTTACAAATTTCTCACATAGCTGATTCATATGCAGCCACGAATCAGCACCCTTCCAAAACACAGTGATATGTAAGCCACCACTACAGGTTTCATCTGCTGAAAATAATTTCATGGTGTTAAGAGAACCAACTCTCACCAAATGGTACTTCTCATCCAGGCACAATCAGTACATACCCTATCCTGTACAAATTCCATGTACTTTTTCAGTCAATTGAAATGCAGTTGTGCTGAGTACAGACAATTCCATACAATTTCATATTAAAGCTGCTAGTTGCTGACTAATAGCAGTGAAGTCACTGTGCATTAGATGTTTTCTCACCATGAATACTGGATCAAACTCCCTACAGGATGTGAAATGGGGAAATGCTCCATTTATGCATCCTAATCAAACTAATTCTGAGGCAGGAACCCAAACGTAGAGTCATATTAAAACTGAAGTATTTCTGTCCACTCACTGAGACAGAATTTTAAGCAGCTAAGCTGCTACAAGAAAACAAAACAAACCCCAAAACCAAACAAACAAAAAACCCAAAAAGCAAAACAAAAAAACCCCACAACACACCTAACAAAAATATTCCCATCTAACAGAATTAAGGCAACGAAAAAGTATATCCAGGACTGTTATTCCAAGTTTTGGTCCTTAAAATACATCCAAACCAAATAATATAATTTGAAGGTAACCTCCATGTCTGCATGTTCTTTTAGAGAACCTATTCATTTCTTCAGTACACTAAGCTGGAAAACAAGGCCATTTACCGCACTGAGAGCTGAGATACTTAAAATAAAAATTGCTTTTAAAAAGCCTACAATACACTACCTTGAAGCTTACATACTGCAGGTGATTGGAATGCCTTTTTATTATTTGCTTGATTAGTTCGGGATGAGTAGTCCTCAAGTTTGATGTAGCTGGTTGATTTAGTTCAAACTCAAAACACCTCCAGAGATCAGGCATATGAAACACTTGGTTCCAGCTTCGGCAGACCTGGGATGCATGAGCACGATCCAGAAGGGGCAAGTACTGAAACACCTGTAGGATTATGTCTTGAAGCAGGTTTGCCCAGTCAGGACTCTGCACAACTATGGTTTTCTTCTCTGTAACCTTGTGTCTCTTGGATTCCTTCTCAGTTGTCTCTTCAGATGAACTGCTGTTGGCCTCATTAGTTCTCCTTCCTCGTTTCATTCTATAGGAATAATAATAATAATAATAAAAAAAACTATTTATTTTGTAAATGTAACAGAGCTGAAAACGATATTAATAGAAAACTATGGAGGTGAAAAAGGATGTTTTCAGAAATGACACTTTTGCAGGGTTTTTTTTTTTGCCATCCATAAAGGGAAAAAGCCCAAGTAACAATGCAACTGAAGCTATAGTCTAGAAACAACATTATCATCTAAACTGATATCTTTAATATTACTTCTTTAATCATTAACAGTGCCAACCCATTTATAATAGGCACTCTCTTCTCAGTATTTCATTCTTCTGTTTGAGAATACTTTGAACCTAATTTGTTTTACTGTTTTGTTGATTATCACTGCTCTACTGATGGAAAGATAATCTTGTAAACAATTTTTTGAGCACTGACATTCATATTGTTGCCCCAATCCTATTTCTTAGAAGCAACACTTGGTACTGTGGAGAGAAAAAAAATCAGGCAAGGAAGTAGAAAACAAATGTATGCAGTCCTGCAGGCATTGACTGTTGCAGATGTTGTACAGGACAAAATTTTTTTTTCTCAGACAGGAAGAACATTTTCTTTTTTAAATGTATTTATTTAAAATATGTTAATTCAACAAAGATCTGGTTTAAATTAGTATCCTTGAACACATATTTCATCAAGAACACTGGTGTGCTTTCATTTCTCCAACTAACCAGGAAAGAGGGATTATGAAAGATTTCCAGTAATAGCCTGGAAGTTTCAATCCACAAAAAAAGTTTATAGAAAGATTAGAAAACTTCCTCCAAATTATATTAAATTCAGCAAGCCTGACGCAAAAGGTTATCTCACTCTCCACAGCATATATTTTGTCCATAATGATGTCACTTAAACAAGTTCAAGCTTATATTACAGCATTAAAGAGAAAAAAAAAAAAACACTACTACATACATTTGAAATAAATCTAGCATCAGGTTTTGTTCAAAACGTGTTCTTTTGTACATGCTATCTTACAACTGAACTTAGCATCTGGTTGTTTATTTTTAAAAGCCTTAATAGTATACACATCGTGTCCTAATGGGCTGTGAGTGAGACCTCATACTGAACTACAATATGCTCAATTCCAACCTCTAAAAAAAAGATGAGAGAATCCAGGGGTGGGGTGGCCTTGACATGTATATAAGCACCACCAGTCGCCCTGATTTCTATAGGATAAACATGGACTTCATACACAGTGAAATCATTGTGGTTTAACATTCAAGTACAATCACATGTATGAGATTATCACATGCCCAGTCCTTCTGGGATCTGGAAAGTTAACTTTCCCTGCTATGTATTGCAACTAAGTAAAAGTATGAAATGCAAGTTAAAAATTATACTGTTTATAATCCAATGCGTGATAGATTATTTTCTCAAAGCCAGCACCTCCTTACCTATCTTTAAAAGACTTTAATCCTAGCTACTCACACGACACAAGCAATCTATCAGTTAAGGTCTGAAGCCACTGATAAGATGATGCAAGCAAAACTGAGCACACTGTCATGAAAGACTGATGAACAAAATTTGTGTCTTGATTTTTTTCAGCTTCACTTTTTAATCCCAGCACTTGCAGGCAATCAGAAGATGAGAACAGGACTGGGCAAAAATGTCTCCTTGCTTCCTAAGACCTACCTACTGTGATTCACAGCTCACTCCTCTGGTACTATGCAAAACAAGAATCCTCTACCAGAACAAGCTTTCTGCCTGAAAGTTCTGTTGCTGAGCCAATAACCGCAACAGTACAGAAAAGCAAGAAAACTGAACAATGACTCACAACCATCTGCAACTAACAAAAGTATGAAGGAACTGGATTTTGCAACTGTAAAAACTGAATTAAACTTATAATTAATCAAGAACTAATTAGCAAATCCACTGCAAGCCTGTCATGTTTCTGTTTGAGATAACTACTCACCAAAGTACAAGAATAATATTTATAATAAGCTAGTCTGAAATGCAACATTCCTCTAAACTTTGGGCTAAGCATATTCCAAACAACTATGTTTACAGAGAGCATTTACCACAGGCAAGCTATTCAGGTGCCAAATTTAGGACAGCATGTTTGATTTCTAAGTCTATCCAAAGCCATCTCTCATTAATCTGGAAAAAGCTACACAAGGTAGTGTTAAGACCTGGCTCTCTGAGTCTTCCTTACAGAGATCCTGCCTCATCTTTTGTTAATAAGGTAATATATGTGCATAAATTTTCTAGTTAGGTAGGCTACTTTTACCACTGCATTAAGGTAGAGGGGGTATTTCCTCTCTTTTTCTCTCCCTTTCGGAAAAGGCCAAGACTGAGCTGCCATTAACAAGACTGTATTGATTTTTCAGCTGGGAAAAAGGCATCTGAGATGTGCTGATAGGAGTGGACCAGGCTATCAACAGACAACTCAAAATCTGCACCTCTGAGCTAACTGGGATAAGTTCTAAGTAGTTAATACATGCTGGTTACAGATCAAAACCCACTCTTGGAAATTGTGAGGTACTGTCCCCTGTTTTTATAGGCAACCAATTTAAAAAGAAAATAATAAAAAAAGAGGGACAGTAAAGGCACCACTAGAACTATACTGATGATGAATTTGAGGTCACATTCTTCCAAGAAAATAAGATGTTACATGTTCAAACTGTCATGGCTTGAAAAGCAGGGGCTCGGAGGAAACATTTCCAGACACCTTTTTTTGTTACTGTGTTACTGACATCTTGGACCCTCTTAAAAGAGAGATTAAGTATAATTTTTCAAAAATATTTTCTCGTGGAAGTTTTTACAAAGAGAAAAAAAGCATCTAAGCTCAAGACTAAAAAATATGATTTTAAGAATTGCATGACTTTTGTCATCTAGTTTTTAAATAACTTTGGTATCTTGTTTCAAATCTTAAAGTATTGGAATAGTTTTTAAAAAATATTACGGCTTTCAGCCTCTTTACATGCCTAACCATGAAAAAAATACAAAAATCAAAGAATGCAGATCTGCCTACAGCAGTCTGCAGAGCCATCCAAAAAGATATTTATTAAAAAAATAAGGCCACTTAAGAAAGTGAACCTTCCTGCATATTTAATATGGAACAGCCAAATGCGATTCAGGTCACATTTTTTAATGTACTTGATAGTCTAAAGATCTAACCATTTTGAATCCAAGGCCAACTTTTCAACAAGGAAGACATGGATGCAAAATTCCATGCCAGCATACTACTGTATAGGTACAACCTATTTCTCAAAGGATGACTGCTTATCACTTCTTACTAATACCTGAACCCTTAATCTTGCTTTCAACTCTCCCTGGCATACTCAGGGCACACATATCACTGACCAGTTTTTCCAAATTGCTGCTATCACCAACTTTGTTCCAGAATCTAAGATTTTGACTGAAAGGTGGAAGGGGGGGGCGGGGACGACGGGGGGGAGAGGGGTGGAAACAAGAAACCCCAAACCAACAATAATTCCCAACTCTGTCAGGGCAGTGAGATGGGTGAAATCCGGACTCCTTAAGATTTTCCAAGTAAGTTCCTCCACCTATTGTACCGCCTTGTTTCTGAACTCCGCACCTAGGCGCAACCCACATTATCTTGTTTGCAATAGCCGTGTCCAACCCTAATCACACAGTTCGGTCACCGAGGAGGAGGAGGAGGAGCGAAGCACGTGCTCAACATTGTTTTTATTGCCGAGTAAGGTGCACCCAGCACACAACGGCGGTTCAAAAAGAAGGGGAAAAAAAACCACCAAACCCCAAACCAAACAAACCAAGCCAGTGTGCAGAGCTGTTTACAGCCCGCCGACAGCGCTTTCCGAGGGGCTGGCTGCCTGCCGGCCCGGCCCGGCCCGCCCGGCTGTCCCGGGGCCGCGCTCAGGGCCGCGGGCACACCGACGGGGCGGCCGGGCACCAGCCCAGCCCGCCCCGCGGCGCACACCGAGCCTTTCACACCTCATCACCGCCGTCACGGGAAGGCTGCGAGGCAGCGACCCCCTGCAAACACGGAGGGCCGGGATTCCAGGATCCCCCGAGGGCCGGCGCCCTCCGGCCCGGCCCGGCCCGGGGGTCCCCCACACCCGCGGGCTCCGCGCTCTGCCGGCCCCGCTCCTCAGGCCCGGCGCCCCGAGGGAGGTCCCGCCGCCGCCGCCCCTTCCCCGCCCCTGCACCTGGCGGCTCCCTGCTGCGCTTCGCATTAACCGGGGCTCGGGCCGCGCTGGCGCCTCCGCTCCGGCCACATCAGCTCTCTGCGCCAAAGTCGACCTCAGCGCCGCCGCCGCCGCCACCTCCTCCCAGCGCTATGCAGTGCTGTGCAGACAGCCCGGCCCGTCCCGTCCCGTCCGGTCCGGCCGGCGCCGCGCCCCTTCCCCGCCTGCCCCTCTGTTTACTTCCAGCGGCGGAAGCGACGCGCACCAGCCAAGATGGCGGCGGGCGGGATGGCGGCCCCGCCCCTGGCCCGCCCCGCCCGGCCCCGCCGCGGGCAGGAGGGGAGCGGGGAAGGGAGGGGAGCCAGGCGGTGTGGAGAAGGCCTCAGGCAGCATCGAGCCCCACCTATGGCCGAACACCCCCATGGCAGCTAGAGCATGGGATGGTGACTGCTTCACCGACCTGGGCAGCCCATTCCAATACCTCATCACCCTCTCTGTGAAGAAATTCCTCCAGAGGGTCGACCTGACCGTCCTCTGGCGCAGCCTGAGGCCATGTGCTGTTGTCCTGTCACTGCCTGGGAGCACAGGCCAGCCCCCACCCGCTTCACCCTCCTTTCAGGGAGCTGAAAGTCATCCCGAGCCCCTTTTCTCCAGGCTAAACAAGCCCAGTTCTCTCAGCTGCTCCTTGCATGGCTTTGTGCTCCAGACCCTGCTCCCTTGGCCTCCTCTGGACATTCCCCAGCATCTCAGTGCCCTTCTTGAAGTCGGGGCTCCAAAACGTGATTCGCGATGTGGCATCTCCTGTGCCAAGTACAGGGGGAAGAGTCACTGCCCTGGGCCTGCTGGCCACACCATTTGGGGTACAGGCCAGGATGCCCTTGGCCGCCTTGGCCACCTGGGCACACTAAATAGTGCCAGCAATCCTCATCGTCGGTACAGCCAGTTATCGCCGTGATTTGAAAGCCCCAGGTCAGGCTAGACTTAGGAATAGATGTCATGGAGAAAGCAAACCATAAGTGCTTCCCAGGGCTGGCAGGTTCTGGGAATGATGTGCTTGGGATATTGCCAGGCAGGGAAGACAAAGGGATTTGTGACATTTCCTGTGGGCTGCAAATGCCTTCTTACTATGTGTACCATGTGTTCCTATGTGGTGTGCCCCAATACAGCTTGTTTTTCAGCCCTGTACATGACTGAACTCCTTAACAGTTGTTGAGATTCCCAAAACTTAATTACTCATTTATTACAAGATATGATAAATTACTGCTTGAATTGCTATGGTCACAGTTCCTGTCATCAAGTTTTTTTGGAAACAACTGGATGTGATCCAATGCACTCCCTAGTCTTCAAATGGCTTTGAAACGGAGTAACAGCTCTTCTGAGGTCACTGAAACATCACCGTACTTGAGGTCTTTGAGAAGCATTTTATATAAATACATTTCCTTGCATACTTAAAGTCTATTGAAAAATAAGCTATTTTTTTCCTTTCAGTTTTAGAAGTCTAGTTCCTTGAGATAATTAGCAGGGGAAAAAAAAAAGACTTGCATACAAACAGGAATGTTTTTCAGTGATAAATGTTCATTTTGAGTTTCTATAAGGAAATAATCTGTTTCTCCAATTCACAATGTCTTGAGCTATTTACCAAAGTTTAACCATTATAGTTCTGTTTATGCATCTACATGAAGCTGTCAGCTTTTCAAGAAATGCAACAAAAATCTGAAAATAAGCTGTGAGTTATCACCTCACCTTGAACAGATTAATGAGCACCTTAGACACGCTTTTAATAGCAAATATGTGACAGTGTAACTTGTGCTGATTAACTTCTGGTGTCTGCAGGAAAAAAAAAAGGAACATCTTGTGACCAAAACAAATATTTCCTGAATCTGTTTAGGCATCTCAGGAGATGTAACATCTGCAATTTCTTTATTTTGAGGTAACATTATTTTAAAACCTCTACTGCACTGAGTCTCGATGTATTGACTTAGGGGGAGGGACTTCTTACAGTGCTTTGCCGTTACAATTTGCTGCCTTATCTTTGGAGTAAACAAAGTGTGGCTCAATGCCTGTGCCCTTATTTGCTTTGTTGTAACTGCTTGTGTATGTTTTAGGTACCCTGTGTGTGAGTAGGAGACAACAAGTGCAGAGAGAACTCTAGGGACATAGCAGCCAAAATCAGCAACAAAGGCACATGCAGCTCTGTCCTTGAGGCCAAATTAGGCTCTGGACATGGTGCAGAGCACCGCCAACTGTTGGCAAAGCACAGGAACTGGGGAGTTTACCATAACTCAATGAAAGAAAACCTGGTGTAGACACCCTCTCCTGGCACCTGGTGAGCCCCCCCTCCATGGCTGTCCCTGGCTTAGCTGATAGGCAAAGTCCTGCTGTTTGTAGAGCTCTTAGACTCAGGTAGCTAGCGCTGAGATAAGTGGCAGCAGGTTAAGAAGGGGCCAAGTAGCAAAGGTCTGGGCTGTTCTGTGAAAGAGCTGTGTTGTTCTGTGTTGCCAGCTGTGGTCGGGCACCTTGAAGCTTTAGTCAGTAACTTAAACACCTTTAACAAATATGTCTTCATTCAGAAGTTCCTCTGCCTTGCTAATCACTTAACTAACAGCAGATGAGTGTTTGAGAGAGGAGTATTTTAAATGATAAAGGTGAAATTATTTTTATTTGTGTACACTCGCAGTAGTACCAGAAAAAGTCCAAGGCCTGTGCTGAGCCCTGATATGCAGAAATGAAACTATTAAGGTAACTGCCTTGTAATTTTTTATTTTTACAAAACAGAAGGAGAAGCTCTCTGAAGTTTCAGTCTTCCTGGTGGGAGAATCACCCACTTATTGCAGAGATTTGAGGCAGCTCTCACTATCATCATATGATGATCGGAAACAGCCTACAGACACCCTTCCATCAAAGCCAAGAGAATGATATCCCAGTGTCTAATGGGAGATCACAGCACATCAAGCTGAGGTTGTACAGGTACACTTCTTCCCATTTCAGCTGACAGATTACCTGCCTCATGAATCCTACAGTGACATTGCAAATGCCAGGGCTTGATTGCAAATGCTACAGCTTTCAGCACTGAAAGTCTCATCTGTGCAGATTTTCTGGCCCTATTTAAGTAGCTCTGAAGCAGTCCTGCAGCAAGCAGCTGTGCTCTACCCTCATAAGCCTGGCTTGCATTTGGATAGGATAAAAATACAGAGGGGAAAATCACAGAAGCAGTTGGAAGAGAATTAAGTAACAATAAAAAAGACCACATCCAGCTATGATGAATGTATGTCAGGCTTGCAGGGCACTAGTAGCCAATTCCAGTTTAATGAAAATACAAGCTGTGAAAAACATGGGGATATTACTGTGATGAGCTAGTGGCTGAAGGACCTGGTCTAGAATGCCTGTGACAACCCTCAGCAGATTGTGCTGAGAAAAACAAGGAAAACAGAACTTGCTCTTTAACAATGCCAAAAGAAGTGATTGTTTACCAGCAATGGATATCATTTGGGGAATTTCCTGTTTTTATTATCTTAATATGTCTATACAGGAAGATTTTCTAGGGGAAGGAAGCTCTTACTCTGTTAGAATGTGGTATTATGGACCGATAAGTATATATTAACTAACACAAGCAAGACCTTATACAACAGGAGCTGTAACTCAACTTTTTTTTTTAGTTTCAATATGTAGCCACAAATAAAATGGCCCTTAAGCCAGAGGGCCTCAATTTAAGGCCTCATGGTCACAGAAAAATAAAAAGATAAAACTAAGGATAAGTGACAGCTGGCTAAAGTGTTGCCTGCCAACAGGCTGATTACTTGATGTTGTTGCTCATGCTTCTGTCTCTAGAGGCTATAGTAATTCCTGCCAGATGAATGGCTCCCATGGCTGCTTCATCAGTAAAAGCTATCACACCACTCTGCTATATTTCATTAGGTAACACAGTAAAAATTGCCATCTGCTGGAGCTTCTGATATGGGAGTGTCATGGCATGGCATGGCTTTGGCTATGAGTGCCACACAAATGGGGAATGTGCTGAGCTGTGCAAGCAGCAACACAGACAACACCTGATCTTTTTCACTGCGTGGACCATGGATCACCAGCTGACAGGAGAAAAATTCTGCTGGAAAGGGGCAGGACCAGCTCATTGATAAATCGACTCGACAGCACCCTGGTAGAGTTTTTTGGTCTACAAGAATTTTCTCTGTGTTCCGTTGGGTTTCCCTGCAAATCAGTTTGGCTGTCTCTGCCAGTGGGTGAGGAGTTAACATGATTAGCAAGCCAGCAGTGGTCAAAATTCCCAAACAGAATTTTGTTGCTAAGAGAGGCTGGCATTTGTATTAGGACTGGCCTTGGTACCAGGGCACAGGATCTTATGTGTCATGTGAAATGTGTCATGCAAGGGTACTCTAATCCTGGTTTTCAAATACAGGTCCAGGACCTTGTTTCTAACTCATGTATCCTAGCACTGGGGGCAAAACTCAGAAGTTATTCGTCAATTCCTTGAATGTATGAGTGTGCTGGAAGAACAGATCCAGAGTTCTGCCAGTGGGCACCTATTAATGGGAAATGTCAAAGTCAGCAGTAAGGCACTTGGGGCTTGCCAGAATATAGGATTTGTTTGGTGGGAGGTACATAGTGGTGCCTAGCCTTCATCAGGAGGAAAATATTTATGGACTCAGGCCATATGATACCCCACTGGGAGTATGGAAAAATCCAAAGGCATAGAAGTGGAGACAACAATGTTATGAGTAACAACATCTTGAGCGGGGATGTTGTTGCTCAAATCCTGTTTGCATTGGAGAAAATGGGGATGGAGGTGGACACAAGCGCAGTGTATCATCTTTCATATGTTATGTCTGTTAGAGCAAAACCTATGGGGACGAAGTTGTATTCACCCTGTAACTCGGACCATCCCATTGCTATTACTGCTCCTTGACAAGAGTCCACTGGAACAACCTGCCCCCAGGCAAATGCTTTTAAAAGGCTGTTGTTCAGGTCCACCAGCCAAGTTTCTAAGCCTCGTTGATAGGAATTGGGATTAGTATGGTGGAGCACTGCTAGTGGATCATACCCCATCATACCAAGCAACCTAAATATCTAACTTTAAGTGACATGACAGTGCTGCACACGTGGCCACAGTGGAGTATGTTTCCTTTGTGTGCCAGCATGCTTAATACTATCCTTCCTTCTTCTCATGGCTGCTCAGGTGGAGTACATGGCAGAGGTGTGACATAGGAACACGGCTGGGTGGAATGGAAATGTTTTCCAGGGCAGCAGACTTAGCAGAAATGTTAAACTGTGCAGGAGAGGATGTATATAAAGCCATGTTCAGGAAAGGAATATTGGTGAATGGACAGGGAAATGGAAATGCTAGACTAGCTGAGACCTAACAAGGACTATGGATGCTTGAATCACTTGGGATGCAAAAAGGGAGTATAGAAGCAAAGCCATGGATAGTGATAGCAAACAGCACTGTGCGTGCTGCTCAGTGGCTGACCCAAAGGAACACCTCAAGTACTATGTCCAAGGTTTCAGTGGCTCCTATTAGGTACAACACGGGAAGAAACGGTTACATCCTAAGGGAGTGTATTTTAATGAGCAGCAGACAACCTACATGAAGCCTTGCAGCAAGAGCAGAGAGCACCTCAATCCCAAGACTGCAGAGGTGGACACTACCTGAGAAAGCTCATTGGTCAGCTGGCAGAGGACATCTTTGGGTGATTATCAATTACTTGTGATGCCCCATTGCATGACTGCTTTGTAATCAGTTTGTTGTTCTGCATTTGGCTGCATCTCTGTAGGTGTAGCTGGTGAAGAGCCTGCTACCTGGAATGCTTGGCAGCCCAAATTCACTACTAGACCCCATCAGTGAGAGCAGGGAATGTGACAGTGCACCCTTTCCAGGACACCATGGGCTGAGGATCAAGGCACTTGGGGTACAACCACTGCACTCTCAGATCCTTGCAATGTCTGGCATGGATTAATGAGGGCTGTGGCAAAGCCCTGCAAAGTTGCAGTTATATCTCAAATGACTGGGTGGTCCTGAAGCTCCCTAGCTAGCTTCTGTTTAGGTGAAATAAGGACTAACTTAGTATGATGTAATTAACAAAACCTGTTTGTAAGGACCAAGTTTATTCAGCCCTGATGGTGACACGTTAATTAGCTGTGTCTTATTAACTTTTACTGTTCACTTTGTGCTCAGTAGGTGGATACACCCGTGAAAGTTTAAGCAACTTGTAAACTAATAATCCAACTTGGAAGTACTGAGGCCTCGCCTTAGCCAAGAGCTGAGTTTAGTGTAAATTAGCTGAGTGTGGTGGGCTGTGGCAAACTGGATGGTGCAAACAAGAACAGAGTATTTCTACTGTGTGGGCTGTGGATCAACAGCTGACAGAAAAGCATGTGAGAGTGCTGGAAAGGCATACAGCAATCTTATTGTGGACTGATCTGATTAGTGTCCTGCGCTGGCATCTGTCTGTAATCACCAGCAGAGATTGGAGTGGGGGGAGATGTGGTGACGTGAATGTCTGAGACAGCGTAGGAGCAGAGTGTCCAAGCTTCAACCATTACGTGAGGGAGCTGAGCTCTGCCCAGGAGCCTGAGGTCGAACCACTTCCTTGGAGTAGTAATAGGGGATGCACAGTCATACGCGAGAGAAACATTTCCCTGACTCTGCCTATCCCTCACTGCCACCTGCTTAATAAACTGAACATAGCAGTGCTATGTCTTTTTCACACCATAATCATATTAATCTCAAAGAGAAGGCTGAAAATTTTAAAAATAGAATTGATTTGTACCTATGGTGCTACACTCAGAAATTTTCAAAAAAAGGACAGTGGGTCAGACACCCAATATGGGGAAAATCACTGCCCTGGTCCTGCTGGCCACACTATTTCTGATACAGGCCAGGATGCCAGTGACCTTCTTGGCCAACTGGGCACACTGTTGGCTCTCATTCAGTTGCTGTCAAACAGCACCCCCAGGTCCTTTTCCACTCAGCAGCTTTCCAGCCACCCTGTTCCCACCCTGTAGCGCTGCCTGGGGTTGTTGTGACCCGAGAACAGGACCTGACACTTTGCTTTGTTGAACCTCATACAGTTGGCCTCAACCCCATCGATCCAGCCTGTGTAGATCCCTCTGCAGAGCTACTATGCTACTGTGAATAAGACACATTGTACTTCAGAGGTGTGTGAACTGAGAAGTATTTCAAAGTGCAGACATATAGGTGCTGCACTAGGTGAACCTGCTTTAGCAGGGCAGCTGGACTAGACAATCTCCAGAGGTCCCTTCCAACCTTAACCTTTGTGTGATCCTGTGATTACAGACATCAGAGGTTGGTGAGATGGAACTGATGGGTCCAGCCTGATCAAGGTCATCTGACGTGGATGCCATCTACCAATATCTTAAATTTAAAAGCCAGTAATGCACATTTTACCAACTTCAAGACAGAAATATTAGAAAAGGAGTTGAACATATCTAAGAAAGAAAATCTGAAGAGAAAATATAAAAAAAAGTTTTCCCTTGAAATTTTATTTTGCTCTCACTATGCAGGTGCAGAGAGAGGACTTTAGGGCTCTATTAAATGAACCTTTCAGGATTCGTGGCAAAAGGCTATTTGTCCTAAAAGTGGGAGTAATTAAGAGTCTTCAGTAAAACATCGCTGATCAAAATTGATTTAAAATGCAGTCTTCTTTAAGACTGCAGTGTTTTAAAACACTGTTGGCAATTGAAATGGAAATACAATTCTTTATATGAAAGCTAGCACCTTCATCCAACTTCTCTGTAACAAAATGGAGCAGTGCTTTGTATGTCTTAAGTACTTCCATAACCACCAATTTACCCACTAAACTTTTCTACTTTTTAAGAGTCTGCTGAAATAATTAAAGACACCTCCCTCCTCCACCCGTTTTAAAAAAGCATTTCTGAAAATGGAGGCTTACACATTCATTAGACTTTCACTGTATAAAAATGTACAGTGGCTTTATTGACATGTACATTCCATTATGTTTACAGCTGCAAGATATGAGGCACACTCAGTATTGCACTTCATTAAAATTTCAGGCTCAAACATAACCCAGAAGTTTAAATGAAACTGCTGTTGTAATTTAATAATTCTTATACAGGACAAACATTGATACCTTTATATACAGCGTGATACTTGTTACATTTATGCCTTCCTAACACAATTTTTTTTTTTATAACAGTCTAGGAAATAAACCAGAATATTCCTCTTTCCCATCCCCACTTGTGATGTGTTACAATTGTACAAGCTTACAAAAAGTCAGTATACAATAATCAATAATTTTTTCTTTCTTCTGAAAGCCAGCATCATTCATAGTCCACAGACACACAGATCCTTTAATAGCAATTGTTTATTTGTAAATGTCCAATGTTTCCTAGCCAATGACTGTAATGGCCACATGCAAACACCTCACAAATTTTGATGTCTCAGTTCAAAAAATGTCAATATCTCACAGCAAGAATTATGTACATGGTATTTGGCATCCTTCTTGCACTGTAAATTGTTCCTTTTATCTGGGTTATGGAATGGTCCCATCCTCATCCCATCTGGACTTTGTTTTCAGGACACTTGAGGGATGAGGGCACATGTTTTGCTCTGGTAAAAAAAAATGCTAGTCTAAAAAGTGTGAGCATTTCTGCAAACCCCACAACCCAGAGCAAATTCTTCACCAGTGGGTGGATGGACAACATGAAGTGGACATTCTGTTCCTTCAAGTTGTTTACCTTTGGGACCTACAGTGATTTTAAGGGTAAGGGAAAAAAGGAAAAGAAAAAAACAAAAGATTAATGCTTGTAGACAATATAAACAAACATACATTGCCTAAAAAACCCATGCTAACTGAAGGTAATAAATCTATAATATGAATTTATAAAGCATCAAAATGAAGGTTTATGAAATGGCAGCTAGAAAGGTCCTTGCACACTGCCAAATTCAAGCAAGAAGTCTACAGGCTTAATAGGCCAAGAAAAAAAAGTCAATTAGATCTGACAAAACATGATCAAAAATTGTTAGCTCTTTCAAATTTTGAACTGGTATTTGAAGAGGAAAAAATCATCAAACTGCCATGTAATTTAAAACAATCAAATTCAAAGTAAACAAGTTTTATCTCATTAATACTGAGGAAGAAATTCGCACAATTTAAGAGCAAAATTGGTAAGTACGAATAAGCATTAAATTCTGTAGTAAATAATACAGAATTTATAATAATACTAATTATTATTAATTAGAATTTATAATAATACTAAGGTTATACCAGGAATCACCATTTTTTTGTTAAGGTATCTACATGAAATAAGTAAATTAAAAGATCTCTTTTTTTTTTTTCAAAAGCAAGGTAAATTATATGATTTAGAGAGATCAAATCAACAGCATGTGAAGTTGGAAACTAAGGCATTGGGGTAACAGTTTGCACATGACAGCTGCATACAGATACACCATTTAATAGTGTGTTAATTTTACCAATGTAAGTTTTACACATCATTCCTCATCTGGAGTCTGAGTTGGTGTAAGGAAATTGAAATGTCTTTCTGTATCAAAATATCTAATGTTGAAATGATTGGTGCAATGGCATTGATAGAAAAACAAAGAAAATCAAAAGCATGCATAGAACAAATCCATTCTAATATCATTCAAGTTACTGAACTTAACATTTGTATGACTGACCCTGTTGTTTTCCTAAAAAAATTTAGCAAGAAAAGATAAGAACATGAATTAGAACTAGTTACTTATCTCCAAATTCAGTGTGATAAATTTGCTTTGCAAAAATCCTACCTGCAGGACAGTGTGGGAGCTCTTCTTTAGGGATGCTTGTCATTCTTTGGAAATCATCATGGCAAGCATTGCAAAAATGCGTTGTCCCAAAACAGAAAAAAACAGCAACTGAACAGCAGTAGCGGCATTTGTATTCTAAGAAATCTGTACCGTGTTTGGGACACATCTGAGCAAAGGAAAGCAAACACCAATAAATGAAGTACCCGTGCTCTAACAATCCCAACAACTCATGTCTACATTCTATAGTATATAGTAAGATTTCACAATATTGTACAATACATATAATTACAAATGACTAAATTACTGTACAGCTCAGGTATGCAGAATTTCAGAGTGAAATAAAAACATGAATACAAATTATTTACTCACCTGAGCCCTTGAAACATCAGAGCATGCACCACAAATAAGCTCTCTGGGATCATAGTCATCTCCTTGTCCAGCCTCAGCATCACAACGAGCTTCGCCACCAAAATAGGCCTTAATTGTATATAGAAATGTTTGGTCATTAAACCAGAGACAACTAGTCTTTTAACCAATTCCATTTGTAAGAGGAAACCAATGAATGACAGCTATTACACTAATCTTCACTGCGCTGATCTCTCTCAACTGTCTCTAAGATACATGTTTTTGAGGCACTCAGACAATGTCTCAGGATAAATTAGATCAAAAATTGTGCCTGGTCTATGCAAATGACTTTAAGGCTTTTGAAACAATATTTGGATGCTCTATGAACTTTACATAAAAAACACAGGAATCAGGCTGAAAGCAGCAGAGAAACATTCCACCAGAGGGCTTTTTACTAACTGAAGGGAATATCAGGTTTTATGCTCATGTGGGATCCCTTATAACTAAAATGTTGCTATTTTCTACAGATTCTCATCTTATTCTACCAGGACACGCTGGGCACAAAAATGCACTGAAGTAAGCCTGAAACTCTGATGAATTTCCTCATATACACAACTGTTTTCACATGGAGTGGAGTGGTGAGATGAGGTGATGAGTAACTTCCTTCATTACCATCTTATTATCTAATTAGACAATGCACAAAATTCTTGCTCTCAGCAATTCTTGCCTTTTTGCAGTGTTTTCAAAAGAACAGGGAAAGTGGTTTCAAGGCAACTGTGAGGAAGGAAAAACTTGAGCAGCCTACTTTCCCCAAAAATCTCCGTTTTCTTTTCAGAATGTCAAAGAATTAGGTAGTAGGGCTTGGGATGAATAGGTGCTGGAGGAAGGAAGAAATTAGATAGCTGAATGTTGCTATTCAGACACTACAAAAGGGAATAATGAGATAAAAGGGAAAGAAAAAGAGGGCAATAAGAAAAACACTGAAACAGTGAGTATTACACACTGGACAGAAAGTGTAAGAAAAAACAAGGACAGGGCTCAAAACCAGAGAAAGATGAAAAAAGAAATTATTTTTGTAAGGGATGAAAAAAAGGCAGTAGGCAAGTTTCTAAAGGATAAGGAGTGAAAATGGATGAACTATGGGAGGCAGGAATAAAAATGAAACTGAGTAACTGTGGAATAAGGAGCTAGAGCAATGCATTGTTGTCCTTCCCTAGCATATGGAAATGAATCCTTTCTCCTCTTATTTCCAAATTGCTCACTTTCATTTAACAAAAAAGGTATTGGGGTTGCCCCTGAAAATTTGATCATGAAATTGCCTTATTTCATTCATTCCTAAGGGAAAAGAGAAAAAGATCTGATCAAGTTGGGCACTAAAATCAGCTTCAGATGAAAGAAGCAACGGGAGTGGGTTAGAATTACTAAGGCTGGAAAAGACCTCAGAGATCATTGAGTCTAACTTTTGGCTGAACAGTTCAGTGATTATCCAGAATTTCTGTAGCCATTGTCTTTAACCACAGATAAAGAATGTCTGTCTCTTTGCAGATGGGGAAACTCAGGGGGCTGTTTGTGTATTTTTGTCTTCTGGTTAAATTTTATTTTCTCTTCCTGAAGATATGGATGGATATGACCTAGAGTCCATCAGACTAGACCACATTATTTCCTCTTTCTACTCCTTTTTCATTCTTCCAACACTTCCACCCCAAAGTCAGTTCACCACGGTTATAATGAACTCCAGCTTGGGCAAAACTAATATTTAGGTGGCATCCTAGTGAGAAACTCTCCATATTGCAGAGTTAGAATGACATATGTTTATACTTTATTAATGTTGACATAAAGTATGACTTGGATATGGGACAAAGGGATGGTCAGTGTTCTCACACAGTATCACCTGCACATTCTTGTAAAGCAGCTATCCCTTCAATGTGCTTTTGGCTTCTGGGCTGCTCTGTATATACATTTGAGACACTATGTAGACTCATTTGACCAATGCTTTTTCTTTTTAAAATTACAACCCTAGGAACAACTTCTTTTCCTGCTTTTCTACTTCATACACATTATGTTAAATATATGTTTTCCCCATACCTTTTTGCACTTGTAGCAAACATAATAGGCATATCTGTTCATAGCATAGCCAGCTGGGTCGTTATAAAATCTAACACCTGGTGTTGTGATGGCCTCACTCTTGTGCAACCCTTCATACTCCAATCTCATTAGCGCTTTTCTCCTTACATCTTCATAGAGTTCTTTGATTGGATCAAGCAAATCCTTTAATACTGTATGATTGATTTTGTTCTGAAATAAAAAAAACACTGATTAAAGTATCTTGCATCTTTACCACAACAGCTATGATAATTTGTATTATGGTCAAACACAAATAGCATGGTGGATACCATAAAAACCTAAGAACCTGGGCAATTAACATTTCAAAAAATGGCTGATATATACTCTAGTTGCTGCAAAAAGAGTAACCAGGAATGCTCTGTCTATGGCCTGTTGTTATATGAAATCATCAGCCCTTACAACAGACTAACAACCACAGAGTGATGTCAAGAACACATGAAATATTTACCACATCACAGGAATATTCTTGTATGTTCCTTGATTGTATGTTCCTTTAAATTTTGGTCCTTTTTGACTTACTGCTCAGCAGTTAAGAATAATGACAGACAGTCTTCTGTCATTTAATGATGACAAGCCATTGCCATAAATTACCACAAAGTAGCATGACAGATGAAACACAGCATGCAGAATGGCTGACTATTCCCAAATTTCATAGTACTATAGTGTTAAGGCGCTTCCTTCCCAGCAGCTATCATGTGATTACAGCGATTTTGTAAAGTATGAAAACAATTTCTAGTAATTTAAACTGAAGTAAGTACATGTATTCTTCAGCTGTACACCCCTACTGAAAAACAAAGCAGAAAAGGAAAACCTAAGTATCAGGTAACTTGTTTAACCTAGGCAGGCACACAGCTCATTTACCTTGCAAATAGGACAGGACATAAACCCGAAAGTTATCCTTGGCCCAAGCCATCTGTTTTCTAGTACTCGTTGACAACATTGCAAATGGAAAACATGGCTGCAGTCCAGCTTTAGAAAAGAACACATATAAGTGAACATTGAAGTTACACTAACCACTAAAGTAGTAGTAGTTATTTACTTTTAAGTGGCAACATATATAAATTCCAGTATTACTTTATTTCAAATCCTACAAGACCCCCATTTTCTTATTAATAAAGAGTATAAAATGGTCATTGAAATCATAACCACTCCAAGACCACCTATGGATATATGAAATACATATGAAGTATATCCACTAATTACCTCAAATTTTTTTTCTGCTTTATAAAATACAATGTATTTTAATAAAGTAGAAACAGAAAACTAAATTGATCCAATCTGCTTTCTTGAAATAGAAGGCCTGACAAAAAGAAAGCATGTTGGTTTTTGAATTTTTAAGACCATAATTTGAAGAACTTTTTATTTTTGCTTCTTCCACACTACAGATTACAACTATAACAGTAATCTCTTAAAAGGAAAAAAAACCCCAGAAACCTGGATAGCTGGTGCTGCTGAAAGTGCTTCAGTAAAGCAGATCATGCACATGTCATCAGCATCTTGTTTAAGAGTTGTAGCATTCTTGTCACAGCCATGCAAACATGGCAAACAGTGCTCTTCATTCTTAACGCCTCCACACGGATGACCGCAGGGGTGTGTCTTGCTGCAAGCAATTTTTGCATACTCCTATTAAAAATAAAGAGTTAATCATGCTTTCCCCTTCACTGAGTGCTTTGACTGTGTCACCTTTCGAAGGACTGCTGATCTGTGCAATGAACTGAGATGAAAGAACCACGATTCATGTTGTCTACTGTTACAGCAGGTACTTGGGAAAAACTGCACGTTGTGTCCTTGAAGTAACAATGCTTCCTTTGGTTGCTTACCTCACTCTTGAACAGAAGTGGCTTAATGAAACTATAATTAAAAAATTTCAGTAGAAAAAGAACTATTCTTTGATCCTTCATGTGTATTTTATCTATTGAGTGCTTCCTACTTAAACATTGCTTACCCTGTATTAACAGCCTTTAAGATATCTGTAGATTTTGCTCTTTTAGGAAAGGTATCAAGTAACCCAGTCTTAAGAACACATTATAAGCTAATCATTAATCAGCATAAAGCACTTTTACCTGGAAATGGAATTTTAACCATCTCTAATTCCTATCCCTGATAAGTAGAAAACTTACAGAAGTTGCCCAGAGGCTAAAAACAAACAAAACTGAATTGCTGTAGCATTAATATAATGTATTCATAAGCTGAGAGGGAAAAAAAGATGACCAATTTGCTTCATTTAAACAGAAATAAACAGAGTGGGAATAGAAACCGGTTATGATTTGGCCCTGTGCCAACTTCACCAATACTGTAGGGCACAGAACCACTCAGGATACGTGGATACAGTTGACAAACCTGGCCAAATCATGTTCTATGCTCACGTAATACCCAGGCTGTTAGGCAAACTAGCTTTATCAAGCTTTCCAGTACACTACACTTTATGTTGACAGTGTATATTTTACTTTATAATTGCAACACTATTGTGAAAACTTGAGATGCTTTTGAAGATCATGAAACTACCCAATATTTTGGTTGACTGTTGGTGTTCATAATTAAAAAAACCATTTACAAACTCAGAAGTATTTGAATGATACTATTCAGTATTAAAACCTTTTCATATGAGAGGCCTGATTTAAAATGGACCACAGGGATGAACAAGAAGCCTATTTCATCTTCTGTTCTCTTGTATTTATCTAGTTAATGATGATTGGTACTTGCTAATACACACCTGGCAGTCTGTATCAGAACAAACACTTCCCACTGCTGATAATTCTGTTCCACTCCTACACCCACAGAAACGACAGGCTTCAGAACTGCTGGTGGTCGGTTTGCCTAGGTCCGCAAGAGAAAACAAAACCAAAAATTGTTCTAATGAAACATAAAGGACTTAGAGTCTAACAGATACCTAAATGACAGTCACAGAAAACAACCAGAAATCCAGCAACTCTTATGCAGCTAAACTGTTTCATTTTGATTAATAACCAATTAAAAACATTGCCCTAAAGCAGGTGAAAATCACAATAACCAGGATAAAGAGCAAGTAATAACAGCTGTGTTTTACCTGTCTGTTCTCTGAACTCCACCATAGCCTTCATAGTTTTAGAATCTGCTAATGCCATCAGCCAGAAAAGTTTGGTCCTCCCACATCCCTCATGGAGATCAACTTTGATTGCTTCTTCTTCTTCTTTGAATACCTGTCAGGTTAACCAAAGAGATACTAAATAGCATCTCTATGTTATTTTTGTGACTGTCTCTTTGTATTTACACCAGATGTTTTATAGATTCCACGGAGCTTGTCTACTGCAAGCTATTTTCCTTTTATACGTTCCATAACTTTCACATTGCAGAACAGATAAAGGCTTTGTGTTTTCAGAAGTAAAAATAAATAAAATTAACTCTTGACCTAACATGACTGTGAAACAGTAGTGCAGCACTGCTAAGAAGAGAACTGCACAACATTTTTTTTCTAGTTTAATAATACAGAGCTTGGGCTTCATAACTCCTACCCAGCTCATCCAGTAGGCCACAGTATATTACAAGCACAATATAACATCAAATATATACCATGCTAGTAGTTTATCAAAGCAACGCTGATTATTATGGTCTAAATAACATGTACTACACAATAACTATTATAGAAGTGTTTAATATTAATATTTTCAATTTTCACATAAATACACAGTGGATACTTTTGGCTACAACGAGGAAAATATTGAATTTTTGCAAAATCAAAAAACTGCATGAGATCCTTAGGGGACTTTATGCAGTCTCTTCTTTTACTCCTTTCCAAAAGTTTGAAGGCATCTGTTTGCATTTGTTTCACCTGCAATGCAATGGAAGTTAAGAATTTTCCTGGGTATGGATGTATTCACTCATTTTAAACTTTAATTCTTGTTAGAACTGGAAAGAAACCCAACCCTAATTGCTTCATAAAGGATTCACATAAGCAGGTAGCAGTAACTTACAGGCTGTCCTTTCTGGAAGGGGGAGAACATACATTTAAGAGGAATGTATAACAAGTTGGACAAAGAACAGGAAGCAAACAGAAAACACGAGAGGGGGAACATGACAGAAGTTAAAATTGAAGTTGAGGGGCTTAACATGAGAGATGTAAAGGCAAAGGTGGTGAATAAAGAGCAGAAGTTTAAACATGCTTTTAGAAGTAAATAGGAAAATCTGATAAGTAGCTATTTTGGACAGATTAAAGGAGAAATGTGAGGACTTCTATGAGATAAGAACTTACTTTTTATCAACTGTAATCTGAACAGGCTATATAGGAGAAATCAGAAAAAGTAAATGAGACTAGACTGTGCTGTGCCATGACAGAAGAGTAGACAAAAAATGACCTTCATAGGATGACAAAACAGGAAAATTTCTAAGAGGAATGCCAATGTTCTGGCTAAGAAGTAGAAGATAACAGATGCACATGGAACTGCCAGGCTGAGACTACCGTGCAAATGCTGAGGCACCAAGAAGGAGCATTCCACTGTAGAGTGAAACTCAGTACCAATGGTCAGATGTTTACATCGTGTGCACTCTAGACTAGCTGATCCCTTGCACTGAATGACCATTAGCAGTGTGTCCCTCTATCTGGTTTTGTTTTTATTTCACCTGAAAACAATCCAGTTCATGCACTCCAAGGGTGCTCAGTAACACAAATCAAAGCATGTTAAGGAGAGATGATCACTTCTGCTTTAAAAGCCCATTCCTGATAATAATTAAAGAGTTAATATAGATACAGGAGAGGGAGAAGAGGAATGATTTCCATTGAATTAACTTATTAATGATGTTTATTATTTCAACCTTTGTACAAATTTAAGTACTCAAGAGGGAAAAGGGGAAAGTAAAGTACCACAAAAAACATAAAAGAGAAATAGTGTCAAGAAAGAGGAAATGTTCAGTAATTCCAGAGATAAAAGCATCTTCAACGTTAATTTCCATGAGAAAAAAAATTTCAAGGAGAATGTAGTTTCAAGCTTAGAGATGAAAAGGGTAAAAGAATAACACAAAAAGAACACTAATTAGCAGAGTACTCAGCAAGCTGCAAAAACTCAGATCTAAGTCAAAGTTTCAATCCTAAAAAACAAAACCCAAAGAAGTCACGAAATTTTCAAGCTTATAGATGTGACATGTTTGTGAAAACACAGTGAAAGGTGGAGGAATATTGCACAGTAAGAGAAGACTGACATAGGAGAACCAGTAGGAATGTTTGCTGTCAAATGGTCTTCCTGGATCTTAAAAACAATGCACATACACTAGAAATGAAGAGGTGACTCATATGATAGAAGGAGATATAATTTAACAGGAATAAAGAACTAACGTATATTTAAGAAAGTCTATGCAACTCCTAAATTCTCCTGAAGAAGTGTTCTGACACAATGTTAAACAAGAGAGAAAAAAAGCTGATGTAGTGTAAGAACTAGAATTAGGGGCTGCTACAAGATTTTTCTCATCTTCTTCAAAGATAAGGGACAAGAAAATGTAACTAAAAACAACAAAAAAGAATTAAAGGGCAACTTATCTATCCCATCTCCAAAATAAAATAAAACAAAACACCCTTTTCAGATTTGATACTTGCTACTGCCTTTTGGTTATATATTATTTGGGGAAATGCACACAATGTATGCAGTGCATACAACTTGATGTCTTGTATACTCTACCTGTCTCTGGTGAGTTTTTGTTCGCCGATGGAGATGAAGGAATCGATCACAATCCGTGCACAAATTCCCACAGACATTACATAAAATGATTGCAGCAGTTTCACCATCATCATGGTTATCACACATTGGCTGAGAGGGAAAAAAACCCAACTAAATAATTCCTCTTTATTAAGTCTCACTTCCTTTCAGCATCTGTTTATACACTCTCCCCCTCACCCACCCCACACCTCATCTCCATTTTATAAAGGGGGATAAAGAGCTGCTTTTTACTATTAATTCTATCTTTAGAATAACCAGTATTTAACAATTACTCCTGGACACAAAAAGGCTCAATTTATGACATCAGTTTTTCTGATATTCTTCATCTCATATTTTGCGTGATGTAGCAAAAATCTGCTTTTTATCTAGTTGAGACATCATTTTCAACTAGTGTGAGAAAATATCTACGCAGTAACAAAGGGTTATGGGCACGTTAACAGAAAAGGTCAGAGATATGAATACTCAGGTCAGTCAACAGGCATGGTATTTACCCTTCATTACTTTGATATATTTACTCTGTTTGAACATCTAAACAAAGCTGTAGGTCACCTATAGCTCAGAGACAACATGGTTGAAATAACAACCTTCAAAATCTGTCATAAAATTAAGTTGCTCTACTGATAAACTATTTTTTTTAAAATTTAACATGTTTCTGTTTTGCAGTTCAAAATATCTGCACAAGCAGAGTTCAACAACTGATTTGGATTAGGTGTATGTCTGAGAACAAGTTTCTATTGTAGTCCCAGAACATGTGGTTTCCATGATACTGCTCATGCCACTTAGAAGAGAGTTCTTGCAGAGCAGTTCTGGTAGGGAGACACACAGTTCACCTTCAACATCTGGATATCCTGACGTAAAATAGGATTGAGGAATTTCAGCCTGGGTTCAGCAGCTTGAATCTCCGCGTAACAATGTCTTGGCTGATCCTCTGGCATTTCCAAGTCCCTTGATTTTCTTAACCACCTCAGAAAACTTTGTGTCTGCTTCCTTTTCAGCAGAGTTCTAGCCTGCTGCTACAGCTCTATGCCTCCGGTATTCTCTTTCTACCTATACTAAACTGCTTTGGAGGCTTCTTTGCTCTAAGTATCCTTGGTTGTTAGTGCACAATTCTTCCCCTGCCTCCCACAGGGATCCACCTAACCAAGCTATATGATTTTGCTCTTTCCAGATTGGTATTAAAAAAAATAAGCTTTTTATTATGCTGAAAAGTATAGACAGAAACTCAATTAATCCATCATATTCCATATCAAATTTATAAATCCCCTAAGTAAATGGTAGTTTTCCTAAATTAAGTTAGAAGGAGTTTCTCTCTCTTTGGGGTAATCATTCTCTACTGAGATGGGGAAGAGGAAGCTAAATTAAAGAGAAGTAGTTATCAAGGAACACAGAAGAATTGATTTTGTTACGTGACAGGGATTAAGACAAAGAAAATGTTCTGATAGAGGGTATTGTATTAAATGAGTCAATCTACTCAAAAATCCATCCTACTGGTGTTAGGAAGGCCTTGCTCCATCCTGAACTTAACCTTACTGTTTTAAGTTGGAATTTCTGTTTTCTGCACAGTGCTTGTCTAGAACACAAATACTTCAAACATATATGTAAAATCTCCACTGGAAACAAAAGGGAGAAATAAGGTTAGGCTAAATTTACCATTATTTCCCTACCATTATTCTAAATTCATTCTTGACTGAATAAATCAAAATAAATACAAAACCATATGATTTTCAGTCTCACCATCTGTTTCTGTTGCCCATCCTTTCCCATCCATCTTCCTGAAGATAGTCTATCAACATGATCCTGATCAAGGACACAGAGGGATGCTAAGGCCAGCCAAAGCTATTGAAAAGCAGGGTAGAATTAAATGTCAGACACATTAAAAACAAAACAAACCAAAGGCCAACCAAATAATAAACAGACAAACTTAGGCAGGTAAGAATGTCACTGTTACTTGCAAACCCTATTACCATTAGCTGAAGTCTGTTCATTCAACCCAAGGTTTTTATTTTCCAAAAGAAGTCAGGGACACAATAGAACTTACTGAACCTTTGGGAAGTACCTTGCTTTTTTAGATATGTCACTTTATGATTATAAAAACAGAAGTTAGCACACAAGAGAGAAAAACTGAAGAAAGATCAAGCAGAGCAATTACAGGAAAATGTGTCAAATACAGACTTGTGTATTGCTCCCAAACATCACAGGCTTTGGGGAAGAAGAAATTCAAGGACACATACTAATAAAAATAAAACCAAACCCACAATCAACCCCTGGAAAACTTTAGCTCAACCAGACCAGTTTTCTCCTATGTTCAGACCTGTGTTCTCACTTCACAGGGCATCTGAGATTACCTAGGGTACCCTGCTGAAAGGGTCTGAGCTAGCTACTCAGAGGAAGCTTTTCTTCTTCATCTCCGTTGACTGCAGTGAAATCCTGGAGATGAGCTACATGAAGATACTTTGTCAGTAAGCCTGCAACCCAAACTGAAACACACTTGACAGCTGCATTTTGGAATAGTTTTTAATCAAAGGTTTGATTTGAACAAAATTGTTTTTGTTGAGAAACTCTAGCAGACTCTCCCCCAAAAAACACACCTCCATGACAGAACTACAGTGACAGATTGACTAAAGTCAATCTAGCTACAAGAGTAGCTAGATTAAAATTCAGGGCTCCCCTAACACCTGGTTAAACTAATGTGGTGACAGCAGGAGCCAGCGGGAATCCAAGGCTGTGCACTCCAGAAAGCAGAGAATGTATGAGTAATGAAAATGATGAAAAGTACAGTTGGCACAGCCTTTAAAGATGGAAAACAACTTGAGTGGCAAATGCTTGTAACCATTGCAAACTTTTTTTTTTTTACAATTATTATGCTTGAGAAGCTAAAATATGTACTCCCTAAGATAGTAACAATGTCATAATTTACAAATATGCTTTTCAATGAAAAAAGACTAAGAAAAGAAAAACACACGAGGTAAGTAATAAAGGGCTCAGCAAATAATTTTTTGTTTTCAGACAAACACAGGTAAAGCTTAGTTTAATTGTCCCAGAGAACATCTGTTACTGAGTGTTTTCGTAATACCCTTGAGATGTGGCAGCTGATTACCTAGCAGTCAAACCACTTAAAATAATTGCGTGGAGAGCTGGAAAAAGGCAGCTGATGCATATTGTGCAATTTTCCACACAGATGATCTCATAAATTTAGTAAAAGGCAAGTATCACAAACTTAAAGCAGAAATATTTCAAACATAAGGACCACAATGTATGGGCATCACACTTATTTCTGAGATACTCAAGATGAATAGTTAATTATAATTTATTTTTCACTTATGCATTTCTGCCACAAAGAAGAAAACTGAACCTGTTGGGACACAGAGAAAGCAAAACCTTTATTAGGACATACAGGGATTTCTTTAGGATACCTGTCCATTATGCACACAGCTAGATTTGGAGAATACGAACTGTATACTGCATGCATTGCTTCCTGAAGCAACCTGTATAATGAACTTTGTTCAGCAATATAGGAATACCCTTGGATGGGTTCCCATTGCACATTTACAATAAACTAATGCAAAATTCAGTGAAGTTCTTACTCTGGTTGTTGCAATGCACCTCACTGGTGATCTGTATTCTTCTTCCATTTTGGTCAGAGCTATGATGGTTTCAGCAATAGCATTCTTTGTCACACGCGACCAAGCTTCTGACAGATGACCCTGTTAAAGAGGAAACTCAATTTATTATAGCTTTTATTAAGAACAACTAAAACTGTAGTTAGACCTGCTACAAACAACATTAGGTTAAAAACTCAAGTTAGAACAGAAAAAGAAGAAGTTAGGGATGACTTTGATAAATCAGGTGTTTTAATATAATTATTTAGGTTGGAAGGGACCTTAAAGATCATCTAGTTCCACGTTCCTTGCCAGGGGTAAGGTAACAACCTCCCACTAGATCAGGTTGCTCAAAACCCCATCCAACCTGACCTTGATTTTCACATCATACATCTGGTAAAAATTAGCCTTCAAAGACTCTGGTGACTGACTGGGGCAGCCTCTGAGCAACTACTGGAATAAATACTTTGGAATAGGTACAAGGCATATGATTTGAAGAATGAAAGATCATATTCCTAAAGTGTCCCCCACCCCTCCTGGAGAAAGAAAGATGCAGAGCTGGAGCACAGATAAATGACTGTAAACACCTCAAAGATCACACTGGTTTCCTAGAAAAATCAGCTTCACTTGCCTAGCTCAGCTTTCCTGAATACTCTCCACAGTTTCTGTATTTGAAAGAAATAAAGAGGAGTACACTGGAAACATCAGGACTATAGCATACTTTCCAAACTGACCTTTAACATTCTGAGCCTATGGCTCTGATTCATGCCTTAAAGTTTCTGATTCAGAGACTGCTGCATCCTTCAATTTCTAATGTAATCCATACAGTTCTAAACCTCATGCTAAGGTGACAAGTAACTGAGACTCACTGGGCCCTAAAAAGGAAGCTATAATGACTAACTCAGATGTAGGTAACTACACAGTGCAAATGTTGAAAAAGTTACAGGAATGGAATCACATTTCTAACTTTACAAAGGGGCTAGTAAGACTGATGTCATCCTACTGATAATTAGCAGCTCTAAAAAGCCTCAAAAAAAGGTTTTAAAACATGGACACCCTTTAATTATAACTCATGAATTGTGAGATTCTGAAATCTCGTGGTCAGCAGCAGTTGCAGAGAACTCCCATCCATCTTCAGCAACTTTGAGAAGGAACCTCTTTAAGCACAGCGAGTCATTTTGAAAATAGGACTCCAAAGTTGAAGATACTGAAACACCTTTCAAAGAGTGTTCACAGAGGAAAATCTGCGTCATTTAGAGCATCTCACTGAAACAAGTATAGAACTAAGGAAAACAAAGCAACCTCCCAAATAAAGTCCTTTCACTCATAACATATACAAACCCTTTTTTTCTTTCAGCAGAATTGTTTCTGGGAAATAGCTGATTCATCTTTCATCAATTTTTCTGCCAAAAAACTTGTCTGAAGCAGATACAGCTACAGAAAATTTAAGCCCAGAATGTTAAAGTAATAAGCAACTATAAATGTAGATTTCAGTGGCTGAAGGAAGTCAATTTCAAGCAGAAAATCCTACACATGAAGCCTACATACTGTTACATGAAAACAACACTATTATCTTACTCCACAGATACTTTTTGCATTTCGGTTAGAGCTCTAAGTGCTCAAGATTTGAAAAATTAGACTTCTAAGTTAATAATGTAGAAAATGACCCGTAATTATTTACTTTTTAGATTTCCGGTAAAGTGGCTTATTTAAAAACTTAGTTCAAAACTGGCTTTCTGTTTAGCAGAATGAGAACTCAGTTGGCTACTGCTCCTAGCCCTGGACTCTATCCATAAAACCATCTGTTCTTTTTTCTTGAGATCAATTCATATTTAACAGCTCAACCCAATACTAGCTGTGATAGAAGGTAATGAAAATATGTACTCTTCATTATCAGAAATATTTGAATATCCTCCACACATTTAAAGGATAGAAACTCACTGCTGCCATGTCTTTAATGAGTTTAATGATGATCTCTGAAATCTGTGTAGGTGTTGAACCCTTCATCCACCAATGGCTTTCACCTCGCCGAATATAGCTGCCAAGGAGATATGGAAAGAGATGAAATAAACTCTTTAAAAAATAAAATTTTTTACTATTTGTTGAAATCCAGCACAAAGAAACAGTGTAAATATTCAGTTCATAGTAGGCTGTGGGTTGTTACTTTTAACTCACTAATAACATGACATACAAAGTGTTACAGTTTTTTCTGTTTATAAAACAAAGATTAGAAAGACAGCATAACCGACTTCAAAGAAGGTGCCTTTAGTATGAGAATATATACGTATTTTTAAACAAACCTGGAATTGAAGATCATTGGAAGTGTGACTGTAGTAACTCCTTTGCCTGCAGTAGTGCCAGCTGTCCCTGTGATAGTAGTTCCTTTGGCTTTTAGCTGTACAGTGAGAGCTTTGGCAATGCATCCCAAAAACATGTCCAAGATACCTAGTTTATTCCAATCTCCTTTTTCTGTTGAATGAATGATATCACTTATATCTGCTGGTGGAAGAGACTTCACTCCTATAATACTAGCCAGGCGATTAGGGGTTACCTCAGGCAAAACACGTCTCAATAAGGATGTTACCTGGAGAAGAAAAACCAGAACACAACAAATCTTACCAAGACAGCTACTTCAGTAAGAAGGACTGAATCTAATTTCTGTACTTAACTACTGCTGTAAGAAATTCTGCAATGCTTCTATCTTGCATTGAAGTGTTTATTAATATACACAGAGAGACAAGACCAGAGTCTAGAACTGATCTCACTGAAACAATACTTAGTCTTCATATAATAATAATAAAATTATGTTTGGTACTGGTAATACTGGTAACAGTGATACAGATTTTTGTACAACTCTGATTTGCCTGCACAGTACAGATATGTCACCCATTTTGCAATTATTTAGATGTCAGAAACTTTGTGGCAGAACTGTTAGAGATGCTTTAGAACTCTGAAAACAAAGTACTTGCCTTAAGGTACTGAAAATTATAATACTCTTCCCCCACTCTCCTTTAGGTTTCCTTATAATAGTCTAACTGGAATTTTTTGCTGTGCTAGTTGCCCTGGATCTAACAGGAATTGTCTTGACACGATATGGTTCAACCTTAGCAGCTGGTGGAACTGGGGTTGAAATTGGCTATATCATGCAAAATTTGACCCAAGCATGAAAGCTTAAGGACTTAACATTTCATATCTAATTTTTCAAGCCTTCAATATTCTCTTGAAAAGCTACTGCATATCTGCAATATATCAGAATTACTAAGCAGGGCAGTATCTACCTCCAGGCAAGTTGAGATGTGAGATCGTAACAGTTCAGAAAATTTTAAAGGGTATGAGACATAAAACCTTCTGCAACAGGAACTTATAATTCACCTAGAGAAGGCACAGCAGCTAACAACAACAAGATTGTCCATTAACAGTACTAAGGCAAATATGTTTATGTATTTGTGTTGTATTATGTGCATATAAATACACATATGCTCAGACAGACAACACTCAAATTCAGAAAGAATTAGATATTAAAACTCTGCTTGACTATGCCAAGAGTGGAAAGGAACTTTATAGTTCTACATTACTACACTTACAGCCTAAGTGTAAGACACATGCTAAGGGCTCATCCTAGATCAGATCATCAGTAATTAAAAACCTCTCATCTTACCTACACAGGCTATGTGGGCATTATATATACATAATATGAAATACTCAAAAACCACTGGATACTTAGATCCTGTCCATTTAACAGAGATTTCTACCATGCTCTACTTATTCAAGGTCTAATCTCAACCAGTGAAGCCTCTGCTTCATCTGTTAAGATGATTTAACAAAACAGTCATTAGTCATTCCACAGTTCTAGCTGTCACTGTGCCTTGAGGTCAGACACGGTATTAAAAGGACAAGAATTAATTACTGCCTTCTCAAGTCATGCCGATATTTACCAGCATTTGGAGCATATGCAGCACTTACAAATGGGGGCAAATGTGTAGCTCCCTTTCCTCACAATGAAGTGGCATGAGGTCTTACTAAAAAATAAGCAGCCATCTCACACCTTCACACATGAAAACTTCCCTGATTTTTGTACAGAATTCCAATTTGCAGTAAACAAACACACCAGTTTTTAAACTTCATATATTTGAGAAATGGGAAATTAACAGCTCTGATATTTAAAAGGAGAACCTCTGGTTCTTGCAATTATATATAAGAATTCTAGACAAAGCTGTCCTTTATAAACAGACAAGTGTAATACACTAACTTTAATCCTCCTTTTTGGAATGTAATAACTAACACTGGTCTAAATTTAAGTACTGCCAGCCATAAGACAGTGCAAACTTCAGAATCTGAACTTTCATCCTGAAAAAGAGAATTCTTATTCTCTGCAACAGAAAGGAAATTCCTGACAAACTGAACATACATAACAAGACATGGATTAAACTGTTTTAAACACTAACAGTGAGGCTACTGTGAATGAAGATTCACTAGCTACTATGAAGTTCAGATTCACTGAAGAATCCTTTGCAACATCACTGCCAAATGAAAGATGGGTGCTTATGAAAAAAGATCCCCATCTATAAGAACATACAAAATTGCTAACTGCTCTTGTGCATCCTACATAATTTCAGCAATAACCACTGCCAAGCAAACTATGTCCCTTTGATGTACAGTTTAAATACGCAATTTACCCTGTCCTATTCAAAATCCTTCAGAATAAGGACAAGAAAGGTGAAGAGCAGTATTACCTTAAGGCATTTCAGTTTGCTGATTTAGGTTCACTGTGACTTAAATGTTAATTAAGCATTTTTGGGTTCCTACACCTCAGTTCTACCTCTTGGAGACAAAGCATTACAAACTTGCTCAAAAGTGACTTTATTTTAATTTTGTAACTGTAGCCTTCATTGTCTTCAGCACTGTTTGTGCTTCCTACAAATAGTTTTATCCAGTCAAATTGTGGTGGTGTGGAGTATATGCATATGTATGCATCAAACACATCAAACTTTTCAACCCCACTCAAAAACTGGAAAACCACCCTAAAACCCAACACTTTAATTCCAAAGAGCAATTCTGTATTTATTTTCTTTTACATATCCAGAAATTTTAATTTGCCCTCTCCTCTTTATTGAGAAAACAAAATGAGTTGTGTTATTTACAGTTAATTCCCTATGCAGAATATTTGATGAAAAAGTAAGTTCAAGTACACACTACACTATCATGCCAAAAATTTTAGAATTCCACAGACATTCTTCTAGGAATACCAAGACAGGCAAGGGACAATTGTCACTCACCTGTCTCTGCACCCTGGGAGAAGCAGTGTGCAGTAATGAGAAGAGATCCTGGAGCAGGGTCAGCTGCTGAGCCAGGTACTGCCGGCCCACGTTGGAGCCGCTGAGCGCCAGCACCATGGAGAGCAGCTCGAAGCAATAGGCGTCAGAAGACGCGTCTTCATCGCTGGGCTGCGAGTTGGCGTTCTCCTTGCTGGAGATGGCGTGCTCCCATTCCTCGCGCACACGCGTGGCTTCCATGCGGATCGCCTGGACTATATGGGCACACACCTATCCAAACGGAATCCAATTACATAGCAACTCTTAATTACTTTCAGGAAGTGAAAATTATTGTGTTTTAGGTGTCTTCACAACTGTGGCTAAAATGGAAAACCTGTGAAATTTTGCCTGTGCTTGCATCACTTTTTAACATAAATTCAAATGAAGAATAAAATTGGGATTTAAACATAAAAGCAAAGATGAGATACAGTTCTCTAGAATTAAGATTTAGATTTAATAATGAATTTGCTAATCTTCATTCTGGAAAATTTAATTGAAATTATTTTCTATTTATTTTAGTTCTTGCGTTTTAGTTTACTTTTTACCTAGAATTCAGGCTTAAAAAACCCCACCAAGAAACCCCCTTATGTAATACATTTACTCAATCCCCACAAAAGAAAAGGACTTATGAATTAAAATACTTAAATCTCTTGTTTAGTTTACTACTCAGGAAGCTTAAAAAAAAATTCAGAAACAATGTTTTCATTTTACCAACAATGTTAAAAATAATTTTTAAGAGAGAAAATGTTTGCTAAGATGAATGACAAAAGAGTAGATTCTGGTGAACTTACCAAACCTACAAATTTTGAAATTAATCAATAGCTCTTTTATTACTGGGAAAATCTTTATGGGAATGTTTGTCTCATTACAGGTGTAATAAAGATAATATAAAATATGCCTTAGTTGGTATATGAAAAAAAAAAGCATTCTGAAGAAAAAGAAAAACACACTCTAACTACTGCTTTATGTTAGAAAAAAAACAACCTAAAAAGGCTCAAAACCCCCAAATTTCATTTATTACAGAGAAGAATAATTAAAAAATCTGTGCCCTGATTACCTTTTTATGATTAAAGCTTATCAAACCTAAGTACTTTTTCATTATAGAAATGGGGAGAAAATGTACAAACTAAGAATCTAAACTCTGTCACTGAACCTCGCCTAGACTTTATGAAGGTCTATTACTATGTTATTATTGGCAAACATGAGTAAGTACCATTTACAACTCAATTCTAAAACTTTTGGAATGAAGTCTAATAGGGTCGAGGGTTTTATCCAATTAAAATTAGTTTTTTCAGTGTTAGTTTCCAGAGGTTTTTCATATAGAACAAACACACATACTATTTAAAATATAAACCAAAAGTTTTTCATAAAGAACAATGGAAGAATTGAAAGTGTCAAATAAAAGGTTCCATATTCACTGAAAATGGGCATATTTATTACACGACATCAATATTTAAACCTCAAATAATTTCAAAATGAACAAACCTGTTTCTGCAAATTTGTCAGTTTGCTCCGGCTGAATATGATCCCTACCATGTGCTCCTTCAGGTCTGCATCTGATGTTGCCTTCATAAAAAGCATATATAAGATTAGATCAAAAGTTTCAAGAACATTTTACAATTGTTGTAGCAATTAACATGGAATGTATCAACAAACCGTGATTTAAAAGTTTGTAGCTTTTTGTTACAGAGAAATACGATATGTAAGCAAGATCAATTTAACCGTGATTAATAAATACTCTTCAAGAGGAATTTGAGCCCAAAATGAAATAAATAATAAGCAAAAGAAATGGAGTACAACTAGCTGAGATTCAGCCCCTTCATGCAGGTTAATTCAATCAGTGACTAAGTCTTAGTAAAGCAGTGCACAGAATATATTTTTCAGTTTGTATGTTTCATAATACCAGAAACAGTGAATGTGCAACCAAGTTACCACACAGCAGGTGTGAGAAAAACACACTTTTACAAATGAATAATTCAGTCATGGAACTTATTGCCACAAAGTACTAGGTAGAACAAAACTATCTATCATCTGAAAAAAGAAATCACTTCCATTGAGGACAGTCCAATTTTGACTATTAAACAGGACAGTCCAGATACGGTAGCCTTTTCAGAAACACTTCTTTAACTAATCCCTGCTGGAAGACAGGGAAGTGTAGCAAGTAAAAGGATACCAATGCAGTTTCTTCATACTTTTCCTCTAAACATTAACAGAGCCCCTCTTGAGGCACAAGATAATAGGCAAGGACTTCCAGGTTGACCATTACTACAGGTGTTAAGTACTTCTGCAATTGTAGGCAAAATTTGTTGCCACCATTACTACGATGTTTCCATTAAACACATATCCCTCAATTATAATTTACTAATAAAAAGATCCACTATAACTTTTGAAAAATAAGCAATTGTGGCATTTTCCTTCTGTTTTGATGTAAAAATTATGCAGCACAAGAAATGGGACAAATACTGAAAATCATCCTGAATAATTTTTTCAGTAAAGTATTATTGATAGAATACAAATAAATACATTGTGTACTTTTTCTTCTCCTTCTGGGGAAGACAACAAGGCTTTTTCTTCTTGTTCTGGGGTTGGCTCAGCATCTCCGGAGATGAGTTTTCCAAATACCTGGAAGAAGGACAATGACAATTAGCTTATCTCAAAGATAACCTGTGCAGCTGTGGCATTTTTCATTAAAACATAAAGCACTGAAAGTCTATCACTGTATAACACATCACTAAAATCCCACCTGGGATGTAATAAGTCGGAAGACTCGCAGTGTCTCAGATTCACAGTTTCGTTGTTGAGCCACACTTGCAGAAATCTGGCCTGCTATTTTAATGCTTTCGCCATCCTTCCATCCAAGAATTTTCACTTGTCGAACTCTCAGTGTGTTCTCTGGACCCTTCAATTCAATTTTGATGATGTGATTGTCACCCCCAGGAAGTTCACTTGTTACCCAGCCAATATGCCTTGAATCCAAGTCTACCTATTAAAGAGGAATACAAAGGTGGGAACTGACATTACAGCAAACAAAAAGTCACCTACCTCTAAAACAAAACTATCACTGCAACAAATGCAATGGTTGCAATGAAATTTTCACCCTGAGCAGTGAGACTTCTGTTTAATTACAAAAAAATATCCAACCTTGTAAATTTATACTAAATAAAAGCCTCAAACTTAAAAAAAATTACACACAGCCCTTTCTTTTTCTGGCTTAAAAGCTTATGAGAAACAGGGGCCTGCCTATCTATCCCCTTTATCCTCAAAGCAAGAGTTCACATATTGAAAAAACCTAACTCTTAGAACTAATATTTGCTCACTACCTTAATTAAAAAAGAAAAAAAACCACCATAATTTAACTGAAAATATAACACACAATTTTCAGTAGTTGTTTCATCCCCATTCACATTAACCTCTGCCAAAGAAATTGTAACTCTGTTTAAGTCAATATCTGCTATCCTTACCAAGACATGCAGGACTTAACAATTGTAAATATGAGAGATGAACTGTAACAAATTAAGTTTATTAAAAAAATAGTTTTAAAAGAAATGAACATACATAATGCTATATGAAATCATGTATTTCATATGAAACTACAATATTACTATTGGAAGACAAACAGAGGAAAAGCTTGATCAATATTCAGTATACGTGACTGAATTCTGTCATTAACAATACAGTACTTTCCAAGGATTACTATGATGCCTAATATTTGTAAATATATCTACCGTAAGAAATGAAAACTATTTGCTTAGAAAAATCTAGCCAAAAAATGACAGTAATTTTTCTATGTCTACTGTTAAAATGTTTACCTGCTTTATTCTGCAGAGATCTTCTACTGCCTTGCCAGTTAGGAAGGTCATTGAAGTCACTTTGTTCTGCAACAGACAAGCAAAGCAAGAATGAAACCTTTCAACTGAGGACAGTTCTGACTACTTCTGTATTAAGAGAGTATGCACATAAAAAAATTGTTTCATTACAAAAGAAATAAAAAGTGATAAAACCCAAGGACAAATAATTCCAAAGCACAGCGCTAGAAAAAAGAAAAAAAAAATCTGCTTTGCATATTAAAAGCTATAGTTGAAATACGGATCTATTTGTAACATTATGGTACAGATCAATAAAAAAGAATGCAGCAAGTCTAGAAAACAGATTTTATGAAAGCTCCTTATTTCAATACTTCTATAGAAATGAGCAAGAAAAGTAACTTAAAATTATTAAATGATTGAAAATGCATCTGAAATAGAACACGCCAATTATGTTTCCCAGTTTCAAGTTCATGCAACTGCAAATTCAGACAGAACAGTTACTGCTTTAAAAATGACAAGATTTAGAAACTTCACTTTGACATGTGAGCTTCAGAATTAGAATTACCAACTGAACTGAACAAAGAAAACAGTGGTCCTTCACTGACAAATACATGCAACTCGGACTTTTAAATTTCATTTTGCTCTTACCCCAAGATCTCTGGAATTGTCTACATGAACACAAACATAACGTGCATTGATTCCTTTTACACAGTTAATTGTGATGTTTTTAGTTTTGTTTTTATCCTCATCTCCTGATTCCCAGAACGTTTCTGTAGACCCGTCTGTTAAACTACCGATCATGGCAGGTCGGCTCGATGTTTTAATGTCAACAATGCTGGTTAGGTCTTTTAGACAAACCACTATACACAGTTCCTGTGAAAACAAAGGAAAATACTTAAAATAGCTGAAAGTAAGGCCAAATATAGGCCTTGTTTACAATTTTTAACATACAGACATTTCTGTTCTGAGGAATATGCTCTCCAAAAACGTGACACTTATTGACTCAACTTATTCAGTCCTTTAAACCAAGAGAAATATTACTAGCTAACAGCTGAATATATTAGTAAATGCCTAAATATATCAATAAATGGAAGAAAACAATTTAAAGATATTAATCAGAAGTATTAATCTGTGGTCCTTGGAATAACAGAAGAAAAAAGATATAAACAAAAACTGCATACACTGCATTAAAAAGAATAATTAACTCAGTGACACAAATGGACTACAAGACACTTGCCAAACACTTCCCTTGTAAATCAGCACTTACAAGCACAGTTCAAAAATTTAGGTTTGAGCGATATACAGGGTCAATATTTGAACACCTAAAGGTAAATATGAGAACTTAAGTATCAACAACAAGATTTCAAACTGAGATACATTCAAGGAAATATGACATTGCACTAAAGAATCTTTTAATTCAAACAATCATCATAGGAAGCACGTGCTATGAAGAAATGATCTCTGCTTCTGAGAAGGAGGTGTAATACTTGCCTGATTCATGACTTCAAAACCAGACTGAACGCTGATACTAAAACTCTCTTCACTATCTCCATCATCAGATTTAGACAAAATATTGTTGATATGATGAAAAACATTGCTCTGGTGCAGGAATTGGTGATCAGATTGTTTGAATTTGAGACTCCAGCACCTGAAAACACATTTAGTGGACTTTGAAATTTTGAATATTGTTAAAAGACATAACCTAGCAGTGAAACTATTTACATTTTTGCTTCTCAAAGTATTCTATAAACCTTTAACTTCAAATTTTACAGGATCTTTGCAGGATCTGTGCATCATTTGAGGAAGGCAGGAATAAACTTTTCATAGAAATTTAATAGTAAATGCAACCCATTACTATTCGTTTTTTGTCTTTGAGTCAGATACACAGAAAAAAAATTGCAATTTAAAGAGACTATTCAGGTGACAGATTTCTGAGCAAAAGGCCTTATGTTACCATGCACATGGTACTCAGACGCCACCAAATTATTCAGTAATATGTTCTCTTTTTCATAGTGGACACAGTACAGAACTAAAGAAATTCCAGCCTTTTGAGAATTTTCTTGCATTTGTGCTTACCTTAAGGCCATTTGCTGTAATGCACTACCACTGGGAAGAGACATCATAAGATCAGAGATTGTCTGAAGAAGGCGATGAAACGTGTGAGGTAAGGGGTGAGCTGCTTCGCCAGCAATCACTATGTCTGACAGAGGATGCTCACATACTCTCGTGTCTTTTTCCTAAGATGCAAAGCAATTTTTAATGTTATTAGCAGACTTTCAGAGAAAAAAAGGATTTATGTTATTTGGTTTAAGAGTCACAGCAACAACCCTACAATGAAGGTGAACTTAAAGCAGTTCCTGTCAGAAAATTTTTACAGTAAGTTATATATGAACCTCAAACAAAGAATTTGGGAAGTATACTGTAGACTACCACATATTTCTCGTTATTTAAAGATGTGAAACACTACACTGCAATAATCTGAAAACAAAGAAAACTAGAAAAAAATAACATATTCCAGCTGTTAAAACCAACCTTTTTTGAGCAGCAAAACCCAGCCATAACAAACTTGATAACTGTTATTAGTTTATATTTTGTTGTCATTGATAACTGTTATCAGTTGGTGCATTTCATCAGAGCTGTGAAAATAGTAATTCTTTGGTAAGGTGTGTCAGTATCAGAACAACTGTGGACTGGGAGCCAAGTTCACTGGGCAGGGAGTATGAAGGCAGTGGCAGAGGACCTAAGAGGATGGGGCCCAGCAAGCTGTGTTCTGGGGAAGAGTAGCAGAGAAAGCGAAGTGGGTTCTGATCATGACATGCTATGTGAGAAGACATGGAAAGACTCATTTATGAAGGATACAAAATGTTTCCCCATGCTTCTTTTTTAGAGGAAAATCTGATCCTGCTTGAACCACAGACACCAGCTACATGGACCCAAGATATTGATAATCTAAAGCCAGATTTAAATTCATTATTTTAAACCCTTTAAGTTGTCTATGTATATTCTTGCACGTAGATTTCCCATGGATCTCAACTGCTTGAATACCTAGAAACGCTGTGGCATTATTTGAAATTAATATTAAGCACATGCTTACTTAGAGAAGAATCATCAAACCAGACGTAGTTCTGTATTTTGCTGGAGGGTGTAACTTGGTAAAGTGTACTCAGCGGATGAAGTGTGAAACTGAACTCTCAACTGAACATTACCAATTCTTCAGAAGGAGTTCAAAGCCTAGGTATACCCCTTCCCCCCAGGGATCCTATCTACACAGGTAGCATCCTGTTTCCACCACCTGCTTTGCAGCTTAGTAATTCTTGCGTTTTGTTTTGCTTTAGCAAGGGCATTGCCTTTGAACCTACATCTTATGCATTAAATAATTTATAGTTCTATATTGTCATCCCCCATTTTTACAGAAATCATCACAGGGATTTCTCCCCATCTCCCAGTACATAAAAAGAAAAAGTGAAAATATTTCACATAAGGCAATGAATCCCGGTTGTGGAAAAGGACCTAACAGTCTTGGATTTATTACGTTGTGTATTACATGGGTGTTTTAATCATATCATCTACAGACTACTGAAGAAAGATGTTGTGATATGAATACACATCACCTGAATGATATTTAACAATTAGCTGAAAACTATTGCCAGTTTCTTATATGCCATAAAATTATTCATCTTAGCCATGTGACCAAGGGGTATTTCTAAATTTCCCCTTCATTATATCAAAGAAACAGCAGCATTTCCACCAGAGCAGAAGTGACATATTTTAACATTCCTTTCTAATGTCCTTTATCTTTCAGTCAGTAATTATCCAGACTACAGATGAGGCACTACTTATTCTTTTATACAGTAAAGGTTCTTATTCTGAAGGCTGACCAGAATAAGGACCACTGGAAACATATTTCCCTCACTCTAGAAGTAGTTTTGGTGTAGCAGTTGAAATTATTACGTGGCAGAGAATTGTTGGAGCCAAACGCAGAAAAAATATTCAGAATACAATACACAGAGCTACTGCAAATGAGATATAATGTATACATACAAGAATTTGGCACACTTGAGAGCAAGTAAATAGAATTATAAATTGGCATGTTGATACGCTAACAAGGAAGTTGATATCCCACATGAAATTTAGGCCAAGATCACAGCTGCTTTGTAAACAATGATAGCAGTGTACCAGGCTACTATGCTGAAAAGACTCATTTCAGAGCATCTCATTTCAAATCTGGATTAGATTTGAAGTGATAAAGATAACCCAGAATTACTAACAATACTAACATGATTTTTTGAGCTATTCTTTGTGGACATGGTGATGTTTTATATCAGAGCTAAGTCTACAAGAGAATCTGTGAAGATACCTTTTGGAAGTGTGGTATGTTAAGACACAACTAACTGTACTTCTTTCTTAAATCACTACATTATGTGTAGTTGTACATAGAATTACATATATATATACACACATATAAAGAACTACACAAATTAACCATACATTTTCTTAATTAACTATGGACTTTTCTTAGAGCACTGGAAGACAGAGTAGACCAAACCACAAAGCTTCTCTGAAAAATATTTTCTCTTTTCTTTCTTTTCTTTGTGGGACAAAGAAAGAATAAAAAGGAAACTGATTTTTTTTTTTACTGGATTAGCAATGTGCTTAGGCTTTTTTGCTTTCTTACTTCCCATGAATACTCAAAATTAATGCATTAAAAGATTACGTTATTCATCAGCACAAAAAATGTGATGATTTATAAGAAAAATTCATTTATCTATGTCTACAAAATGAGTTCAAGCACAATTTAAGGTTCTGTTTCCCAGAGAAAGGATTAAGGAATTTTTCCACATAAAAGTACTTCTAATTTGCCTACAAAATCAACAGAGATGAAAAGAATGCTGAACCTTACTCACTTGTTCTGCATTTTCTTTATTTGACTTATTTTCTTCATCCTCTTCTTCTTCTGGCTCTACAGGTGCAGGAGTCAGGGAAGCCACAAAATGCCATAAAATATCATGAAGGGAAGTTGTTTGAATGACATTACAAAGAAGCCAGTTGAAAGCCTAAAATAAATTGCATACAAGGAGTTATCAGTTGGTTAAGCAAACCTACTGGAGTAAACCAATTTCTTAAACCATTTATGTAAGGAGGTGCACTGATGCTTTTGAACAGGCAAATAATAATGCAAAGGTCTTCAAGTAAGACACACTGCTCTCTAGCTACAACAGTTTACTAAAATGAGTGCTATATTACAGGCAACGTAGCATAATCTTAAAAAAAAGTCCCAAGGCAGAATTTGCAACCATCTTATTTTAATCCTACAAGATCCATTACTACATTAATACCTCCATGGCAAAGACTCGGCAAGCAGATTTCCGTAAGGCTTGTTTCATTGCTATTTCAAGTCCTTCCAGATCATGATGCTGGATTACAAATGCCAATACTGGCCACTGGAAATTTCTCTCTCCTTTGGAAAGAGAGCTGTGGGCGGAGATTAACCGAGAAAGTTCAGGAGATGGATGTCTCAGGAGAGAGGACCCCACTTCTATTCAAAAGCATAAAAATATCCATACATTAGATTCTTTGTGCATTTCAATTTTATATCCACAGTAAAAATGAAAAGCAATAAAGCACTTTTAGAATTGATACATTTTTTCTATGAGAAAATTGCATCAAAAATCAGCGTGAAAAAATGATGCTTCAACTGTGACAGAAAATATCACCTTTACTTTTAAATCAAGCACAAAAGATTAACCACAAATTTCAGAATCACAGTAATTCCTCAGCTGATTTTAGGTTAATCCTGTGCTGATTAACAAACAGTTAATGCTTATTAATAACTAAAAATAAAAGCCATTACATGTATTTATTAAAAAATATATTTGTCTACAGTTTCCAAGAATGACTGCAAACCCTTGAATGATTTTTTCCTGCTTCTCGTGTCTGTGCTCTTACCCGCATCTCCACTGTTGACTCGTCTCCTTGGGATTGCCTTTACACGTGCTGGCGAAATCGAGTGCTGTTTGTCATATTCTGATGCAACAACTGAATATGATCGCTGAAAGACTGTGCGCTTTGCAAGATCTGTATCTGTTATTGGACTGGTTTCCAAACTACAAAGAAATAAGTAATACACCCGTTAACAAATACATAGAGAATTGGCTGAATTTTACATAAATATTAAATAAGGATACATGCATTTCATAATGACAATGCTACTATTGCATGAAAATCTGTCTTATGTACCTAATAACTGTTTAAATGCTGAAAAAGAAGGAACACGTTTTAGAATTACACATGGTGAAAAAGCATGCAAGTGCTTTATAAACAAATGTAATGATGTACATGGGAAGTTCCAAGAATTTAGGTATTTTTTAGAGAGATACAAGCATTCAGATCATGCCTGAACTGAAGTTTCAGACCAAACTTGTCCTGGAATGCATGTGAAAACATCTATGGAGTGAATTTTTAATATGCAAGCCAACTGAAATTTAGAACTTTATGTGAAGTATATAGTTTCTAACATCATTAGCCTTACAGTCAATTTTCAATTGCTATGGCTATACCTCTGACATGTTTTACTCCTTACCTTCAGTGGACTTCTTACAGTCTGCAGAAGAACTTCCAGCTTATGCTGTCCCTATAGGCCTCAGGAGACCATGGTGTCCACAGTTTTAATAAAGGAATATACCAATACGATGCACTCTTAAGGAGTTTTGTTAGAAAAGTTCTATTTCTGAAAAGACTACATTGTAGATTGTAGTATTCCAATAAACTGTTTTTACAGTCAGTATAAAATATAACATATTGAAATAAAAGCAGATTAAAAGCAAGTCTTCTCTACATTACATCCTCACTATAATATGAGGAATCACCGATATCTGAAAACACTGAGAATCTATTTTGATTTTGAACTATTATTAACAGTAAAAGCCTTTTTTAGCCTGGCAAACCAAAAAATTTTCTAACTGCTTGAATTAGATCACAGTAAACGAGATAAGCAAGTGGCTTAACCTCACAGAAACCATCTAGCACTCTTGGTCCTAGATCATTAAGTTGTCATTTCTTCAGTGACATTTTAACTTTCTACAGAATGAAGCAGTAACATTTGCTCTGAAAAATGCAAGGTAATGAAATTTCCTCCTGTTCATACTTGCCTTTAGAATGAACTCATGAACAGACAACAATAGCCACTCCCTTTCAAAAAGTCCATTAATAAACATTTAGTCAGTTGTGCTAGAGAACAGACATATAGTGAAAAAATCTGCTACATTTTCAAGGATTTTAAAACAGCTATGGTCCTTGGATTATTGATCTTTAGATCACTTCAGTCTCGGGAGATTCTGGAAAAATTGTCTTTGTCTCTCTGGGGAAATAAGCAAGCCTGAAGTAAAGACTATGGATAAACTTCCCCGAGGTATGCTAAGAGTCCTCATCCATTGAACAAACTTTTTTCATATTTAGGTTGTAAATCCAGGACTTTTCTACAGAGAAGCTATTGGTTTGCAGTACAGTTAAAAGTTTCAATTAGGATTTGCATATTCCTTGCATATTTGCACATTCAAACATAGTCCACTGCTAATGGTTGAAAATACACCTGATACATTATGATTCACTGAAGGTATTTTTCTAACTACAGCTTCATATGCTTTTGGCTTTTTGCTGCCATTTCAGGGACTGATCTGATACTTTAGCTACTTAACTGCAGCAATGTTCTCCTTTTTTTTTCCTTAACTGGTATTACGCTAATGTTTTAACATTTGTACATAGTACCTAGAATTACAAGGAAGTACCTTGGGGGCATAGATTTCATGTTACTCTCTGGCTCTTCAAAGACATTAGGGCTTGCATCAGGAGTAACTGAGATGTACGGTGCAGGTACTGAAGTTGAGCGCAAGTATCTCATCTCATCCTGGAAGAGGTTGTCATCCTGGTACCCAACAAAATTTTCATGATGATGCCTACATCAAATTACATTTTTAAATTAGGATTAAGGATTACAAGTCCTGAAACACACACATACACAAAAATCCTTTGCCAATATATTTAGTCAGCCAACACTATTCATTTACTACTCACATACTAATGCTTTTAAGCTAGTTGTGACTTAAAAGTGTTAGTAGAAAACACAAGATTTTCAATGAAGAAGGAGCGGGGATCATCCTTTGCTATCTTTTAGTATGTTTTTTACGTATTTACAGAATGTAGTTTAAGCCCAAACATCTACCAACATAAACATGAGACACTATAATGCAATCTACTTAGAAATAGCAAGAAAGCACAAGTCTTCTGGTTACCTTCTTACCATATTTAATTGTGAAGAGAAAAAAGAAGAACATATGTCAGCTACTAACACACTTAAGTTAAAACCTTCGGGACATTCTAAATTCTTTGGACAGAAATTAAACTGTTGTTAGAAAATACTTAGCATCGAAAAGATACTTAGGGTATATCTGACACTATGAGAAAATACAATCGATGAAATTGAACAAGATCATGGATTAAGACACAGAAGAACAAACATCATACAGAATTAGGAAAATATGTATTCTTTTATGTAAATTTTAGTTTAGTTTATACACACATTTTTAGCCAACACTATACATAGATGAATATTAAAATCAATATTCATACACTTGCTTTAATTACCTTGCTAAAGTCTGTAGATAGAGACATGGCATTTTAATGGGAAAGTCTTCAGAAATTCCTTCTTTGAGACTGGGAAGTTGAGACTGGAATGCTTTTACAGGGTGATAGCAGAGGATACTAGGCTCAGCAGCACTACTCAGCGACAGTAAATACAGTGCGTTTGCTTTAATCACTTGATGAGCTTCCATAGTTGGCAAGGCACGAGGTGTCTTAACTTGCATTGGTTTTCTCCTAGATTGCTTAATCTAGATAAATTAAAAAACCCATACAATTACATCATACTTCACCACAGGAAAATCTGAAAACATATCCTATTCTAAACCTGCTTGAGTCTTCCTGTTGTAAAATAATTTCTATGAAAAAACACACGTCATTTATTTTTATAGCTTTGCAAACATTTAATAAACAGCTGATAGCATTGATGACTGCCTCAAGATTAATTTTGTGTGCAAAAAGTTTCAACAAATGCAGTTTAAAAAAGAAAGTTAAATTATTATTGTTCTGCTTACCTTAAAATCTTAACATATTTGCATACTTTAAGAAAGAATTTGCAATTAGTCCTGGAATACCAATATAAGAACACCACCTTTCGTACTGTTCTCATTAAAAATTGCTCTAGTGACATCTTGTATCCAATGGTCTGGATTATTAAGATCATTAAAGAAACTATAGATGCAAAGTTAAAACAGCACTCATTTCACTAAACAAATAAAACAATTCAAAGTTAAATAAACAGACAAATACTTAAAAAAATTTAGATATTACATTCAATGCTGCTGTTATAGTGGGATAAAAAAATAAAATTACAAATTTGAAAACACTATCATCTGAAGGGAAGAAATCTGATCAGAAGTCTGCAAAGTTTCTATCTTATCTTAAACCTATCAATGGCATAAGAGGATATTCCAAACCCTTTCAAAGTTACGAAATTCCAAGTTTTTTAAACTGGCCCTACCTTATTTTCAAGTTGTGAACACAGCACTATTAAGCAGATAGACACCTAAACATATGAGAAGCAGCTGCAAATACCTTCTCTCTTGCTGCTGCTTGCTTTTCACGGAGATATTTTTCCCTGCATCGGTCGCAAACCAAATACCAGGTGCTCCCTCCGATACCCCCATCGCCGCAATTGCCGGCCCATCCTCCACAGAAGTGCCCAATGCTGTTGTAACCTTGGCCGCCCGCGTAACGGCCACAGCCTGCACCAGGAGAGAGGGGGAAACACATCATTTTAAAAGAAGGGTTGCTACTCCCTTTTTTACTGCTGCAAAAGAGGGATGAAGATGGGGGGAAGGAAGACACTTGTTCTGGCCTAATTTTCTGCTTTTCTGTATGTCTGAATCAGTTACAAACCAACGTTCTTCTCCGTGTGTCCCACCAGTATCCAAAGAACCCAAACACACTGTAGTTTTCATATTTTTATTATGAACTTCTCTGAAACATCAACAGCTCCCTATTCAAACAGCTAAGGCTGGCAAGGTCAGTTTTGTAAGTTAGCCAACATTATCTGTAAGTTAACAAACATAAAAACCTTCCCTCCTAGCTAACAAAACTTAAGAGGGAATGGAGTGTATTCCTTTGCTGATTAGCATTTCTTAGGAAGATTCAAGGAACCGATAACTGCTGAATAGTAATTCTGCTTTAACTTTGCATACAGAGCTAGAAAAGCATACATACCTGCAAGTATACCAAATATCAAGTCACTGATACCCAGTACTGACATAGCAGACAAATAAAAGTTTTCTACTACTGAAAGTAGAACAGTAACAGAAAACTTCTGTCAATGTAGAAACTCTAAATGACCAATCTCATTATTGTTTATTTTCAATTTTCTAGACAGAGTTCCATATCCTAAAGAGTAACAAATTGCATGTTTCTGAAGCGCTACTGTAAGGTCAAAACATTATTCTGACTGTGTTTCAAACAACGTTATTTGGCATATTTGAAAGTTTAGATCCATAATTAGTTAAAATTACATACAAAGATGTGCAAATAATCTTCATGTAAGTATAAATTTTAATTTAGTATATATAATTGTGAGAGTCTGATAGTAAGTTATTACTGGCTTGAAACAACACTCTTTCCCCCTCCAGACCACTCTCTCCCTATACTCTTCCCTCCACTCCCCTCTTTTCTCCTTTACTTCTTCTTTACCTAATTCCCTTTTCTTGATGGGTTGGAATTTACTAAGTCAATCCTTTGTGAAATGCTTTACGTTGACTGAATGTGTGCTGTAAACTTTTGCCAAGTTCCCTTATTTTCCTAAGTTTGCCAGTTACAAGTGTGTTATTTTGACCCGCTGAAAACATCGTAGCATTTTTCCTGTGCAACCCCTTGAGGTGTAAAAGAACTGAAGACCCCTTTAGTAAATCTGACATAAAACCCCTTCAACGAGCTTGTGAGGTGAGCCTGGGGTCTTACTCTAATAGGCAAGATAGCCTGACTGACAACAGTAACTAGACTGTGTGTGTGAAATGCACTTTACAGATTGACATGCGAATTAAAAAATATGGAACCTTACCCGGATGAGCTTGCCTCATGTGGTAAGTCACTGGATATGGATGGGATTCTCCACACAACTCACAGATGGTGTCTTTTTCAGGTCCTCCCACTGCAAGCTGGGCCATTTCGCCGAAAAGATTTCCCCTTGGCCTAGTCTCAACCTTTTCTTTTTTCTTTTTCTCTTTTTTAGCTTTCTTGTTATCTTTGTCACTTTCCTTCTTCTTTAACACTGCACAAGAACCAGGACTGGGAAAAATCATGTTTTGGGAAGCTGCTTTAATAGTTGCTAAAGAAATATCTTCCCAGAAAGCTACTAAGTGTTGCAGTGTTAATGGAAGAGGAGACTTGGATTTCATTGTGTGATGACTGGATGTTTCAAAGGAGGTAGTTTCAGTTTTTCCATCCTCACACTTTTCATGTAGAGGTGGCTCTTTTAACATTGAGAGGACTTTGTTTTTATTGATGCTACCCATTTTAGATATATCTGGTCCATGAGGTGAGATGTTGAACATGTTAAGAGCAGATGATATTTCCAATGAATGTCTATTTTTCAATTTGGTTTCTTTTTCCTCTGCAGGCTGTTGAGTAAGACTGCTTCGTATGGGTGCATGCTCTTTGGACAGTTCGGGATTAAACTTCAAAAAAGATGAGCATGCCATAGCATCATGAACTATTCCTTCATGCCAAAGAAACGCAGCAAATACAGCTCTAGCACATTCTGCAACAGAAGGCGACATTGCTTGCTTGGCAGGCTCTACAGGCTTGGAGCCATCTCCTTTGAAAAGAAAGCTGGATTTTTCCTTTTTGGGTCTTGTGTGCCTACCAGCACATTTACGGCTCACTTTTGGAGATGCTCTCATGTCTTGCTCATCCTTCAGTGGTGCTTTTCCTATGCTGAAATGAACTTTATTAGAACTATCATCGACACTTCTGAATTCGGTGTTGTCTTCACAGGTGGTATCTGTAATGCTGTCAGTCTTTAAAGTACTGGAAGTACATACTTCAACTACCTCACTGTGAAGATTTTCTTGTACGACATGAGGGGAAGGAGCTCTATTTTCAGTTTCTGTAACAGGTTTTCCATCTTTTGTAATAATTTTTGGTTTAGGTGAAGTGGACCTTCCCCTTAAGGGTTCTGTTAGTGGCACTTTCTTTTTGCGAAGGGTGTCTGGATCTAACGTGTAGGAATCTGATTTGGAGCGTTCTCGAGGAGGATCAAGCTTTGTTTTTACAGGGGATGAAGGTTTCTGAGGTAGAGTTTTGTCATGGGGTGATGAGGATCGTGGAGAACTAGCACCAGATCTAACAGCTGTAAGTGTCTTTGTCTTTGGAGAAGATGACCGGGTTCCTGGCCCTGGAGATTCGGCTCTCAGGCCAGTAGTTGTTCTTCCATCAGTTTTTAGTGTTTGCAAAGTGTTATGATTTGGCGACAAAGACCTGCTGTGCGAGTCTGACCGCAGCTTTGCAGCATCTGATTTCAGGATAAGACACTCACTGGCGGATAAGCCTTCTGTATTTCGGGGTTTCTTCTGTTCAGCAACAGCTCTGTTCATTCGCACATCCAGTTTGGGTGACCTGCAGTCAGCTCTGTGCTTTGATGATGTGTCTGACTTTCCAGCTGGAGACACCGGTCTAGCAGCTCCTGTGAAATTCATTCGGTCACCTGTGTGGTACATTTTTTAATTGAATTGTTATATGTTGACAGTGATACCTTTAACAGTAAAAAACATGGACTCAAGGTCTGAACACAAGATAAAGAATAAAGACATGCTTCTGTTCACATCAAAATGAAAGGAAACATGAAGGAACCTTTTTTCCCCTAGAATATTTCCAATACATTTCTTTTCCCAAAGATACATAGAAAGAAGTGTTAGGAAATATTTACAGAGAAAACACAATTATGGAAGTATCAAAAGGCACAGTTCACTGTTTCCACGAAACACTAGTGAAGGAAGCACAGTTTAAACCCTTAGGTAAAATGCCAGGAGTTAACTAAGTTTATGACAGCTGCAACAGAAACCAGGGATTATTTATTAGCTCAATGTATGTCAGCCTGATTGCAACAAGAAACTTGCATAAAGATCAAATGTATTATCAGATTTATTTTTTTAATGTTCAAAAGTCAGGAATTGTAGGAAGTAAACACAGTTATAAGGCAAATTGGGCAAGAGGCTTGCAAAAACTATTCCAATTGATAATCTGAGGCATCCACATTTTTAAGACCACAACTATCCACATTCCGCTACCAACATGCAACCTACTTTAAAAAAACCCAAAACCAACCAACCCATGTTTTTCCACCACTAAGTTATCCAACAGCTCTGGTCAATGATGTCTTTTTATTTTCATGCACTAATTTATTGGTCCTAAGCACATTGACTTTGTATATATATTAATATGCAGAACTATAAAAGCTGTAGGAAGCTTAATATAAGTCCATAAAAAAATAATACAACCAATGTTGAAATTACTGGTAAGCAATTCAGCAGTTAAAACAGCTGTGTCTCCACAAAACCTTACACTGCAAAGTCTTGAACACAGATAAACTCTTCTGATTTGAATGGGTTTTCATTAGTGAAACACAAAAAAGGTTTCCTTAGTAAAGCTTGTAGATTTAGGACACAGGATTGTTTTACTTCTTTAGATATTAAAAGGTTATTTCCACTTGTCTGGGTATATTTTTGGGAAGCAACTGTTTGTCAAAAACTAAAGCTTCAATTAATCAGAGAAAACCTGTGAATTTGGGCCTTGATTTCTAATGGGACCAGGGGATAGGCAGTCATTTTTTGTCTAGTACCTTGGTGTGAAATCAGTGTTTACTTTCTTATGTGTTTTGGGATTTGAACCAACTTCACACAGCTCTCAATCACAAAGTAGAAGATATATAGATGCATTTTTCCTACTATAACCTTTCACAATACAGAAAGAAAAAAATAATTTTTTGAGCAGAATTTAGCAACCCAGATGTTTCTTCAGGTTACAAACCGATTCTTATTATTTTGCTATCTCCATATTTAAGAACCTTATAACAGAACTAACAGCAATGGGAAAAAGTGAAGGGAATTAATTATATTGGAATATTTAACAAAACTGAAGGTTAGGGCACTCTCCTGCCTTCCCAGGTCATGGCAGGAGTTCGTACTTCTCTGAGCAGAGAGGAAATAGTGTATCTATACGCAGGAATAATATGCCAAATGTAAACAGTGGAATACAATCAGAATATCTCAAATATCATTGTAATGAATCTTGAGAGTCTAATCTTTCTTTTTTCTTACGAGTTCTATAACTATTTTTGACTTGAGTGAAGGGGAGGGAAGAGGAAGGAAAGAAATAGCATGGTACATTGCAGTTTATAAAACGATTGTTTTGCTAAAAGAAAAAATGAAAAAGTTTCCTATGTATCAGTCCAAGCATTTCACAAATTCCAGCTTATTTATTCATGAGTTTTACTGATGAGCCATTTTGAGTTGTTTATTTGTGATGGATAAATTCCAAAATGCAAACTATAATTATTTTTATACATATTTTTCCCAGAAACAAATAAAAGGATTAATTCAAAGTCTGCCAGATATGAAAATACTTTAGTCAGAACCGTTTAGGAATGCCTCACAAAACAGACAGAAAAAGCAAAAAGAAGACAATAATCTTTTTAGAGGACATAAAACACTTCAAGCCATTCATCGATGTATCAAAAATAAAGTACATGCACGATTACTGCATAGCAATCAGAAAAACATAAAACATTCTAGAACAAAACTCCTTATGAAAGGTATAGACTAACAGTAGCTTTCAATAACAAAAAAAATCTTGTTTTTTTAAAAACAAAGTTTGGATTTGCACATATACAGGTAAATAATCCTAACTGGTGTTCTAGACTATCAGCACAAAAAGAAAAATCCCCAAATGAAAAACTGTATCATATAGGAAACTGTTTTGCCTGTATGCAAAAAAAACTAATTCCCAGATTTTGTTTCCCCTTTCTTCTTACATACTTCATTTGCCTATTGTTTGAACGTAGGTGTTATTAAGTTAGATTACCAGTGCCTTTCCTGTTTACAAAGCAGAAAAAGGTGGCTAGATTGTATATCATGGCGTTGTTGCAACTCAGGAAAGCAACACTAAATGGTGATATCAAGTGAGGTCCCAACAAATATCAGAATTGAATGTTTGTTTTCAAGACATTATTTCCTTAAATGAATGTAATGAAAATGAATGGAAGGAGGAAAAAAAGAAAACAACATTTTGCATGTAAAAATTTGAATAACCTTGCTATGTTGGCATGCATACCCACCCTTCAGCTTGTGAGAGAGAGATGAAATAGCAGAGGCAGGCCCAGCTACATCACTAGTTTTGTAAATACGTTCACGAGAAGCAAGGCAGCAGGATGGAGTTTCTATAGTGGAAAACAGTTGCACAGAAGCAGCACAGATTCAATGGAAAAGCAGCAAAGGTAAAAACAAGCATTTCAAATGATATGCATCTCCTTTGTTAAGTATTCCGAATTCACTGTCTAGCCTCCTACATTAGCTTTAAATGACAAACAGTAGTTTGCAGTAGAATGCAGTTTCCCTGATCTAAAAATGCTGTGACCTCAGTATTAGTTTCTAAGATCTAAACATGTAATTTATAGAGACTAGCTGATGAGATTTATGGTTTATTATAAAAATCAGCACTGTCTACTTTGGAACTGACCCCTGGTTGGAAATGTTAACTTCTAATCTGTAAATTCACAGATGAATTATTTAGAACTTCAATATCGCCTTCTGGATGCTATATTTACACATTGTTTAGTGAAAATCAAAGAACATCTGCATATCTACATTCAGTTGGAGAGTCTTGCTAATCACTGGAAAGAATGAACGAAAATATATTAAACTCATCTCAACTATCTGTTTTCAAAGCTGACTGCACCTCAATAACGTTTTGAAAACTTCACTTATGTAATGTGAAGTTTCTCAATACAAGAGATAACTAGCAGTAGATGAGTGTCTATCAAATAGTATATATATGAAAAAAACCCCTGTATCAATTCTTAAAATAATTTTGCTTTAAGAAAAATCCTGATGTCATCCAAGATAATTTCAGTCGAGTCTACTGACACCAAATCTGTTAGAAGTACAGCTCCAAATGAAACTTGGAATGAGATAATAGGGACTTTTATCTTCAGTCTATCATTTTACTTTTCTATTTTGAATTCTAATGCTAATGCCTATTCCTTCATTTGAAAAAAAATGTCAAATTCTTGCTGCAGTAATAATTTTAGAGAGAAGGTGTTAGTTGAAAGATATCCTATTTTAGATAGGGTGCAAATGGAGTAAGATAACTATCGAAAATAAGTAATTTCAATGCCTACACTGCTTAAGACGTCTTTTTGTCTGGAACTATATGCACTAACTTGTAACCCACCCTCATATGCAGTGACCTATAGTTCTGGAGACTCTACAATGAGGTGTTCATACATTTGAAGTAAGGATTTCATTCTTTAAAAAAAGAAACTAATTTCTCAGTACAGTACTAGCATAGATTTACGAACAGTACTACCTACTTTTGATATCTACAAATGATTTGGAGAGATCCAGTACAAACTATATAGCTTCTGAGTAACAGGATATCACTCCATCAGTTTTTAAAGGTAAAATGCAGAAACAAACATTAGGAGCACAAAATAGAAGCAGAGGCAAGCCTAAAAATATCAATTTGATACACTAGCATTCCACTTTCATGAATGCACATTTACACTTCATTGTTTCACTCTGTCTGAAAATACTTACATTTTATAATGTTGCAATCTAGTGTATGGTGAACAATGTACAATCATTTCAAGTGGACCATAGGCTGAAGAGAATGACTTTCCCACATGATTTCCTTGCTGCCTTGGCAAACAATCTATGTCTATTGAGGATAACTGGTCAGCCACAGGGACCAGCATTTTGATCAGAATTCCTTTTCTTGAATCATCCTCAGACTACAAATACTTGAAATACAAGGCAGGCAAGGTCTGTCTCATGTCACACTCAAATATGACACTGTATCTTTAGTCACACTCTTCCCTTCAGCATAGAAATACCTCCAGCTTGAAAAGCTACACAATACGGAGACATAAGAGGCAGTTCAATTCCTATGGCAGGATACAGTCTTGTAACAGCTGTGCCTACTTCCTCTCAGGAAATACTGGTAAACCAGTCGAGGAGGCAAGACACACTACTAACTGATTCATGGTATTCTTTTTAAAACAAACTCTGTAACAAACTGGCAAAATGTCACTGGAGAATGGAGACAAGCTGAAGCTTCTGAAATGCCACTGCTTTTATGCGTGATGATGAAGGAAAGGCACTGACCTGCCTCTGCCACGTTGCCTAAGCAACAGCTGCCTCTTCAAAAAAATGTATTGCTCTTTTGCCCCCTGTTCCTGACATGGAAGTTAAAATACAGCTCTTAGCTGAATTTTCTCAAGCATTGCAATCAATGTAACTTTTTTCACAACCTGAAAATGTCAAATGCCATAGGGACAGTTGGACACGGAATTTTCTTTTTTTTTTTTTTTTTTTTTATTTTTCCATAAGTAAAAGAATGTATTGAAGTAAAAAACCCACAATTGGATATTAAATATTAACAACAGAGAAGAGTATTAGATAATGTTAAAATAGGGCAATGAGTGAATAAATGAAAGCAAAAGCTGGAATGGAGTATCAACAGAAAAACATTAGCAAAGTTCTTTACCCAAAGACAGGGCTTGGAACATAAACACTGGAGCCACTTAAGTTTACTAACCAAAAGGCACGTTCCTATGCTAGAAGGGTAGATAAAAAAAGAACTGTACTATTTTATAATTTGCAACTACAATTTTTCAAGATGTTTTAAGTCAAGTTTATTTCCTGAAAAAAAAAAATGCTTGACACATTTGTACTCTCCCACCAACCCTAACCATATCCATTTCCCCAAGGTTGGTTTTGGATTGACCTGGACAAGGATATGCTTCATATATATCTTTCATTACAAAATCTGGAAAGCCTAGGGTATGAAACCTTTCAACTTACTAGCTCAAAGTTTCATGAATGATGCTTTGGCAACATGCACAATCTGAAAAAACAGTCAAACCAGTTGTCCTTGGTTTAACTGAGAACTAAGTCATTTCAGCACAATACAGAAGAGATCAGTGCGCTTGGTTGAGAATATTCCCTTCCCTCATTTTACTGAAACACTACCAAGAAGGGTTATGTGCCTCATATGCATGTTGGTCTTCTGTGCCCCCTCTACAGTTTAGAAAATGCAGAGAGAAGCATTGCAGCCAAAGCCAGTGGTTCTAAATGCTATTTAACTAGCACCTAGATGGGAAAGGAACAAAACCAAAAAGAATGTGGTAGCACAATACTGAAGGCATGTATCAAGGAACTCCTGACACAAATGGCAGGAGCTGATCGTATATGGTGGGATGGCTGGATTGCAGCTCTGCAGAATGGATTGGCAAGGAAGCAGCATGACACGACACTGTACTGAACAGCAGCTCAGCCCTGAAGCTTCTGCCTGGACCAAGACAAGTCAGGAAGCAGTAGCTCAGCAAATTGCCATGGCTGCACAGGAAAAGAGAGAATGTGACAGATGTCAAGGGTGTCCAAAGCTTTTTCAGCCCATAAATGCATCCTTCATTTGCAGTATCAACTCAGATGGGAGGCAACAGGGCATGATGGTCTAACAGTGACTGGAAAGTCTCACACTCCCCTCCCCAAGTTCAGAGCTCAACAGCCAATTGTCAGATTTTGAAAACCAATGCCCATGGTTTTCTTCATGGACAGCATGTGAAGATCCTGTTTCCCTGACTTGCCATGTCTGAAGAGTTTTATGACTCAGCACATACTGCTGAAGCATGACCCTCCCATTTTCACACTTCACCTATTCTCAGAACTCAAACAGAAATTTGAGTCTTCAGTGCTTTTCACGAAGTTAAGAGACAAGTAAATCTAGAAAGCAGTAATAACTTCGCGGTTATGGGAGGCTGCAGTCATGACCAAATCCAATCCTGATTATCTTACAAACTTCTCAGAAGCAAGCATATGCAGGCTGGAGCAATTACAGACTGTTTTGGTGAAGTATTCAAGGAAGAAACATACATAAACTTGTGGTCTGAATGGAAAAAAAAAAGTCCTTGTTAAAGTTCCATGCCAATACAGCCGTTCTTGTACTCCAGGTAGGTTATGGCACCTTTTCTAGCTTTTTTGGGCTTTTAGTTGTACACAGGACAGCCAAGGAATTAAAATAGATAAGAGCACCTTAATTTGGACTGTCTCCATGAAAAAGAAAACAATCTTTCAATTTTTTGCCTTGTGTAACTACGTGTGAAAATTAGCAAAGGAATTAAGCAGGACAGAACAACCAGCCCTTCACAGCAAATAACATTGAAAAAAAACAGAGTAACCCTTGGGTTTTTTTATGATATCCCTTCTGTAACAAATTATTTGATGTAACACAGAGGACTGTTATTAGGTTACTTATTTATGATGTGAAAAAATTGACAAAGACACTTTTTATTTCTTCAAGCATTGTATCTGAGCAGGTGGTTGTCCCAAACTGTAATACTTCTGCAAAAAAAATAACTAGACACTGTATCAGAGGATAAAAGGTTCTGACAAGCCTTTTTCCTCTTCCTTAAATGAATTTGGAAACCAAACCAAACCCCAAGCACAGAAACAATTTATTAAAAAAACAACTAGTTACAAACACTTGTGAAGGAAAACTACAGTGACTACTGTCACTCACATGAAGTATGTTTGTATCAGAAAAATAGAAATCAAGGAAATCATTCTAGAGGATATTCAGCATGATCCTAACTTTTCTCAGAATCACACTTCCAAATCAAATTTCTCCCCAGGGGTAGAGATATCTGAGGAAACCCAGAAAATTTAAGTGGTAGACTGAATTATTTAGGCTGACTTTCAATCAAGACCAGTATTCAGTATAACCTCTGTAGTCATGAAAATCTAGGCTGGTACAACTTCTTTCAACTATTATACTATCATTTGTCCATTTAATAAAGCAAAAATTCAATTGACTTGATATGGACCACTGGGATATGTTATTTAATAGATTTGCCTTTTAATTACATGTTTCATAACAGGAGGCTATAAAGTGCTTTGGAAATAATGAATGAAAAATTGCATACTTAAAATGAGTTTCAGTACGTTTTATTATAACTGCATCAGACTATTAAAAGAACAAGTATATGAATATGGTTTTACAGGCCTCCCTTACGATATGCTGAATTTGAATGAAGTTGTAAATGGAAGATAAGAAATTTTCTGCAGACAAACGAAGTTAAAAAAGTAAATTTTGCCCCATACTATTCTTAAATTTTGATGGTGAAAACAAAAATGTTAGTATTTCTCTCCTTTATGCATAATTCACATTATCTGCATCAAACCTGAAATTAGATAATAAACTGTTTGAAAGAAAAGTCTTTGTATCAAAGCACAGTCAGTGCAACAGCATAGCTGGTCTGGTTGATGATTTTTGCCCTGCTGGAAGGGCAAATACCCCTAGCAGTTGAGACCTTATACTAAGCTAAGATCCCAAATCAGACACAAACTTGAAAAATTTTTTCACTTTCATTATTATTTGATTTGGTAGACTACAGGTGCTCCCCCTATATGACAAAAATAGGGCTTTCTTTTGAATCAGGGATCCTCATTAAAACACAAAAAAAGAATGTAGCTTACTGAATACAGTTTATCTGAATTGAGACATGCAAACCCATTGAGCAAGATCCTGTCGGGCAGTCAATAAAAATGCTGACAGCTTCTCTTTTCATACAATATAGGCCTAAATGCTAAAGGACAGATCACCTGAAATTTGAAATAAGACAACTATGGTCATTTTTGATGGAAAGCTGAATAAGAGATTCTGACCTTACTACTCTGAACAAGAGAAGAAAACTAAAAGTGCTGGGGGCTGACAATCAGCTGTTTTATCTGAGTAATTTCTAGAATATTCTGCTTTTGGGTTGGATGTTGGTTTAAGTCCCGAATAACCACAGAAGATCAGTCAGAACATTTCTGATAGTCTTTATACAAAGGCATCAGAAATTTTAATCTAGTTCTCACATGAAACAATTTCACTGTCACTGCAATAAGCTGAGCTGTATAGACCCAGGACTGCACAGAGACTGAACTGACTTGACAGAGTCCCACAAGAAGGAACTAAGGCACTTCAGAAGGACAGTCTATGGGAGACAGGAGAAAACTACTATTGCTATGACCCATGCTATACCTGTTCTATATATATGAAAGAACTTACTGCAGTATCAGCTACCCATCATGAAGGCTGAGCTTTTAGTTTTCATTTTCATTTCAGTTTTCATTAGTTTTCATTAATCATGACCAAAAATGTTTCCTGATCTCCTATTAGTATTCAGGTTAGCTAGTTTCACCTCAAAGTGCAAACCTTTATGCCCATGCCAATCCTAGGAGCACACAACGGAAGACTACCAAAACCTTTCTAGTGAGTAGTGCCAAGTTGTTCCCACTGTCCAGCTACAGGCCTAAAGTTAGGAGCAAGGATAAACCCAGGAATTTAGGAGGGAAGTTAACACCTATGAACTTGCTGCAGTGCGTTTTTGATGTTAAAAGACTTATCAACATCTCATGCTATATAAAATATTTACCTTAATTATAAACCCAGAGTTGCATACAATATTGAAAATGCACTTTCATGACTTGCTTACAGTGAAGAGCACATACAATAGCAAAATACTGTCAATATAAAAATTTAAGTTGAACAAGTATACTTCTGTAGGAGCATTATCTCACATGCTTCTGAATCATGGAAAACTTAAAAAAACAAAACCAGAAAGGTGCACTGAGGGATGATTAGTAGCTGGTAAGCAACTGAGAACAGCAATGTCAAAGCTGCAGAAATGGACTGATGAGGCAGGTAAGGCTGACAAACTTACTCTGAAGCTGTGGCTGAGGCTGCTGGAAGGAAAGGGGCTGTCCGAACACAAATGGACTGTGGACTAGGGAAGAGGGAGGTTTTGCAGCTTGATCAAAGATGGAAGGAGCTGGGAGATTTGGCCGTGACTGAATGGAATTCAGTATGGCACTCAGTTGGTCACCTGTAGTGGGCGAAACAGTCAAAACTACAACCTGTTACCTGTCATTGTCCAGAAAGGCAGAGTAAAATGGTGCTCAATTAAAGTTTAAATGATGATAATAGAGAAAGCTCATAAATCTTATTTATCTGGTTGTAGCTAAAAATAAAAATCTCACTCCATGCATGGCAATAAAATTAGGGAAAGTACAAGCAGGGTTTTTAAGGATCATGAATATTTTAGTGCAATTATTTAAAACATTTCAAAATAGAGATTTATATTCACCTTGCTAAAAAATGAAGAGCAGCCAAAGAAAAAAAATCCCTAGCATTTACAATAATACACACATGCAACAGAACATGCAGAAAAAGATTAGAAAAACTGATGAGAAGGGAAAGCTACGATGTACTTAGGCTTTGGCAAATGTATTTCTGTGCCAAGGCTTTGGTAAATATTTGCTCATTTTGGCAAATATCTTTAGAAGTATTCAGTCATGCTGTTATTCAAGATCAGACTGAAGATAATTTAAAAAGCCTGTAAGTACCACTTAGGAACTGGAACTGGTTTTCTGAAGAACTACATCCATTTGTTCTGAGACGAATGAAGGCCTTCAAAAAACTAGCGTGTTAAAAATAGAGTTTTAATTTTTGAATGCCAATTCTCGAAAAACTATGTGAGCATTAGAAATACATGATGCCTCAGTAAGAAGGCCACACCACGTCATAACTTGAAGTATACTTAGTAATGTGAGGTGGGAGAAACCAACAGTTTGAGACAATCTCATATTTGAACCATCTTCAGGCAAATCCTAACAATGTCACTTTATTCTGCAAATTCCTATCATTTTGACAGCTTTCTAGAAAACCTAGTAAAAAAAATTTAGCAGCCAATATAAAATTTACGACTTACTGAATTGAGAACATTTTTTGATGATTATTAGTTTTCTTTTCCTGGATTTAGGGAAAGACCAGTGGGTGTACAAAACCTAAGAACTCTGAAGTTAAATTTATTTTCTTGATATTTTGGGTTCAAAAATGAGAAGATAAAAATACCAGAAAATGGCTGTAATGCCCTTCTAAATAATAATTTACAGGAATCAATAAATCAATTTTATTTAACTGTTTTGAAAGTAGCATGCCTAAAAAATGTTGGAATCTGTACTTCAGCAGCAATTGTTCCTACCTGAAAAACCTACAAGTGATTGAGGAGCCTGGTCTAGTGGGCATGGGGGTGGAACTAGATGATCTCTAAGGTCCCTTTCAACCTCAACCATTCTATGATTTACATGTTTGACAGACCTCTATTTTTCTTAAATACAACATGCCTATTTCCTAAAATGAGTAATCATTTTTAAAGGGAAGAATATCCGAGAAGAGGCTGAAAATCATCTGCCCACAATAATCAAACATGGAGGTGCGTAGGGCCATTCACAAGGAATATTAAAAACTTGCCTGCAATGTAGACAGCTGGAAGAGAGAAGACATTGCTAAATCAAACAGAATCATTGTGGGAGTCATGTCTTCTGTCTTGCAGGTAATACTATGAACATGGGCCTATTACATGGAGATCTCTACACTTGACCAATCATTGGAAACACTCATGGATGACAATTAAATGTTAAATGAAACTCAGGTATCCCTACAGAAGTACTTTTAAGAAACAAGCAGCTCCAAAAGAAGTGCTACATTCAGAAATTCCCCTAAGAGACTGTTCTTGTGCTTTCCATGTTTTATTTTCCACAAAACTCAAAAGCTTCTTATACCTGAGAATACAAAAAGACTGCACATAATTATACAGCTGAAGAATTCGATTTCTGGGGAAGCAGAACCATTATTCTGTCAATATAATCACCATGAACTCACTGCTCTTAGGCAATTCAGAAGGAAATACAATACACAGAATGAATAAAGTCATCTAGCTGAGTTGTTCATTCACACTAAACATCACAGCTTGAGGGGATATTGAGAGAATAATGCATTTAAAATGGTATGGAATCCAATGCTAGGAGTAGCTTCCAAACTTTCTGTAACTGTATTATCCCAAAGAAACACCTTTGAAACTAAGATATAGTACAGAGAATCACAATGCCTTCAAGAAACTGAGATGCCTGTTAAATACAGCATATTGATCTCCAAAATTTTATCTTACACAGAAGAAAAAACTGTTTCCTACTATGCTTTTGCAGAAAAAAGAATAGATAATATTTGCACTATTACACAATAGACATCAAGAGACAAGCTGTAATACTGCCTCACATCTGTTTTTGTGATTCAACCATTACTTTGAAATTACTCTGGCCAAACTAGAAAAACCAGTTCTGGTATAAAAGGCCCTATAAAATAAACAAACAAAAAATGTTCAACTTTTCAGCCTTCGTCCAAAAAAAAAAAAAAAAAGCATGGGCAAGTATGAACCATTCTCTAAACAGTAAACTACTGTTTACTGTGAAATGATAGAAAACTATTTCATGTTGTGACACTAATAGTCTAGAATATTTAGGAATTATTTTTTTCCCTCATCTCCTCTCCTTTAAAATAAGTCTTGAGTTATTATTTAGGAGACCACTAAGAGCATATGCTGATGTTAAAAAACACATAGCACAGCTTGGGCCCCTATTGTACTGGCATAGGCAGAGTTGACTTATAGAAGAATAGAACGACAAAGGTCCGTGTTTCAGGAGTATTTCTCAAGGACACCTGCCTGAACGAAAGTTTATTCTGTATTTAAATCTTCTAGACCTAATCAATAAATGAACAGAAGACTAAATGCTGATTAAGTTTATTGTGATGGCTTCTTGATATATATATATACATATTTAGATCTTGCCAAAAAAATAAACCATGACTAAAGGAAACAATTACGTTATGCCAGTAAAATTAAGTAGGTTTTATTTCTGTCCCAGCATTTGTAACTGGTATCTATGTGATAGAAAGGTAACGTCAGTTTTACAACTTCTTTCTGAGTTTTACAACTTTTTTTTGAGGTGTGGGTGTTTTTGAGTTTTATAATTTTTTTGATTTTTACAAGAAATCTCCAGTGGTATCTTTCATCTTGTCAACCCATTAAATGCACTTAAAAAATTGTCAAGACAGATGACAGATGTTTCTGGCCTTTTTAAAATACGTGTTTTCAAAATCAAATTATTTTCTTATCTTGCTTTACAAGTGTGTATTTTCCATTTCAGCATTATGGTTTTGTGCCTACCACTATTGAAAGCCTCAACTGTAACTTACAAATCTCAGATGATCCCTTTTATACACAGTACTTAGATTAAGTGAAATTAAAGCAGAGAAAAAAGCAGTTTCAACATTACCTACATTTAACATTAACTACTGCTAATTTTGAAAAACACCTTGCAATTCATTTTACTACTGCATATGTCTTTTGGAGAACATCTGTAGTGCCTAAAAAAGTAGGAAATGAGTAATAAAAAAAACAAGTTAAGAAAAACATAATTTTTTAACATGTGAGTGTAAAAACATACCTTTGCTATTTCCAAGGCCATAATCAAACCCTTGTCCATTACTACAGCTTGTCCCCTTACTGAAAGCTTGTATTGAAAAAGGACTTGGGGGAGGAGTCTGCACATTTTGATCTAGGAGGACTTGCTCTGTAAAAAAAAAACAAAAAACATCTCTTCAGAATTAGACCTTCTTGGTAACTGATCTACATTGGAAAGATTAGTCACAAGGCAAAAGAGTGATATTTCTTTCCACAGATAGCACTCTTCCTCTGTATTCAATTCTCTTAAAAAAATGCACATCTCTTCTTAAGAGCTCATGCTCTAAAAATATAAAGACAGAGGACTTAATACCACGCAGACTGTTTTTAAGATTGGCTGAATTTCGGCCAGCTGATGAATCAGCCTGGGGTTGCCGTGTCCAATTTCAAGCTCCCCATCAGAAGACATACTGAAATGAGTTCAGCAGAGACCACCAAGACATTCAGAGTGGGCAGTAGAGTACACAACATCTAAAGAGATGCTGAGATGTGAACTTGAGAAAAAGAAAGCTAAGGTGTGATCTTACTGCTCCCTTTGACCGATTATCTAATCAAAAAGTCCAGAGAAGATGAAGCCAGACTTGTCTCAGAGGTTCACAGTGACAGGACAAGAGACAATGAATAGAAGTTGCAGAATGGAAAACTGTGATTAGGTATTAAGAATATTTTTCACCTTAAAGGTGAGTCAATACTCGCACAAGATGTTCAGAGAGGCTGGAGACAGCTAGAAGTTGAGTACACAAGGCTCTGAGCAACCTGATCTAGCTGAATCTGCACTGACAGGGCAGTTAGACAGATGATCTTACCCATAAGTATAAACACTGACAGATCACTCCCTCTCTCATCTTTTAAAGAAATGAAAGTACTGCCCACAGTCTTGCATAGCAGAACTCATCCAGATGGGCTGAGTCTTTCTCTTAAGGAAATAACAGTTTCATAATACCTTAAGGTATTCATATGAAGCATTTAGGGTGAAAAAAAGATATTTGAAAACAGTAAAGACAGTCTGTTTGGAGGGAGATTAATGAGAAGGATGACTGAGTTGGGGGATGGCAATAAAGTTTTTGTGTAGTATCATCTAATTTATATTTTTTAAATTATTTCTAGGTCTTACCCAATCTGAACATGAATTATCAGGAAAGAAATTCTGCATTTTAAGAGAAAGCAATCATACTTTCCTAACTCAAAAAATTAACTAATTTGACCTTAACTTTAAGTACAGTGTTAAAAAACATGTTAATGGATTTTTAACAGGATGCCATGTGAGAGAATTAACAAACTTAACAAAATCAAAAGGAACCTAAATAACTCATTCTGCTCTGCCTTTCAAGAGACACAAGGACTAAAGAAACCTGTAAAAATGAACAGTAAGTTATTTAAAAATTATCCCCATAGCAAAAAAAAAAAAAAAAAGGATGGCTGAAGTCATGGTCCATAACGGGTACACAAGAAAACATGGGAAATATGTTAATTGTTCTTTGCAAAAAACATTTAAACAACTTTCAAGTCCAATTGTGTAACATATAACTCAAATAAAAATACATAAATTATTGTAACACCTGTTCAAAACTCAGATCCTACTTTATTTCTCTTGTTCAGATTGCTTAATTTTATTATGTAAATTTAAACCAAACCAAAACAAAACAACCACTTGCCATCTTCATGTCGGAGGTACTGGTTTCCACCTCTGTCTCTAGCTAATGACCATGCCTCGCCTTCATCACTTTCACAGAACTCTACCATGCTGTTCTTATCCATTTGCACCCACGTACCTTCTGAATTAGTCACCTGATGCACACACATAAAAAAGCAACATTTATTGACTTTTCAAATAATTCAGCAGCATGATTCAGCAACTTACTATAGTATCTGAAAAACACACTCATTCCAATCTTTATATTACAAAGCAAATGTAAATTTATATTACAAAGCAAATGTAAAAAAAAAAAAAGTTTCTTAAATTAAGGCTACAGGCTGAGGCAGACTGAAATACCAAACCTATTTATGGCACACTTACAGTTAGGAGTTATTCCAAAAATCTTAGACCTGTTTATGTTTGGAAGAAGTAAAACACCAACACCAAAACTTTAGAACATCCAAATAAGTCTAAATAGAAACTTGAGGGAAAGAGTCACCAAAATATACCTTCTAATAGATAGCTGCAACAGCAGAATTATAATACCAAGTCATATATGAAAAACTTTTATGATTATTAATTTTTTCCTGACATTATATTTAGGAAATAGCATGACACACTTCATCCTTAAGCCCTTCTTAGCCATAAAATACCACACCTGGACAATCAGGAACAGTAACAACAGTTCAATAACTGAACAAGTTAATACAAGAATACAAAGAAACACGGTAATTTGTTAAGTGGTCCTAGGAAAACATTTTTCAATGAAACAAAATTATTTCAAATAATATGACAAAAAAGTAGAACAAGAAACATAATTTTGTAAGGAATACTGTAACAGAAACACATAAGCAAGCATATTTTAACATTATTCCAATCAACGCAAAAAGGCAAAAGACATAACTGCATTAGTACTTCTAATACAAACCAAAGGTATTTGAGTATCAAGTATCAAAGTATTTATCACGAGGATTGGAAAAGCAAACCTGTACAGAAGCAGATTCTTTTGTTGCGTTTACTACTGTTATATACTGGTATCTATGAAGACATGAACTGAAGCTACAAGGATCCATACCTCGCCCACTGCCTTGACTTTGTTTCCCAGAACTAACATTCCAATTGGGATACCTCTAAGGTTAGGGCAGCTTCTGATGTTGTGACCTGACGGGCCAGTCTTCACTACCTTGTACACTCCAGGTCCACCTCGAAGGAATGGCATATCTTGTTCTTGCATCACCGCTTCCTGTGGACAGTGTGAATTTAGGTCTTTGAAAAAATCATCAGCATTAGACCTAGATTCCTGAGAAATCAAAAAAAGAGGCAAAACAGAACAGAAAAACCTATTAATGCCACCTTTGAACTATTTAGATAAAAAATATTTAAAGACTACAAAAGGTAAAAGAGATACTAGTTATATTGCTGATTTTACTGTGCAATGCTAAACAACCAACTAGGAGTAAATTGCACATTAATTGAAAAGTCACCATATTGCTCTTGAACCAAAAGTAGGATAAGTGTAACAATTTATATAAAAGAAATAGCTCATATCTAACATTGGAGTGAATCGTTTTAATCTAACTGCTTTCACTAAACCTTGTTTCACACTGAGATTTATCAGGTCATTCCTCCTTCTGTATTTGTGAAATTTTGTGAATGTCTGGGGCTATGTAAAGGGAATTTGAACATTATCTCTCTCCATATGCCATGCTTCTTTTCCTGATTTCAAATTTCACAGACTTTTAAATGCATATGTAACTATTACTGCATATTTATTATTTTCACTATGACAATAAAAATGGTCTGCAAATTTATCCCATCTCATATTAATTACAGATGAAATACATATCCAAATCTGAAATGAGAAAATACTTTCTGAATTTTTTATGAAGAAAAAGTGGGGGGAGGAAAAAAGAGAAAAATTAAGACTGATTTTTCAGGCAGCCACAGCTTAATAAAAATGGTATTGTACAGAAAAATATGAGAGATTGGAGTAAAGAACGTGCATTTGTATCAGAAGAAAGCAAGTGAGAAACAGAAGCGGGCTCTATTATGCCTCTAATGAAAGTCAGAGGTGCTTTTAAAAGAACATCTGAAAGTTAAGAACTATATCATATCCTACTGGATGAAGCCAGTGGTTCACCTAATTCAGTATACTGTGTTCAGCAACAGCAATAGAAGATGCTCGTCACAAGCAGCATACAAGCCTTTATTAGTAGTCTGTCCCTTATATATCAACAGCATTTAAAGTACTTTTATTATAGATGTTAGAGGGTATACCCTATGTTCTTTAGTGTATTTTTATGAATCTCATTTCTATAAATTTAATTTATTAATTATATGCTGGTACTTTCTGCCTTGATATCTTCCAGGAATTCACTTCCTGCTATGTAAAAGAATACTGCCAGATTTAACTCAAAATTCTGCTCATGTTATTTTCTTTCAAATGAATGCAATTTGCTCTGATCTCGTTAACTATCATATTTCAGGGTTGATTTTATTTTGGTAAGAACTCTGTGCACTATCTCCAGACTAACCCAGCAGTTTTTTCATGAAACCTTTATAGAGGAATGGTTCTTTTATGTAAATATGTAACTTACAAAGCAAGGTAACACAAGCTGAGGTAAACTGTTTTGAGAAGAAAAAAAAAAAGACAGTTTAAACATCATTTAGATCTTGCTATAATAAAGCTTGCTATTCTGGGGAAAAAGATTCAGTGGACAAACAAGTTTTAAAATCACTAAATCAAAATGTACAACACAATGCCATCTTCATTATAAAGTTCATATGAAAAAACCCCTGGATCTCAAAATCACTACAGCACTGATACTTAAACACTTCTGTAGTGAGTTTAAACAGGTTAACCGTGCTTAACATAACTTGTTCCTATAATTACAGAATTTTTAAAAAATATTAAGAATTGTTGGAGTATTTATTAAATATCTGTGACTTTACTCATACAAATATCATCATATTAGATGTTGCAACTGCATGTGATGCCTCCAATAACAGAAAAAAAATTTCTGTTTAGAAATTTAGAAAATTCTGCTTCAGGAGAGAATGAAAGCCTTTTTTATGTTACTAGGCCATCTCTCTGAATTTCTAATTTGATTTGTTAAAAAAGGAGAGTGCTACTTATGAATTAAGAAAAATTCAATATTCTGCTCTGGTATTTTTTTCTCATCCTAAAGGAAGAGACACAGATACTGAACTCTATGCAAATCTGCTATTTCCTGTAAAAATAATGCACAGTAAAACAGACTTCAAAGAATATTTAGCATAAAGTTGAGCCATAAGTTGCATTCTGAAAATATGAGATACAGTGTGACTGTTCCTGTAATTTAACTCACCTTGGGGGGTAAAGCTTTGGAAGTCCATGAAAAAAAGTCCAAATCCCTTACTCCTTGGCTAGCATTAAAGACATTCTGAGCAACAAAGTTTAAAAAAAAAAGACATATATGAACAAAGAAATGGGAACAAAGAAATACTGGAGGAAGAAGCTCAAGGTACTATAATGCAAATTTTCTCCACAAGTAAATTTTCTGGTAGAATGTTTTGCAAAAAGGGAAAAGTTTTGTTTTCCTAATCAAGTCACCTGAGTCCATTGCTCACCATGGCAAATCATCCATTAAACAGAAACAGTTTAGTATGTCAGAAGCTCAAAATGGATGTAGTGTGTCATGCCATTTACTGAAATTAAGAGCCAGACATTCTTACAAAGCTTGAGACTTCATGCACAGAAAAGTCCCCCACTTCTGTTACAATGAGAACAGTAATTGGTCCCATCACCAAACCAGTTTTCTATCAAGCTGGTGTGCTGTTCTGGAAGGTAATTTCAACTAGTGCAAGACAAGTGCACATGACATTTTAGTCACCAAGTCAGAATTGAAGAGAAGCAGAAGGGCTAAGCTCACTGTTGCTGAAAGCAGTTCACTTACACAGAATGATTTCACAAGTTTGCACACCAAAATTGTGCTCTCTATCAGAGCCAAAAATTTTGGTGCTATACAGAGAACAATCGCTAAGATTTCATTAATTTTGTAAAATATACACAACGAATTTACTATTTTGTTATGAGTGATCATACACCAAATACAGCTGCCAGAGAGAATTCACTAACTTTATAACCAATATTAATTGGTTATTAACACTTTATTAACACTACAGAAACGAGCACTGCTAGTCTGTGCGTTTTTTACTCCCACAGAACAGTGAGGACAGCATTTTTTTCATCTGGAAAACATGAAAAAGAAGCCATCTTTTCTCCATAAGTTGATTTCTACTCATGTCAAAGAAATTGTCACTGTTCCTGTCAAATGAAAGAATTAATAGCATATATACAGCAGTACTAATAGTATTTATGATGGAATCCCTTTGACGAAGCATCCATTTTATCTATACGAAGAGAGGCATCAAAATCTAATTTCCTATTCCCATTCTGATATGGGAACCAAGTGAAATCCCTGGACAGGGGTCACATTAAAATTTAGCAGTAGTTAAAAGTAGTGAATCCTTTCAAGCAGAAATAAGTACAAAAGACCCTTAGCATGCTTCATCTGTATTCCTTGAAAAAACACTAACATGTTAAAAGTAAGTAAAACCACGCTTTTATCTCATGATAGAAGCAAATTATGTAGTTATATACTGTTTGCAAACATTGTTTCAGTACTAAAAATGATTTGCCACTTTGACAAAAGAAGGGAAATTGTCAAAACACCAGCATTTCTTTAGAATTGAGTACTTTTACCCAAAATTGAAGGAGGTACCAAAGCAGTAGCGATATATGTTTTGGGGCTTTGGGAAAGGTGAGAAGGGTATTAGACAGGAAGACTGGCAAAGCAAAGGCTTACCAATTTGACATAAAACCATGACAACTATAAAAAAGTCTGCATTTACACAATGAAAGTGTACTTCATAGGCATCCAACGTACTTAAAGTGACTGATTATATTCCTTTGCAGCACATCTTCTATTTTCTGATGGACTTCTCCTTTACAGAGAAACATGGACTACCCATACCTAAAATATTTAAATAGTTTCAAAGAGCTATTTTTCTACATCATAAAGTTCTATATGTCAAACATACAAGGGAAACCGAGACCAGTGAAGTGGAAACATTCTGCCTTTGCAACACCAAGATCAAACTAGAAGCCCTCCTTTGCTCTGGAAGCTTGAGAGCTTCCTGGCCCTTAGAACACTGTATGCCAGTTTAGATGAATAGATCAGAAACTACTACAGAAAAGCTTTATATTTAGCCCTTCTGCTAACATCTGTAGACTTAGTTTATTTTTTCCTTTCAAACTTTCCCTTCCAAGAACTAAAACTAATTTCAGGAATTCATAATTCTTTCAATAAACTTAAGTTTCAGAAAACAAACAAAAAAACACTAACATTTAAAAAAATTACTTTGTTTTGCCACTAAACCCCAGACCATTAGGAAGCATTTAAAAATCTCAGTTAATATTCCTTTTCAAAGGTAAGGCTTAACTTAACCAGCCATCTTGACATTTTACCCAGCATAGTCTTACTCTCCAATTGCCTTCCATCATGCTTAAAACAACAGTGGAAATCTCTTGTGAGTGTCCTCCAGTGATTCCACAAAACATTCAGCTCTCTGAGGGTCTGTGGTCAAAAACTGTAACCCACATACTAGTTTTGGTTCTTTCCTCCACTGCAATAATGGTTTGAAAAGCTTGAGTTTCTCATCCCTGGCTGCCTATGGTGACTGGGGAATATAATAACGTAACTGGGCACCAGGGTACAGTATTCCATCGTTTTACATTTCAAATGAAGCAACCAAAAGCTTCTTTAGAATATGACTTTTTTAAAATCAAGTTCCAGAGCTTAACCAAGATAAAATTCTATTTCTTCCTAGTGTGCACTGTTCCACATTACATGCATTTTTTCCACTAAGTGCCCTGTGTAATCATGAAAACATAACTATAAGCATAAGGAACTCCAATATTTTTTCGAAAACAGTTAACTGAATGCCGTAAGACAGAAGGAAAAGTAAGTACCAGAGATGGAAGCGGCTTGTCTAAACCCCACAATCTATTGAATTCAGTCTTATAACTGTATCACCTACAATGGATTGGATGCACAATTTCAGATCAGAGGCTGCACAGCAGCTCCTTGTGCGAGGACAAGAGCAATAAATGAAGAGCATTGACTTTGAAGACTTTCTAAGACAGTAGATGGCCAGTGCTCAAATAAATGAAACACTGGTAACTACCACAGATCTCGGCTGTCCTGTGATCATTTATCTTTAAATATAATAGTTTTGATAAAAATAGACAGAATCAGTGTATTTATGAGATCCACAATATTCAGTGTTTGCTTTATCATAAAATATCTAATGTCAATATACATAATATGTAGATAAAATATATATGCCAAGAAGAAAAAAGGCCAAAATTAACACTGCTGAAAACCTCTACTGTTTTTCATTTGTTCACTGTTCAATTAATACAGTGAAGAAACAGAATAAAATTTTTTTAAAAAAATACTTTCAACAC
>JAWWMP010000001.1:68447063-68528625 GCA_035047865.1 Dendrocincla tyrannina
ATTTTTTTAAAAAAATACTTTCAACACATTTTACAAAGCCTATGAGATTTTATTTACATCAGGGATGATTATAAAAAGCTGCATATTTAAACAAAGCAATGTAATCGGAGTTGACAAGTCTGCACACTTGTGAGTTGAATAAAAATGGAGCCTAATAAAAGTAATGCGACATCTCTTAGAGTGGGGAATACAGTGACTAATTCAGCCAGTTGATCTTTCATTTTTATTTTTAGTCACATGAGAGACTTTCTCCAGTGTTCTTCTTAAGCCAATATTGGTCAAACAGCTTGGATTCAAAACATCTTCTACATTAACAATTATTTTTTTTTTACTACTTTCTGCTCCTTATGTCATTCAGTTACCCAAATCAAAAGAACAGGATGAGCAGATATGGATCATATCACAATTTAATCTAATGACCTCTTAGCATTTATTACTTAATTGAACATCTTTTGCCACAAGTCATTCACCTTTAGAGGAGTGTACTGATCAAATCTGACAACTTAAAAACACAGCCCTTTTTTTGCACAGTTCAGGGAAAAAAATTTTTTTAAACATTTTCAGCTTTTTTCAAATTTAAAAATTAGATAGCTAACTTTTCATCAGAAACCAGCTTAAAATACTCCTCTTGCACATTCCTTCATCATTAGCTGCCTTTTTAAGACTTTTGCCATGTTGAGTGCTGCTTATTGATCAGAAGCCAAGAAAGCACGTGACTTAACTTGTGTCATTTATGATGTAATGTAACCGGTTCCTTATACTCAGGCATACCTAACAGGTTCTAATAGACTAAATGGTACCAAAACTAATTCAAGAAGCGTTTCAGAAGAGAGACAATCTTTTATCTGAACTTTATAGAAAGCGAGACGTTTGAAAATGGAATGCTGTCTTTCACATTTGATTGCACCTAACCTACTTTATCCATATGAAATTTTAATTCTCAGGATTATATTCTCAAGATTGAATGTTCCATTATTTATGACAGCCATTTCCTTTACGGGTTTTCTCAGGGAGCACAGCATATGCTTTCTCTAGAACTGAGTGCTAGAGCTATATGGAGTATGCCAACCAGGAACTTCTTGCTAACCACAAACATAACTGCTGAACTCAAAAGTATTCCCTTCAACAATTAAAAAAGTATTGAATAGCTAAACTAAAAAAACCCTACACAACTAAAAAAAGTCTAGCATTATATAATACCCACCCAGATGTACAAAAGTTAATTACTTAGTCAAGGTGAATTCGTTTTTATCATGGATGAACTGGTAAAATTCATCTGCTGCATAGAAATATTAACATTTCATGCAAGTATTAATATAGCAATTTTCTAATGGATATCAATTTCTAAGGCAAAAAATACCGGCAAGATTTTAAGCAAAGCTTAACTTTTTTCCATGTTTTTCACATATTCTACAGCAAACTAGATACACACTGTGACAACAGGCATATTTGAGTGACTGATGTCTGAGTACAGAAATAATTTGGTTCCCAAATGCAACACTAAAGTAATTCTCCAAATAAGAATTCTATTGAAAGAAATCTCCAAATAGAAGTATGCCAACAAATAATGTATACTCAAGAAGGTGAACAGGAATAAGACCTAATCACATGATACGAGTTTTTGACAGAACATAAGCTGCAGCCACAAGTGACTACGAATTTCCAGATCTGGCTTCTAGCAAATAGCTCAGTTTCACTGGAACGGGGAATATCTCAGTTTTTCTATAACTGAACAGAATGATTTTACTGTCTGGAAGTGTTTAATCTCTCAAAACTTTTGCTAACTATCTTCAACTGCAGCAGAAGCTCACTCATATAAGATAACAACTCAAATCCAAACAGCAGTACCTGCAACTAGATCTAGTTCTTACATTCTGCCTAGAACAAACCAAGGTTCTTCTCACTCTGGGGAATGCATGAAAATAGATGAGCCAGAAAGGCTTGCATTTCCATAAATTTTTTAAGAAACACTGGTTTGGCTAATACAGTTTTTTTTTTGTCTTTTACATTTAATAAAAAAAGTATCTTATTTCCAGAAAAAGTGTAACATTTGAACTGTAGTGATTGTGATCACCATGAAAGTTATTCAAATAAATTATGCTTACTCTTACTATAAATTCGATTTTTTACTCAGTCTTAAAATTCTGGGATTCTTTGACTAGCTAATAAATTGGTAACTTAAAAGATTCAGGTGTAAAACTCACAAAAAATATACACATAACCCAGAGCCTAAAGAACATTTTTTTTTTTTTTTTAAAGTCCTCAGCTACACTGATTCATTGTAGGCTTCAAGCCTCTACTGAAATCATGGCACCAGTGGACCACTTTACAGACAATGCCATCTAGCATCAGAAACACCTGGTGCAAACCACCATCTGATACTATTCTATTTTTGTTAGAGCAGTCCTTGCATTTCTCTTTGTTGTCTAGGATAAGAGGCTTCAACATAAAAAGCCTCAAACCTTTCTACACTCCACCCTCATTACACAATAGCCCTCACATATTCAAACATGTTTAAGGTCTTATTTGATAGCTAAAATATTGTTTACCTCAGGACTTATTTGCAGCCTTAATTAAAGAAAGTTTTGTAATGAGGATAGAGTGTACTTTTGGACATTTTTCAAAGGCACCTTTTACTTACGTCAACAGGTACCAGAAGGCTCTTGCCAAGATGTTGGTTAAAAGACAGACACCAGGCTTCAGTGTAACCATTCATGTTAGGAACATACTTCTTTATTGTCTCATCATTCAGCCTCAGCCAAACACCATCATCATTGTGGATCTATGGGAAACAAGCAACAAAAAGGAGCCATGCCCTCCTGTAACTGTTCTGCAGCTAGCAAGGATGAACAGATTTCAGACAGACAGACAATAGTAGCAAAGAAGCAATAATCTTTACTATGCTGATAGAATACAAGCAGAGGTAAAGAGCAATATCAACAAAATCAGAATTCCAAAGCAATGGGAGGTATATCTTTTTAGAAGTCAAGGTGTAAAGATAAATTTAAATCAGATCATGCAGTAATAAGAATTTCTTTCTGAGAAAAGGAAGTCAAGCCTTCATAAGCTACATAAATTCCCCACTTTTCATTTTTCCACTGCTGATATAGTTCTGTAAATTGCAAAAATATTCTTTATATATGAAATTATATGGTAAGAAGAATACATGCATACTAGTCTAACATACTAGTTAGATCACTATACTAGTGCTCTTTCAGATCTATAAGTGAAAGATATAATGAAAAGGACAGCTACATCTGAATTTTTGTGTAGAGCTCAAATACTAAGCCATGAAAAGCTAAATTTTAAGAGACATTATTATAAGATGAACTCTAGGAATTTTCTTTTCTTGTGTCAGTCTCAAATGTTTGTTACATAGGTTCTGAAGTAAGTAAATTAAAAGGAAATGACAGCTTGAATAACCAGATTAGTAAATTTAGATTTTTGCAATTTATGCTAAGTGGTATATGGCAACATCTAAACATGGCAAAACCCCCATTTTTTTGCATGAATTAACTTCACATCTTAGCCCAATTTTCAGTAGAAATGTCTTATTGATTACCTCGTCAATGAAAGTGATGGATCCATTGACTTTCACTATGCCTATTTGCTCACTTTGAAGGGAAGGGTGGCTACGGATACGAAGCCCTGCACTGTCCTTGGCCACAAATTTGCGAACCTAAGAGAAGCAAAGAAAGACAGTAAGGAAGAAAAAAATTGGAACAGAGCTCTCAGAGTAAAAAGAAATAGGTTAACAGATTCTGAAATGCCAGTGACAAGACGGCAGTCATAAGAGTTACAGTTTGTTGCTAGTTTCCCATGGCTGCTGTGAAAAACTTCCATTTTTTTTTTACTATAACCAATAAAACCATAATGTTCAAAAAACCCTAAATGTAAACATGTATTAACTGAGTCTTGGAAATACTTCTGTTATTCCCTACAATGATCAGCACAAGCTTCTGAGTCTTTTAACACACATATTTTATTCATTCCTGCAAGTTTCAATGGATTTACCTTTTCAAGTTTAATATTCCTCCTAACTGACCAGCCTGGGATTCCCATTTCTTAGTTGTGCTACCATAATATTCTCTTTAGTCTCTTCAGCTTTTCGACCAAAATTTGGCTATTTTCCTTAGCTAAAGGATTTAACTAGCCATTTTAAAATAGAAAAGGAACAGATCTTTCTACATTTTAATTTTCAATTAGCTATTTCAATAGTTTCTCCTTTTTTCACAGGAAGGTTAGAGCAGAGGCTCCCTGTTATTAGTTTGACTTGTACAACTCCCAAAATCTCCCAGTTGTTATTCATTATCATTTTTTCACCATTGAAACATATGAATGCACCTGTCCCATAAAGAACAAATATAAGCCATCCTTTTGGTCTCTGGTTTTAAAAGGTGCACATATGCTATGCATATGGCATAAAATAATTTTCTTGGAATGTTACTTTCAAACTCCACAGGTAAAACCAATAAAAGTATCAATGGAAGTATGAACTTAATCTTTAATTTTTAATTTAACATAAGGCACAGAATGATATGTAAGGAATAAACTCTGTGAAAGATAATGAAAGGTAACAGTTAAGTGCATCATTTTTTTCTTCTAAAGAATCTGTTTATTTTAAGAAACGGTATTTATTGTAAGACTAATTAAAAACAAACAAAAAACAAAACAAAAAGTAAAACCAACAAAACAAAAAAAAACAGACGCATGTAAAGGATTTCAAATGTAACATACTCCAAAATGTGCAAGATTTTGCTTATTAACAATCCTCTTACTCAAAATATTTAGATTCCCTCAAGAGACAAAACTAAGACTTCTTTGCAAAAGTATAAGGCTGAATCATTGCTGACAGCATTCTCAACGCAGACAAGCCTATAAAGAAAGCTTTGCAAATCAGGGGTCCTTGCATTATTAGCCCAAAACGTTACTTCAGAAAATCATATGACAGTTTGCTACAACCTGGATTAAAACCTGTAATTTAGAGGAAGAACTCACACTCAAGATTACCTGGAAAGAGCATTTTCCTCCTTTGCAGCAGCTAACTAGTTAACAGAGAATTTCAAGTTATAACTAGAAACTGTTTAGGGATCAGACAATACAACAAAAAAACGATTAAGAGTTCTCTTATGCTCATTTCTGACCATAATGAAAAGCTTAATTGTCTGTGTCTTCTTTCTGATATTGCACGTCTTTGCTTGGCATACTTCTGTGTGGCACAGTGGTCCAGTAACTGTACCACAATATCCCCACAGTCAGCTCCTCCATGGAGCATACACCAACTGGATTCCAGCTAAGGAAGTGACTAAGGCAGAAGGCCTTAGCAATTAGGATGCACATCTCCCTTACAGTGCACAGCAGTTTTCAAGAGCTCTGCTGCTGTGTTTTCTTATTAGACAAATCTGAAAAGAGGTTCACCTTGCAGAACAGGAAGAGGTAGTGTAAGGGTAAAGCAACCTTAACAAGGGGATTGACCTTCCATGAAGGGATGAGGAAAAAACACCCCCAGCCCAGAGCTTTTGGGTTTAGTGGCTGTTTTTTTGTTTTTGCAACTGATGCCAGCTACTTGTTCAGTCACATCAGGACAGTAGAAACAATCAAAACATGTTAGTGATCAATCACTCTGGTACAAGTCTTGCATCTCCAATTTCAGCTAAATTAGGACTGCTTTCTTCTTGGTTCCAACTACTGTGAATTACATTACATAGCTTCAAAGAATGTTTTCCTCGATAGGATGTGGAATGGAGTTTCCTGCAAATTAGTTAATTTAAGCTTCACAGTCAGTGAAGCAACAGTTCTTATGGGACATGTACCCCAGGTTGGATACAGATAACTGTCATAATCTCCCCTTTACTAAGTTGGATGGACAGAAAAAGCACATTTTCAGCTGACTTCAAATAGCAGAAAAAGAAGAATACAAATATAAAATCATTATAGTACTCATTTTCAACTTGCAATTCCAGTAAGGTTTGACAACAAAATTGGAATGTCCCACTACCTCAATTAAAATATTTTGACGTTTCTACTTGAGAAGAGATCACCATTGAGAATGTACTGTTACATGTTCTTTGGTTACAACTATCTGAAATTTCTGGCTGACAAAGAAGATGGAGAAGCCTTTAGAGCTGAAATAAGCTCTTTTCCTCAGTAAAATGTGATTTGGTGTATTGGACTGCCTCTGACCGACACATGTCTAATCTGCATTCTTGGCTTCTGAAACACGGAGCATAGTGCAATTATTACCTTTCTGTATTATTTATAATACTGCTGTTCATACACAAAGAATTACCTTAACCTGGTTTGTTACGTGATTTATTATGACACAGAAGAAAGAAGACTGATTATTTACCATGAAAGGTCTAGTTTAATTGTGCAGCAGGCTCTACAGACACTATATACAGGAGAAAGAGGGCTCCTTTTTCAAAGACACTACACCTTGGAACAAGAAACAAGACATGCAAGTAGAACAATGTAGGGAGACAATGAAACACTAGGTAATGTCTCAGTATACCAGAGGATTAACTTTTGTCATGTACTTTTAACTATTATGAAAATTGCAAATTGACAACATGAAGTTATGTGAACCAGTCATCACAATTTCCACTGCAATAATTGAAAAGAAAGATAAAACTTCCATCCAGCTGTTTATCTCATCTCAAACCAGATGTCTCTCAACTTGGTGATGGCAAACAACACATACGATGAACAGCCTGGATAAAGGTATCATTAAGTTGTGTGAGATAAATCTCCTCAGGTAGGAATTGGGACTTTTAATTAAGACAATGAACTAACCAGGAAGTCTTCCTTCCAAGAGAAGGGAGAAAGTCTGAAAAGTCTTAGGTAGAAAATAAAATAAATTGCAGTGAGGGATAAAATATTCCAAGGAAACTGTATTTATTATTTTTATTTTCAGGTGTGGCTGCAGGGAGAAAGAATCTTGTTAGTGGAAGAATAAGATGTTGGACGCATTTACAGACTGGGGTATTATACAACAAAGTTACTGTCTCTAGATTATTCTGAAAGCTGGAAAAAAGTAAATCAGGATGTGCTGTATAGGTAAGAAGTCAAACACCTGATCTTTTAGTAACTATGTATTTCTTAACCCCCTTCTCAGTTGTAATAAGACAGGGAAGGGCAACCTTGTGGTATTTCAGAATTCCACATCTTTTTCATACAAGTTTATTCCATGAAAAAAACATTCAGTACCTCATTTAATATCCCTTCCTTTGCATCTAAGGGGAAGTGTAAGGTGGTTCCCTCATTTAGGCATTTTTCTTATAACACTGCCAGACATTTCAGCTTGCTTTCTTTACGTCTATTTTAGTACTTCGGGGTGAAATAATAAGGCGGAAAGATAAGGTGAAATGGGGAAGTCAAAAGCTACAGAAAGCACACATTTAAAAACATCCCACCATTCTAAGAAAGGAAAATATCACTAAAATTATGGATTTAATATTGACTAAAGATCCTTATGACAAAACAAGCAAAATGTTTGTAAAGCCCTTTGTGCAATTAATTTCTTAGTACAATGTAAAAGAAAAGGAACTAATAACAGTGCAGAATTCAGCCTGTGGCTTTAATAATAGTTGTGCAATGTTTGTGTGACAAGCCAAGACAAAGGCAGCTTTTATAGAGCTTCTAATAGTTTCACAGACAGAAAGAAAATGGAATGTTTCATTTTATCCAGTATATTAATTTCAATTCATTCAGCACATTAAAATGATCTGTAAATATCCTTAAGTCTTGCACCATTACTCCATGATAAAGTATATATTAAACAATAGTAAAATTCCCCCCAATCCCACCCAAATATAACTATCTGGCTTTGTTTCTGTTTGTTGGTTTCCCCCACCCCCATTCTCCAAACCTTATTTGGCTGAGGCTCTGCTTTTGGTTTAATAAGTTGGGTTCCAGGAGGTATCATTCCCTTTGGAGGATCTTTTACTTTCACTTCCAGCCCAGCGTCTATAAGCAAACAAATGCTAAGTTTTAAAAAAAGTTTTAAAAAAACAGTCAGCACTTTCAATTATCAACACTGTTATAAAACCAGAAGGTACTGAAAAATATCTTAACGCAGTAACATTCTTGTTTGTGAAGAAAAATACATGTGAAGAACAAACTACAATATAATGGTCTTAATAGATCTTTACAGATTTTTTGTTCCATTTTACAGAATGACCCTTTGAAGAGAAATGTCTTGAAAAGAAGCATCCAGACCTAGCTATAAAACTGTTGGTTTCAGTAACATCATTTAAAAAAAGCATGGAACTAAGAGAAAGAATCTAGAAGCATTAAGAACATAAAAACTTTGAAACAAAAAGAAACTAAGTGTTACCCAGTACTTAAGTAGTTAAAAGTTGACAGAATTATGGATCAAGCATGGGTACATTAAAGCAGAATCACAGAATATTCTGTGTTGGAAGGGACCCACAAAGTTCATTGATTCCAACTCTTTAGTGAATGGCCCATAGAGGGACTGAAGCCTCCAAATTGCTGTTATTCGCATCATGCTTCAACCACCTGAGCTGATTGAGAGGGCACAGTCAGATATTATGACTGAACAAGAACAGAAGTTCCATTGCAGAAAAACAGCACAGGTAAGTATTAAGAGTGTACTCATGTTTTATAATGAAGGTTAACAGTTTGTATTCTAGCATTTCTAAAGTTAACCCTACACAATGATTGAGGATGGTAGAATCTGTGTAAAACATAACAGCAGCTGATTTAAACTACAATGTAAAGCTTGCTAGAGGGATGATACACTGGAAAAAATACAACTGAGTGCAATGGAGGCTCCTATGAAGGCAAATATTCCTGTTTGAGGAACAAAGATAACCATTAATAATGATATTTTATACATCTTATCTTCTATAGTTAACACACAACATAGCATCCCATTCCAGTTCTGTGTGAATTATGTACATTTGTATTTATGAGTATCTTTATGTATTTACAAAAGTTGCTGAACACTGCTGGTAAAGAGGAATTGCTGGTGCTGGTGAACTCACTCCAACCCTCCCGTCAGATTGAGGCCTAACTACAATATTTTCAATGTTTCTACTACCACATTCACCATAGCACCAGTAAGACTAACATGAGAGCATTCAAGATACAGACTGTTTTTTGGAGGGGCACTCTTTCCAGTACATGCTGTAATATCTCACAGTGTAGTCCCTAGGACTAGCAAGGTAACTAAAAGATTTTCAGCAAGGAACAAAAAAACATTTAAAAATTAGTACAAATAATTGAGACTTCAGGTAGGGTCTCAGTTAAGACTACACTTTCTCAATTTTCTACAGCAGAAACGACAATATTTATATCCTGCATCATCAGGAACAGTCTCCCCTTTCCTCAGGTTCTTCACTGTTGGGCAGTTGTTTTTCCCCTTTAACTATACAGCTCTGTCACTCTCAGTTGAAACAAGACTTTTTTTTTCAGCACTGAGATTTGAGAAGAAGAAAGTCTGTTCATCTGGTAGTCTAACTACATTATAAAGACATGATTTGTGAGAATAACCGTGGTCTTTTATTCTTTCGACAAAGAAGAGGGATTTACATAGAAGGCTTCTGAACCTAAACTTGGCTGCTAAGTTTTGCTATGAACTATAATATTAAATCTTATGAGCATCAAGACATAAATTCAGTATACAAGGTGGATATAATATAAATCTCTGCTTAAATATAGTGAAGATTAAGTACCTATTTCAATGCCATCTATAGTAACATGAATGGTATAGAGACCAACAGCTCCAGGAGTCCAGTTTGCACAGTAGGTACCATCATTGTTGACTCTGATCAACATGTTTTCACTGGGCCTAGGCATAAACAAAACAATTGAAATCATTAAACAGTTATTCCTTTCTTGAAGAGCATCTGTAATGTTTAGTTTGGAAACTTCAATTTTTTTATCTAAGAGAACATCTAAATACAATATTTTCCTTCTCAATGTACTAACCTCCTATTATTTACTATGAAAATATAACCCCCATGCCATATTTATTTACAACAAGTGATGAAAGAACACATTCAGAGAGTAGATAATAGAAATAAGAAATCCACATTAGAAAAATATTGAAATAAAGATTTTAAATAAATTTGCTAAATCTAAGAAAAAAATACAGTGATTCTTGACTTTTCTGTTTCTACCTGTTAGTCACAGCTTGTGAGTCTGGGTGTAAGCAGAAGTGAGAGGACATGTTAATTTTATTTCCTATCAAAAAGAAATTCTTTTATGCTTACCTTTTTGGTGTTGGTGAAGCAAAGCGTAGTTCTTCAAAGGAATAATTTTCATATGCCTTTAAACAGATTAAATTCAAACATAAAATCAAGTTATCGGTTATACTACCACCTTGAATAAAAGAAAGCAGAGCCTTTCCTCAAAGAATAAATCTAACTTTACACTCATCAGAAGCATTTATCAGGGAATCAGAAACAAATTCCAAAACTCAAATATATGTATATATATACACACACATGAAAAGAATATCTATACTTTCTCTTTAAATAGCCATTATCTAGATAATAAAGACAGTTACTGCTAACAAAAAGCCTCTGCTCACAGTCAAGTCTTTGAATCTCTTCTAATCTTACTTGTACAAAAAGCTTTTGAATTCAGGTAGTACATTGAAGACCATGTGAAGATAAGAAAACAAATATATTGCAAGTCAAAAACTGCAAACTAGCCCAGTGGATTTATTAATGCAATTTCAAATTCTTTCTTCCTCCTTCAAGTGAAGAAGGATCCCCTCTATATTGAGGTGATACTTCCATCGACCTCCACTACACAAAAGACCAAGTTCAAGTTCACTTCTACACCTTCTTGCGAAATCACTGTTCTGCAAAGCCCCATAAGTAAATAATGGTAGTCCTGGAAGTGCACAAAGTCCCTCAGCAAGAATCACTGTGGGCTGCAACAGCTGCTGAGTTACTGGATTCCCGTGTTAAATCAAAACCAACCAAAGGTGGGATAAGAATATTTGAACATACATACAGATGAGCCACTTTGGGTGTCTATACAGGAATGTAGTTTTGGGTATCAGTCCCCCAAACGTGTCATAATTTATTGTCATGAAGTGAAAAACTAGAGTTTATAATCATATTAAGATGTTTCTATAAAGTACTGATATAACATACAGGCGGGTATAAAACAAAAAGACCAGGGAGCATCTGCATTTTACACTGAAATGAGCGTGCTTAGTAATGCAGGGAAGGAAGTAGAAGAGAATAGTTACACTGTCTTGAATTCATGAAGTTAAAGTTTTGAATGGAAAGCACCTAATCTGAAAGGAACCTTGGGAAGATTCCCTGAAAAGGCATTTAATATGGAAATCAAGCATGTTTCAACAAGAAGAGAGACGCTTTTGGTATCTTACCTTTTTGTGTGTCTGTTAATTTTTACTTTTATCATTATGAATATGCACATTGTTATTATCTCCTAAGAGGACTTTAAAGGAATACTTGCATTTTCATTTTATTTTGGACTGATTCGATTCAAAAAAGATTACACACTAACTATCTAATTTTATGCATTCCTCACTGAAAGTGTTCATCAAATCTAGAAGAGAATTTTTGAACACTCCGCACTTGCACCACCATCATTTATTTCAGAGGATCTAATGCATGACAAGATAGACCACTGTATGAGCTGCATGAGCAGATTTGACACCTCTTACTGGAAAAGACAGAGCAGGTACCCGTGGACAATGGTTATCAGAAATCTCATTTAAGTCCTAAACTGGAATAAATAACGTATTTCCGCCTTGCCTCAAGTCACTTTTAAAAGTGCCAAGTAGAATCAGGCCAAAAATGTTGCTAAAATGACAGTAATTTACCTTCATCATTGTAATGGCAATATATCGAGCTTCTTTTACTATCATTGGCTCATAGGAAGAATCAAGTTTTGGTGAAGGAAGTCCTCCAAAGGTCATATCACTGCTAGGGGAAGCAGCTGTTGCAGGACTCCCTGGTATCCGTTGTACCTTTTTAACTTGTTCTTGTTGCAAGGATGTTTTTTTCTGAGAAACGGGAATAGCTTTGACTTCTACCTGTAGTAAGATGTGGAACAGAGAACACGATTTAGGGAGAACATGCACACACACATTATTTTAGATTTTATGCAGTACAGTGACAAAGTGCTTATAGCACTCCCTGTAAATCCAGCTGTGTCAAAACTCAATATATCTTTGCTTAACAATCTGCAAAGCCAAGCACAGCATCTCTTGAAAATGTCTGTGTAGAGGACAGAAGCACCTGACTGAGTCAGCACGTGATCAGTAAGAGCTGGTGTCAGTTCTGTAAGGCCCAGAGCATTCCCTGGGAAGCAGCACATAATCTCAGATGCCTGGTAATGTTTTCCCACAACAGAAAATGCTAGAAACTAGAAAGACAGCCTTCCCAACAAATGCACAGCTTTTGGAGGGAATCATCAGGGCCTGCTAGATCTGGATCAGCCGTGACCTGATTGGATCTTGGCTTGCTGTGCCACCCCACTACATCAGCACTGTACGTTTGCACTGTGCTTTTCAACACTTATTTTAACTGACTTTTGTCCCCCCAGAAGTACCACAGACCCCCACTAGTGCAGGAAAGCTGTACACAGTCTTCTGAGGAAAAACAGGCAGGCTCCCTGGAAAATAAGTTTGTAAGTTTATGCATTACTGATCCTAAATTTGCAATAAATTGTATTTAAATTCTGCAGTTTTCACAATGTTTTATCAAAATGTGACTTAATTTACTGAAAATTACATCATTGCATTGCACATTGAATGAGTCCAGCAGAATGATGAAATTAAGATTTATGTTACTTTAATACATTTGTGAAGAGTAATTAAGCAATAAATCCAGCAATTACTTTGATAACGTTTTGACATATCCTTTTCCAGATTGATAGGATAAAATCATTACTTAGAGTTTTCTATTTCTTCTGTCACATATTTAAGTAATGACACATAAAAGTTTCACTCAAGCTGTGTTTGTGACTAAGCTGATTCTTGGGTTACTGTTGTAGAACTGCTGTTACTTATTAAGCTTATAGTTCACTCTAAGATAACTCTCAATTATTACACCATATGCAAACAAAAGATTCGAGAGCTTTTATCACAGAAATCATGCTTTTGTAAAAGGTACTTCATCTACTTTGGGGCTTGAACAAAACCAACTACTCCACAGTAACACTGGGCTTTAAAACACAGAAGTAACCTAATATGTTAGAACTACATGAAAGCCATTTTAAGTTTGTTTTGTTTGCATTGCTTTGTTACTTCAAATCAAGCAGCCCACTTTTATATATATCACATAGGTTTTACCCAGAATGTGAGTTCTTCTAACTCTACCTGAGGCTGTCAAGAACAGTTCCTTTCCAGTATTAAAAACCAGTGACTAACTGAACAAACTCAAGGCAAATCCAAGAACCCCACTCTTTGCCAGTTATTTTTATTAATTGCAAAGACAACAGCAACTTCCAAATATTAGAAACAGAAAAGGAAAAAGTACTGTTGTAGTCTAAAATAAAGTAACTATAAGATGGTCCATCAATGTGCTTCTCATTCTTTTCCTTCATCACAAAGTTTATGATTTACACTACTCTTTCCTGGCTTACAAGTTAAAATGGATTCTTGTTACCTTAACACATCAGCAGCAAATCCACTTATGACTGATTATTTCTACAATTACACATATAACTCTTTACAGACAATTATAAATAGCATGAAATATCATTGGTATAATACAGAATTTGATAATTTTGTGGTAGGAAAGTCAATACACTGAATTTCTGAATACCACTTTCTGCCCTATACAAGAGTATTCTGTGGAATACCTACAGTAAAAACTAAAAGACAGCACAATCAAGTAGATGGAACATCCAAGATGACAATAATTACCTTCATATTAGGAACATGAACAACATCCCCATACTGGTCTTTTGTTTGTACTGTGATAACAGTTGGCCAACCACATCGAATGTCATCCTTATTCAAAATCAATGATGTTTTTTGAGGATCAGCATAAGAATCTGGTTGAAGCCACCTACAGCACAGAAAACCACCTAACATTAGAATCTCTTATAGGCACCAGAAAAGAAATTTTTACTCTGTATAAATTTGACTTCCAGCTAAAAAAGGATGCAGAGTGTCTGAATATATAAATGTTTTTACTTAATGTATAAATGAAAACAATACAGCCAAATAGTTTCATTTAATTAATATTTAAAATAACTATTACAGTACTATCATTAGCCATATAGACAAACAACAGTGCAGTTTTACCTTGCAAGTCGTCCACCACTTGATCCTGGTACGCAAGCAATGAAATCCTCCAGAAATGACTGCTCATTGCTTTGCACCTGCAGAGGAAGACTTCCTTCGAGAGCTTCCAAAATGGTTGGTGAGTGAGATAGTGCCAAGCCTTTCCCAAGAATGCCCGAGTGAGATTTGCACACCTGGGGTTTTTTTTGGCAGAGATTAGGGGTGAAAGGATGGAGACATAAACCAGCTTTTCAGTAACGTACATGTTGAATCTTTCCCGCAACATAGACAGTGATACAGACATTTTGGGCATTGAAAACCATTAAAGGAGGAGAAGAATAAACTTTGATGGAATTTTTTTTTAAAAAGTCACAGCTCAGTTTATTAAACAATAATTTATGCCAAAAGAAATTAAATGACCTTGAGCTGCGGGAGAATTTCTGGAGGAAAGAATAAGGTAACATGTTAAAAATACCCTAAACTGCTGATCTGTGAGCAGAAGAATAAAGAAAGCTGTTCTGAAAATGTGACTAGTGAGCCTGTTCCAAAAGAAAATGAAATGCTAGAAATATAGCATATGGAAAGGCAGATTTCTTACTGCATGCACACTCATAGCTCACATTTTGAATAGAATACAGTGGGTCCTAGAACAGACTGATAAAAAAAATATTTCTTCCAAGGAACATCTGATTCCTCCTAGCCAATTTCTGTTCACTATTCTGTCATCTAAGGCCTATGCAATGGTGTCAGACTGTAGCATGGCTATGTTTTTCCACCAAATACTGTGATAACTGAATTTCAAAACAGTTGCTGTGAAAATAACTAGGAAGGAGAGAGAATGTGAAAACTCCTTTTTTCACAGTTACTAACTTGCTGGGAGATGATGATCAGCATTAGCTACCATCAGTACCAACAAAATGCCATCAACAAACCAGAACCACCTCAATCACATTATTGCATGAAGGATTATGGTAACATTTAAAATTTGCCAAATAGGGCAACTTAAGCCAAACACTCAGATATTTCGAAATACTTTGTCATCTAATTTTCTACATGATATTTTATATGGCTTTTCCACACGCAGATTTATTATAAAATGATTTAATGTAAAGACTAAGCTTCTGTAAGACTTTCATACAATGTTACATGACGAGCTGGATTCCATTCTATTATAAAAACCTTATAATTTTTTTTCTTCTGTAGCAGTCAAAAAGTTTCAGTGTAATTATGTGATTAAGTACGTAGCAACGGATAGAGCTGCAGTATACCTGTAAGGCAGCCTCTTCAAGTATCTCAAGATCCTCTTCAAATTCATTACCTGCTGGAAAAATATAACAGTAATATTGACAGTTATCTACGTATTGTACAATATGAACTTCAATTATTTTGTGAAGCTTGTCTTATTGTAACATTTAGATTTGCATAATGCTGTGTCACATTGTTCAACCAGCAGCTGAAATACTAATGTTTTCAAGCAGTATAGGAAACATGCAGTACTATATAGTTCAGTGAACATACAAATGAACAATATCCATTACATAGAACAAAAATTTGGTGCTTATCTTCTTATCTTTAAGACAGTATGTATGGCAAATCTTTGGCTGCGACTAGATATTTCAGGAAAAGATTTTGGGAGATCAAGATGGTTTCTGGGAAGCAGTACCTAGGAGTGTGCACCAGCTGCTTGCTCCCTTTTAGGAGCTCAGCCAAGTAAAATTATTTGAAAACCTAATAAACTTCACATAATTTTGTAAATTATGATTCCTCCTATAACATAAAGCCCAAATACATACTATTTTGTCATATTTCTTTGTCACAAATACAACTCAAAAGTCTGATTCCAGAGTGACCAGAATTGCCAAATACAGCCATTCAACAGAAGTGCAAAACAGACAAGGTTACCATATTTCTACTCTCTCTCAAAAACATGTCAGGCAATTCTACTAGTCAGAAGAGAGAAAGAGAAATAAGAAGAATGAAGTCCCAAGTCATGTTTAAAATTCAAAGACATAAAGATTTATAAAAACTCTGCCATCAGAAATAACTTCTACCAAACTTGAAGCAATTAAGAAAGAAAAATGTTAAATACACCAATCAATTCCACCCTGCTGTTTAATTTAGATCTTGGTCATAGACCAGATCTCTCTCTTGGGAAGAAGTATCTTAAATTTAAGTCCTGGAGAAATGGCAAGGAGGAAGAGTTACCTCTTGAACATGGTAACTCAAACAGTGTTTAAGTGTACTCTCAAAGGTAGTTTTCCTAATATATGAAGGAATCCCTGTCTGGTCCGTCTTCCTTTGGAGCAAAAAAACGTTAAACCTCCTTGATGTTCATCAAAACACCTTTTTTCTTAATGGTTCTAGAGGAATACTTAGACAAGTATTTGACCACTTGCATACTGAATATATCCACTACAACAACAATTATTAAAAAGTAAGGTACCTCTTTGCAAATGACAATCTCCCTAAAGTCAATACACCAAGGTAAATCATGCAAATAAAGCTGAAGATAGAAGGACCCTGCAAGGATGCAAGTAACAACCCGTAACTCTGATTTGAAAGATACTTTATCACCCTCTTTTTCTTGACAGAAAGTTCATGAAGTTTCTTATTGTCTTCATTAAAATTGACAGGTTTTATGAGCACTTAATTGGATCCAGAGGTCTAACGAGTATCTGGGAAATGGAGCAGAATTTACCTCACCTACTTTTGGGCAGTGAAGAATGGGACAATGAGCTCTTACTTAAGTTTTACAAGACAGCTTACAGCAGACGAAGGAAAACAGGTGCCTCCTTTGGGTGCTGAATTTAGTTTTTCTTACACCTTCATCTTAGGACAACATGAACCATCCTCTGAAGATTAAAAGAAGGTTAGAGCTACCACCTTCACTACAGATACTTAAGCTCCAAATGCCAAAGTTGTCTCAATGTAAGTTAAGTTGCTAATTATTTTGTGGAGTGAACCTTTTTCTTAGCATACTTTCTTTAGTTTGTATATATCCACACACATTAAAAAAGGTAAACTGTAGAAATTATAAAATAAACTATGACAAGTCTACTAAAAAGGGCTTTCCTGTGTGCACGCATTACAAGGAAGTCTTTTATATCATTACTGATTGTATGCAGATTAGGAATGGCAGTAATACTTAAGAATCATTTCACTTGCAGCAAAAGGTAGAAGATACTTAACGTAGAATGCATAAAAAGAAAAAATAATGTGATACTAAGGCATTTAAACATTGCTCTAGAAAATCACATCTTTACCTCTTTTTCTGTCACTGTATTTTTCTGAGTTACCAAGCAAAAAACTCAAACACGGCAAAATTAGAGACAACTGAAACCCACTTATAAAGTAGGCACAGTAGTTTCCATTTCCAAATACTACCACTGTTGTCTTTAATTCATATTTTTGTTTATCCACAAGGACCAGTGGTCTTGTAGAGAAACCATACACATGTATGGCATTAGCACTGTAATATTATCAGCAATGTTAACAGACTCGGTTGAAGTTTTTGAGTTGATTGTAGGTAAACAGTCAGACAAATCAATTGTAATTATATCAGTAATCAGGAAAGTCCTTACAGGCAATTCACCTATCCCTCCCCTCTTGGAAATCATACACAACTACTTTTAGAGATGGCCGAGACTGAATAAGTAGCTTAATTGCATGTTTTATTTCGAAGTTCCACTTGAAAGCATAAAGCCAATCTATGTGCCAACCTACTTTCCCTTCTTGTTTTAGGCACTCAAACTTAGAAGAAACCAAAAAAACACTTCCTAGAGAGAAGTACAAAGTGTTAGAAAACACAGAAGATTAAGTTAGGAGGATTTCAAGTTCAGCTTTTTGTTGTTGTTGTTGCATAGGAGAACAGCAGGATAAATGAGTGCTAGGGAAGTCAACAAAACTAAAGATTTTGGATGATAAGAGATGAGGATATTATTTCAACTATAGAATTGCCTGTACTTTTGAGAGTGAAATACAGATCAACCAGTGCAATTGAGGTGCCTACGTACAACGTAAAAGTAAGAAATCTGAACATTCAAATACACAAGCAAAATACTGGGTTAAAAAATTCAAATTAGGTTTAGTGGTTATAGCGGCACACTGACTAATGCTCTCCTGCTCATTAATACACACTTTCAGTCTCATTGACTGTATCTGAGCTCCTGTTTGCACTCCGAAATTAAAATTATCAAAAAGATATCCTATTAAATATTATGAGCCCATTTTTCCTATATACTGATGCTATTTAGGAGAAATTATATTATATATACAGACTATGTCTGTATCATTTGAAGTTCAATCTCCATGTCTGTTAATGTTCATAAACTCCTACTTTACCTCACATTTTAAACTGCATTTGGGTTAATGTAAACCTTTATTTGCCGCATCTGCTGTAAAAGTATGTAATTTCTTTTGTAATTGTCAAAAAAGCTACAGCATAAGTATTTTTAGCTGTAAGTCTATCGATGCAATGGTCACTTTCAATTTTAAACCAGTAATTTTAAATTTTGCAATTCAATGCTGCAGGTACTTTTTTTCATGCAGAAAGGTGTGGAGCGTGGGAAGAAAAGACAGTGAAAGAGAAATACAAAGGTGATACCTGCACATTTGTGAAGTACCACGAGGAAACTGCGAGACCCAGTTCATACACTAATACACTACCTGTGGATGGTGTGAGTTCATTCAGATTTAAATGACCAGGTTTCCCTCCTTCCCACATGCATGTGAAGGGAAACATGTAAGCAGAAAACATGCCCATTTTATTATCTTGTTTGATTGATTTAGTTTTAAGAATCAATTTCGTATTATTATCTCTAACTAAAAGCAACAATAAGATTTAAATGTAGTATAAATTCATAAAACATGGACATGGATGATGATGAAATAGCAAAGTATGTTCAAGTAGGACTTACCAATAGGAAGTGCTAGGTCTTTCTTCATCAAAGCTGCTGCACATGATCCTCCTAAATTTGCTAGTTCCTTCTCCAGCTGAATAATACCCTTCAAATTAAAACAATTTTAAACACAAAATTAGTGTCTCAGAAAATAGGACAATAAATATGTTTCCCTGACAACACTTTATCTTAAGAAATACTGTGTCCCACTTTGAAGTTTCTCAGCACTGGATTTTTTGTCATAAAGCTACTCTCATGTTTTGCTGTGACATAGGACAGTGTACCAAAATTTTTAGAATAATTTCCACTTGGTAAGGGTATTCATAAATGGATTACTGTGCTTCTGGTAGCCTAATAAGAATATCTGAATATGGCAATTGGCAACACTTTAGGAAAACGTTGAGAAAATTTCACCACAAAGTTGCCAAAAGAAAGAGAACCTTGCACTGTCTGTCCAATTACTCAATCTAAGTTACTTATGGAGACTTTAGTCCTGAGATGCAAGGTAGTTTTTAAGTTAAAAATTACTTTTCTGTTTGTAAAACTTTTAAGTGGTGGTACTATGAAAAGGTAGGTTTGAAAACAATTACTTAAGACTTTTCTTTAGATGATAGAGTTAACATTGACTTAGCACTGAGTGTTCAAAACATACTAGCAGTTTTGTTTATACATGCTTTAAAGAAAATGAATGACATATATGAATCTGCATGTTTATTATATGTTATTATGCTTAAGTAAAATTATTATTCAAACAGACTAGTTAGAAAATCTGTAGGATTTAAAAATCTGATTTTGCTGAAAGCCAATGAGACCACCCTAGCTAATATTCTTACAGTATGTTTTCTTATCAGATAAATTTTAAAATTCCTAGGAACTGCACATTTTGAAAACCTGAAGACATGATTTAGTTTCAGCAAAATCCTGCAACCAGATGAGGTAAATCTTCTGTGAGGGTGGTAGCATAAGCAAGAGGCAGACCTTGTGAAGTTCACATGAAATTGGACTCCCAAGATAAGGGAAGAGGTATTTTTCCAGATTTATTATAAAACCTATTAAGTATTTTCAGTACTCTCTTAAAATAAGTCAAAAGAAAGCTTTGGGTCAGGGCCAAGAAGAAATTTCATCTTCCCTTTGCAATAAACAGTGGTGGAAATGACTCATGTCCGTAAAGGCAAGATGAAGAGACCACTGAGTAAAATCTCAGGTAGTCTAAATGTGCTCTGTATTTCCAGGGAGTCTGAGAGTTCCGGTATAAGTGAGCACTAGAAAGATAATGCAAGTTTGTCATTCAATTGGCAGTAGCAGTAAGATACTAATCACGTTGTATCTGAAATCCCCAAACCTTTGCATTTCTGACGCAAGAGCACGTTGTGCTATGTATTTGCAGACTACCACAAACCAAAGAAAATTCCAACAGCCATTCCAATAATATCCTGATTAAAGAATTCCAAATGATTAATGTCTGTAACAAAATATGCTAAAACGTTATAAAATTAACGTAAAAATATTTTTTGTTATTTAGTCAGAAGTGGAAATAAAAATATTTGTACCCCCCAAGAAATAGCCTTACAAGAGAGATTTATTAGGTGCAGCAACTGTAACCATCTCACTTTTTCCTTACCTCATCAGATCCTGGACTAAATTCATATCCAATTGCATAACATTTGAAACCATAAAAACAAGCTTTTTCATCTTTCACATAGTCTGATGCAGTCTCCAGAGAAAAAAGAGCTTCATTTCCTTAAAGAGGTAAACAGATAAATAAATAATATATTCCTCCATTTTTCGCATGTTTCTTTTGCATGAGTATATATGAAACCTAGGGTTTTATAGGTGCACGTGAATTAAAATCATGAGAAAAAAAAGCAGATTAACACTTCAAACATGAAATCTACTCTAAACATAATCAGATTGCCAGCTTGGATAGACACTTCAACTTTGATTTTTCTGCAAATTATCTTAGCAAACAAACTTTCATTATTTTAGTAACTCACATTACTAGCAATTATTGCAGTATCTATTTATTACCTGGCAATACTAATACCATGGTAGGCCATCCTGAAGATCCAGAGAATTTTTTCAGTTCTATCCATGAATTAAGGTTTTCATGAACAGAAGCATGCTTTGGTCCAAATCCCAGACTCTGTGCAATTCTGACAGGAATTAGTAAACGAAGAACATCTTCTGACTGAGCAGTGCCACACTGAGTGTCAAACTCTATTGTTATCCACCTGACACATTCAGGAAAAGTCACCTAAAACAAAGCAATAGTTCCATTATGTTCAAGTTTGGGGGATTTTTTTTTTTTTTAACATTTATTTAATTTCCACTTCTTTTTAACTATTTACAAAAGTGATGTAATTATGTAATTCTGTACAACTGTGCACAATATGCTTTAAATTAACATTAACCTAGTCTATTCTTTGAACTTCACATACACCTGATCTTCATATACACCTGAAATGTTTTACACCTTTCTCAATTATAATCTTAAATTATGTTATAACTTAACATTCTGATTAAGTATTTGTGCTGACACCACTTGTGATTGTTTTTAAGAACTCTGCACAGGTTCAGCAAAGAAAACATCCACAGATTACTACGAACACTGAACTCTCACATACCTCTTTTAACTCAGACTTCTATAAACATACTGAATATCTGCTTTGTGCTATCCTAGAAATATGGTCTGAAGTATAACAGCACATACTACAGAAATTCAGAGTAACCATTAAACCCAAGGCTTCAGACAAGCTTCATAAACTTTTAGGACAATAATAAGCACTATTGTATCAGGATGATCACATGGTAACTACACTTTCTACAGTGGATGTCTTGCTGTCTCACAGGACAAGCAAGTGGAATAGTGGAATAGTAATTAATGAACTCTTCAGGCTCTTGATTACAGGTTTGCTACATCTGGATTTGGAGTTGTGGTATAAATCTGACTGCAGAATTCATTATTTCAGTATGTGAAAAAAGGGATTTCTCTCTCAGGTATGTAATTTATGCCTGAGAGCTTTATTCAACTAGATAAAAACACCCCTTCTCTATTGATGTTTATTGACGTTAATTTGACTAGAACGGACATTAGGTATTTTTACAAAACACTGTTTCAGCATTAGGAAAGAAAGTCTGATATATGATTACATAATGTATACATAAGGACTCTGAACTTAAACAGCCTGTACAGTTAGAGCAAAGAGACTGTCCATGACAGTAGGAAAATCTAAGACTAAACAGATTTAGGGACTTAAAGTAGATACCTGAGTTACGGGGTTAAGTTTCCACTATACTTAATGGGAGAAAGGGCATTGTCCAGAAAGCAGTACAGCAGCAATACAGGAAACTATCTCCTATAGCAGACAATATGTATTATCATCCATGGCAATAATTTTTCAGATAGCATATGTTGACTCAAGAAAATCCATGTATCAAGCCTGTAAAAAAGTGCCTGTGCACTTAGAAATGGTGCTCACCTTATAGTGTGTAACGGAGGCAGGTTTATAGGGGTGCTCACTTTCTACAACAGCATAGTGATTGGAGGTAGTACAAGCTGAAAGCCCTTGCTCTGGTTGGTTTCCAGTGGTGCTGTCTGTGGACTGATTTGGGTTAAAAGCTGGAGGGGCGTATTTCTGATTCAGAACTGCCACGGAAGGAAGAAGCTGTTGTACTAGGCCAAAGACCTCAACAGCAACCTGCAACACATAAAATAAAGGATTACAACTTGGCGAAAACAATACTCTCAAACTTCCATTTCTCTATAACAGTTGTGTGGCTATTCTAACAATATCACTAACTACAATTCATTCAGTCATTTTTCAATTCTGCATCTACACAGTCCTGACAGAAAAAACATTAACCTCAAATGCTCCTCTTGGAGACTCACCAAAGCTGACACAAGAATCTGTATACCACTGAGAGATATTTTCACTAAAATAGCTTCTATTAAAAAACCTGAACATTACCAACCAATAAGCACGAGTTGACAGAAAGCAAATACTAAAGTCATAGTTCAGTCATAGTTTGTAACACCACTCATTCATGAAATCGTAAGATATCAAGATGTTTGGATTTTCAGAGTAAATCTTTTCCCTGCATAACATTCACACATTTCTTCAGATATTTCTGTTGAGGGGCATACCTTGGGAATAGCTGCTGCTACTGGTCCTATGTAAGCTATTATGAGGGGAAGCAGCATCGAAAACAGACTGGAAGAGCTGAGCAACTCTGGAATGTCTTCAGCTAAATAAAAATAATTACAACAAAGGTATTATTAATAATAAATGTGACATTGTTCAAAACATATCTTATTTTTCTGGTTTGCATCCTGTGAGTTAAACTTCTATTTTCACTTAAAATTGTTTTCATTATCTCGGTATTCTCAAATTCTGAATCTGCCAAGTTCACCCGAGATAAACCCTGTTCAAAAAGTTCCTCCTATTAGAGCATTATTTTATTGCATTTTTTTTCCATTTTGTGACACTATTTATATTTTCTATGGTAAAAAAAGTTAGCACAACAGTCCTTCAAATCAGTTTTTATAGTACTGTGTAATATTCTGGACATTTTGACTACAATGGCTAATGGCTACATTTCTCAAAAATGGATGCTTAAGTGCTTATAAATTCACGACATTCACCAGTCCTGCTGACTACACTGTGCAAAACATGTATAAAATATGTGACTAAGCCATCATGGAATAACTTTTGGAAATAAAGAATCTTATCAGCTTTAATATAACGTTTGCTAAATTGATGAGCAAAGTTATACGAAGTATCTGTCTGTGATATCTCCAGTGCAACTCAATGACATAAAAGTTACTTACAGTTTGATACCTATAGGAATGAAAGGTTAGAAAAATATTCTTTGGAAAGCAAAAGATAAACATCACAACTCTTGTATTTAGTGATACTCCACCATTATTGCTTGCTAGTAAACTGCAAAGTTTTGCAAAGTAAAGTAAATTTTCTCAAGCCTTACCGTCTACAGCAAGAGCCCTGTGTAACAAGTCTTTGGCTGCTCGTACAACAGCACTCACGACAGAAAGAGCCCTGCTACAATTTTTGTCTTCTTCATTAGCTTTGTTCAACAGCTGTGATTGCAAATCTCCATCATATTCACTCCTAGATGGTGGATTAAGTTAAAATAAGTACACAAAATATAAAATTACATTAAAAAATTACTGCTTTTTGTCACAGAATAAGCAAAACAATTTATGATAAAATAACAAAGGAAATAATCAAAGAAACAATGAAGAATATTTTGGAGTCAATGCCTCAGTGTTAGCCCTTTGCAATAACTTTATTTTGCAAAAAGTATAAAAAGCATTCTGGAATGTTTCTTTTGACTAGATGCCTTTCAAACCATAGTAATGTATTAATTGCTATGCCCTTCCAAGGGTAACCACCTATCTTGATAAAAAAAGAGCAATGTTAAATGCATCACAGAAACAAGTAAAACTTTTTCCATGAATATTTGTTTATTATTATAGCACAAAAAAAGATTCTTACTCCCTGTTCCAAAGACTAATTTTGGGTTTGAAATACAATCTTGGGCTTACCCTTAACAAACAGTGTTTTCTTTTAAATCCACTCTCCTAAACAACATTATGCACAAAACCATTTCAGATGTGGTTTGATTTGCTTTTTCATAGCAATGACAATTATAAACCAATTCAAGCTCTCAATATGATAGTGATTAAGCCTTGGCAAAGAGAAACAAAATTACTTAGTCAACATGTAAAACAAAATGTCTTTTGGACATCTTATGTTTGTCCAGAGAGATCTGATCTTTCAAAACATCATTCTAGAACATTAATAATTCTGGACTTGCACCACAGAATGCTCAAGAATTTTACTTTGAGCAGTTCAGTGAACAACAAGGATACCAGTCCTTCTCTATGACTTAATCTTTCTTTAAGAAAAGATTATTTTGCTTTGTCAGTGTGTCCTAGAATTGGAGTTTTGCTGTCAGCCTCAGCTTTTTTCATTTGAATTTATTAGTAAATGACAGAGGGTGCAATTCAACTGGGTATTTTTCCAGCAGATCCCTCCAAAACTTTTCTGCCTTTATCGGAAGTGTGTTAACACACTGCTTTCAGTATGGCCTTTCTTTGCATACACATAAGCAACAGTTCTATTTGTATGTGAGCATCCTTCAAACAAAACCAAGTGTGACTCTTACAAGCTCTGTTCCATAAGAGCTGACTGAACTTTTGTTCCTTTGCTGTAGGCAAATCAAAACCTCAAGTCACTATATATCAAACTGGGAATCCTCAAACGAATTCTGTAACTATAGTCATGAATCAGATAACACAAAGTTTCTGTTGTCCACACAAACTTCAAAAGACATAGTGATTACAGGCAGCAGCTGCAAATTTTTCCAACATAATTTATTCTGTAAGAGTTCTGAGTTGTGCCACTACAGTCTTTCAAAAGCTTCTTGGAATTTTGTCAGTTGAAACAAAAACACTTAAGACTGTTCTGATCTGAAGGCAAGACTCCGGTGTGGGCTTTTTCCATATATTAGTTTACTATTAAGTTAGAATGCCTTGAAGCTTCCATTACTGAAATTATGCCCTTGGCTTTTCTGAAATGAAAGAAATCATTATTTCTCTTTAATGTCCTCTTTTGCTTGTATAAAAGCAATCTAGGAGTGAAAATAAAAGTTTTTCTTGTCTTCTTTACTCCTTCTTACATAATGATACTTCCTAATTATGATACTTCAGAATAAATTCTTCTAAGTGCTGAAGGAATTCCCTAAACACAGATTCCATGAGACTAAATCAATATAAGTATCTCGATATGCACCACTGCAATTCCATTCTTCAATAAGCAATTACTGTTTTTACTGATAAACTGGATCTTTGGGTACCTCCTGCCCAATATGTTGCCAAATTTTCCCACAGAAACACTGGTTGTTAAGTTTTGCTTTCTTCATAAATCATTACTTCATTAGAGAGAGATCTCTTGAGACTCTAAGCACAGACAATCTCATGTTTCAACACAGATGAGAGCGATCCTGTATCTTCAAATATACCATTACTAAGATTTTGCTGGCCACTTTATTTCTTCATACTTTAGCTTCTGTAAATCTTTCTTAAGAGCAACAAGTTCTTGTGCCTGTTAGTCCAAAACACATCACATGTTGCAGCATTACTTCTTTTATCTTCATCTTTTATTAGGTACATCTCACACATAATCAAATATAAATTATTATTCCTTTCTCCTTTTGTACCTTGCATCATCTTGTTGATCAGCCATGTATGGGTAGTGTCTGAAAATTGTGTCTTTATACACATTAGGGGAAGCAACTCAAATATGAAAGCAATGCTCTCTGCAAAAGCATTGCCATAAGTGAATTCCTACTGTCATCCTGAAAAGCTGAAGTAAAGCTTCCCTGTAAGACAGTCAGATGTTTCAGTTGATTTACTTCAGGTAGCTGCAATCGCTCTTTTTATACCTTTGAACTCTAAGTAAGAGAGGAGACAGTTCCTATATAAATAGACCCTGCTTCACTACATGATGTAATGGCTTTTGGAAACAGAGGAAAGAACTGAATAAAGCAGAGAGATAAACACTCCAGTGAGCACTCTCTCAAAAATCTCTTAGGATACAGAGAAAACAGAAATTGAGGTAGTGTATCTTACTGGTTCCCTGTATTACAACTTTAAAGCAGTAAGCAATGAACCTTGTAAGAGTGGTGACCCATGAAATTATTTGCTAAATCAAAAAAAACAGAGACCCTAAAACAAGACTGGAAGAGGTACCACAAACACACTCCAGATGCATTTCTTCCTTTTACTTCTTAAAAATATGTGGAACAATAGCACTATGATGGTTTTATCCACTTTTCTGAGAAACTGATCATGACAACACACCAACCTGTAATAAAGAATCTGTGGAATTTGTCCTCGTGTCTGGTTAGTGCCATTACTGCTCAGACTACACGTACTAAATGTAAACGTTACACCATCTGGACACTGAACTGTGGTCATTCCACCATCTCCATTGGCAGTCCGGCTTCCATAATTCCTCAAACGAACTGCGTATTTCACATTTTCCTTAAAAAGGAGAGCCAAAAATAGGATGCAGTATAAAACAAGTATCTATGGCTACATGGTATTATGAATGCTATTATTTTACGTTAATACTGGAGAGCCTGAAAAGTCCTTCACAGCACTCTACAAATGAAATCAACCAAAAAAGACCTAGCATTTAACAAAAATCAAAGCTCTTCCATGTTTCCAACTATGGACCAGAACTTAAATTACTACTAATTACTTTAAGAGTAACCAGGGACCCAAGAAAATTAGCTACCAAATTGCACAAAAAAAAGTTGTGCATTCAAAAATACTCTAGAATTACTAAGCATCTACGATCTATTTTATGCTATTATAGAAATTGCGATTTAATTTCTTTTAGCTGACAGGATTTGAACTTTTCAGTTACAGGGTAAAACTGTGACTTTACAAAGGATGCATGTCAAGATCAACTTGTGAATGTGTACACAAAACCCCAAACAATTTACATAGAGTATTCTTCTGTTATCTAAAGAAGTTTTATGAAACCTACAGATGCATGCTTATTTTATTTACCTTCAGTGGCACGACTTTGTCAAGTCTGATTTCAGCGATGTCACTAGGAGAATCATCTGTTGTGTAAGTTCCTTTAACCAATTCTAAAGATGTCCATCTATGAGAATGAGTTGCATCTCCAGTATGATCACTCTGATTCAAAGAAACCAAGTAATTTTAATACATTTATAATGAAAATACTTGACACACTCACGGAATTGTACAAGTTACATTGTGTTGCATACATTTTTACACAAGGCATTACAAACACAAAAAAGATGACTCTGAACAGATTTTTCAACAGTAAAACCTTTCTCCTAAGAAGGAGAGGTTAATTTTCCATAGCAACAATGCCTGCCTTTTGGAAGACATAAAAACCCATCAGTCATAATGAAAAACTGGGTGTAAAAGAACATTAGTTCATTATATGAACTCACAGTACAGTTTTGTGCTGCTTCTAAAAGAGTACATCAACAGCACATGAAATATCTGTAGGCACAGTCTGACCATGATGGTAGGCTATTATCCTTTTCCTCAATTTTTGGTTTTAACTTGGTCTCCTTAATTTCTTATTTTCATTCAGAGTTTGCAGAGACCTAACTGCTACTAATTTAGGTTTATTTCCAGAAAGTGAAAAGCCCACTATAATTCAAATATTATGTGTAATAAAGTAAGAACTCAAGGCGATAATCAAGATAAGGACTCTACTAGACACAGTATGTGGCTTGTGATAACACTAAAATCTCCACCACAAGCAAACCAAAAAAAACCCTACTACCAGGGCACCATTTCAGTGATAGCCTGGATTGTATAAGAATATTACAATATTACATTGTAAACCATATTATAAATAACTCTGATGTTACATTTCTTCAAATTGTTTTCTCAAATGCAGTACTTACATCATCAACTAATACTTCCAACTCATATTCATGAATTCCTCCTCCACCGTAAACAGAAAATCCTACTACAACTACACCAGGTTTGTCAACAGAGAAACAAATTGCATCAGGGGATCCATTCCCAGTGTTCCAGCTTCTTCCCTGACTTGTTTTAGTGAATCGGTTTGGAGTGGATTTGACAGAATGGAGAGAGTTCAGCCCATCAACCTGCAGAAAGTTAAATACAGGGGTCAGAAAACATTAACTGCTAAACATTAGACAACTTTCACAATACAAAGTTAAGTGAGTCAAATTACCAGATTTTCAACTGGGGAAATTTTAAGTCAATTCATAAACCATAGAAGATGTCACTACTGAGCCTTCTAATCAATATAGACCAAAAAGAAAAAAGAAAATATTTCTAGTAATTAGAAATTATACAGGAATAAGAAGGAATGCAATTAATTTTTTTAAAGTATTAAAATATATATTTTATAGGATGAATTAGCACAAAATATAGATTAACTGTGTTAAAAAGAAGAGTTTGGTATTTCTGCTTTTGGTACTGTCAAGATTAGAAGAGGACAGATAAAGATATTAAAAAATGGTAAAAACATCTTTTATCAAGATCCTATCAAAAGTTTGGTTCTTTCTGTGAGAAAAAGCTGTTGACGGTACATAGACAGCAACACTCCTTTAAGAAAACCAACTAATTTTCCATCATTTAACAAAGTTACAGCCACCTGAAATAATATGTGATTGTATACATACACAGATATGCAGGCAAAAAGATAAGTACTCAAAAAAATTTGCCATTTTGTAAACAACCTGCAGTATTCTGCAGCCATAATCAAACGGCTAATTATCAACAATACATCCCTAATACACTGAACACATGCCTTTAAATTAATGAAAAATATCTGAGCTACTGAGAAGTGAGAATTCTGGCATCTTTGAAATATCTGCACACCTATAAAATACCTTCAACAGCCTGTATCACACTCAGAATATACTTGCCCCAAAACACTTCTACCAATGATTTTATAGGAGCTTTACCTCAGAGCCTAATGCTGATGCTGTAAGCTCACTCACAATACTAGCAAGTAATCCACAGGTATTAGAAACCAGATGTGAAGAGAAAAGTTCATTTTCTCTTCTCAGGCTGTTTCGTACTGGTAAAACAACAATGACCAACATCTTTTCCAGTACTTCCCGAAAGCTTGTCATCCCTGAAACATTTTCTTCGCTCTGTAGTATGAAGAAAACCAATGACAAATGACATAGTTATTTAAAAATACCAAGACACGGGCTTTCACATACTATAAGCATTAGGGTAATTGAAAAATCTGTGAGTTCAGGAAGATAAGAAATGTCTAGAGGGTGAAAAAAAATAAAATTAAAAATTCTCAAAGCTATGATACTATGTATTTCCTTGTCAAAGGAACTGATATCCCTAATTTTCTGAATGAGGTGGTGACAATTTTATTTATTGAATTAGAATGATAGGTGCCCTTCTCAGAAGAGAAATTTTCTTTATAACCTATAAAGCCTTATAGCTTTATATGCATACATTAGAACATAGCGGATATATAGGTACCTATGGAGCTATTCAGATGATTTTCTTCTACATTGGCTAAAAAAGAAACTCAGAAGCTTATTTGGTTTCAGTGTTAGCAAAAAGAATCTTCTATGCAAACAGGTAAGAGAAAACCAGAGGTGGGATGCTTATAAAAAGAGTTGCTCTTTACTGAATGAAGACTGTGAAGCAAATCTAAGCTTAGGCATCTACTGTGTCTTCTACCTATCAGTGACATTCACTGTTTTTCATAACAGCTATCCATACTAAATATAATTTCTGATGAGGAAGATAAAATCAGCTCTACTGATAAAAATCTAAGGTCTGTCTTTCTCACCATTTTGTCTCCTAAAATTATCCAACTAGTGAACAGATATGGAAGACAATTACGTGAAGCAAACCTGCACAGACAGCTGCACAGAACACTTTCCATCTTGAGCAGCTGAGAGGCAGCAGTATTGAAGATATAAATATTATATTTGCAGTTAACAGCTTTTAGTGGTTTTTTCTTCATTAATTTGTGCAGGTGCTTTTCAAGTCCATGAAAGCTTTTAGCACAATAATGGTCTACAGAAGATTGCTCTCCATCTTAACCGTGTAATTTATGAAAGCAGCAAATTTCTGAATTTACTTTTTGCTAAGGTCTCTGGTTGTTCAAACCTTTTGGTATTGGTAGACTCAACAACTAGACTCAACAACTATCATCTATTTACCTTTCCCCTTCAGCATTCATCATTTCATACAACCTTAACCCTCTTGTCCCCTAAATTAAAGTGAAGAATGCTATTTAGTAGTCCCATATCCTCGATTATCACCTTCACCCTTTCCATTCCTGTAAATCAATTCTGGAATAACAGAACTCAAAAAATACAGTATTCAAGAGCCTTGATTAGGAAATAGTTTAATAACCTTTGCTAGAACTATGAGAACAGGGCTTCCTTTGTTGACTCCTTTAGAAACTCCAGTTTGAGACATGATTTTTTAATTACCAAAGTTGTGATAACTCTTCCTCAAAACACCAAAACTATCAATATGTTCCTCCTTGTGATGACGTGAAAAAGCTGAAAAACTGTTGCAGAAAACACTATGCAACAGAATACAACTCTAAAGCATATTTCTTACAATTTAATATTCCATAATAAGAACAAATGTTCTCCAAAAAAGAAATAATTGGAATATTTCAGAAAAAAGATGAAAATTGGAGAATATTTAGTTTCTGAAATAAACCTTTCTGAAAGAAAACACTTGGGCAAATTCATCTATTTCCTTATTAAACTAAAACTTAAATAACTGCTTTTTGTTGCAAAGTAGGAGTAGCCATTAAATTTTAAGAATATATCCCAACCTGACTGAGTTTCTCCATGTGTGCAACCAAAAGAGGAAAACGATGGGCCAGAGCAGAGTCATTCTCAGTGCTGACTTGTTTAACCATTGATCGCAGCAATGCCTCTCCATCATAAGCAATGGGAAAGATAGATGTCAGCTTTACTGAAGTATGGCAGAGAGCAGACATAACAGCAGCAAGAAGGCGACTGCTGGAGGTTTTGAAGTTTGCTTCCTGGATGTCCTGAAAACATAACACATAGTTTATGTGGTATGGCACCACTGCACTGTGAAAGTAAATGAAGCTACTTTTGAAAGGAACTTTCCAGCTTTATTGTAACTGTAAAAATAATTTAGAGAGAGCTTTCCTATGAATTTTACATTACTTTTTCCCATAAGTTTGCATTTAATATTACCTTCAAAATTAGATATCCTTTGAAGACAAATTATTTCTCACAATTAACCAAAAATAATTAATTAGAATAATGCAATAAAGAATTCTTCCTTGAAATTGTATATGATAAATGAATTTTTATGCAAAGCAGCAAACTGTTTACATCTCACTGCAAACAATACAAGCAACAACTACAGCATTTTGATGTGGAATGCTCATTCACAATAACCAAGATACTTGGATACTGTTGATTACTGAATAATATTGCCAGCTGCTTGTATGTACTTGGCTGGATCAGAGTACTGTTGTAACATTTAATAATGAGGATTTACTCAAGTATTAATGATAAAAAAAAAAAAACACACATATACTGTTATGCTCTTAAGCAACATTCAACAAGGGTAAGCCCATGTAAGGCATGGCCTCAACACCGAAAAATCCAGTGCTGACAGTTTTAAACAGTGCCTTGCTTCAATTTGAGCAAAAGGTCAACCTAAGCTGTAATATTTACTTGTGTCATTTTAATGTACCTGGTCCAAACAGTTCAGCAAGTCACAAAGACATGCCCACTGGAGAGCTGGTGTTGGATAAAACGAATGAAAGCAAGCTGTGAATGTATTATGGCATTCCTGAAGAACGGCTTCTAAAAGACTGAGTGGCTGACTGAGATATCCTTGTGGATCATTGTCCAACTTCACCATGCAATGATCAACTCCTTCAGATAAAATTTTTCTCAGCAAGGTCCTAGTTTTTCCAATGCAATCTGCTAGTTTGCTCGTTTCTTCTACAACTGCCTTAGCTGAAGCTAGAAGGTTACATAAAGAAAAGCATTAAATATATAACAAATGAAACATTTTCATATTAAAATGCACATTTTACATGCAAACAAAACTGAAATTTAGCAACGCTGATGTATCTACACTCAGTTAAATTAATTTCAGAAGTAAAATAATGAAAGGTGTTTAACTACATCAAAGAAAATTTGAAGAAACATTAGAAACTTCCACTTTTCTGGTCTTTCACAATATATGCTGTGTTTTAGTATGAGCATTGTTAAACTACAGGAATGAAAAAGATACGGTCTTTCAAAATTAAATTGTGGTAACCACCATACCAGACCCTATATATAGAAATGGGAAAAAAAGGAAGATAGAAGTAGTCCTAAAGAATTCAACTGACAAGTCAAACAAGAAACTAACTTTAAAATACACATAAGCTACAGTGTAAACGTGGTATTGGACATTTAGTTATGCAGAGAATTGAAGACATCCCATTTCTGACAGCAAGTCTCTTAATTGTTCCAATAAAACCATCTGTATAAGCAATTTCATTGTACAGCATATCCTACTTTAATACTTAGATCAAATTTTAAATGTCCTGTAGAATATTATTTGCTGATAAATATGAAACAAGTGAACTAAGAGGAGTACCTGATATTGGATATATTTCACAGGTGTAGACCCTCAGCAATCTCAGGCAGCATGTGCCCACAAAACGCAACCTTTCTAAATCCAAAAGAGTAGCAGTGAATTGGAAACCCTTAAGCCCACGAAGTTCTTCAACTCCCAGCACCAGTGTCGTCCAACTCCAGTGAAGAATGCTCAGTAAAGATTCAAAGCATTCCTATTTCAGGGTATGAAGGATGTCAAAGACAGATTTTGTGTTAAAAAACAACAAATGACCTTCAATCATCAGTATCAGATGAAAAGCAAATAGCATCTATATGCACGTTTATTATGAAAACTTATTTATGTCTATACACATCTACCATGCAACACACAAACAGAATAAAAAAGAGCACTGAGAATGTAGGGGACAGCTTCACTGTAATACTATGATAAAAGCTATTTATGCAATGATATTATGTGTGGAAGTCTCCCAATTATTTAAGAACTGAAAACTGTTTGTATTTCCCTGCAATAGAGATTTTTCAGTATATTTGCTTCATGTGCATAATAACGTTAATACCTACTTTTGACATAATATATTCTTGTCATAAAGTAAAGACTTATCAGGGCTGTCTTCACTTTGTTTTTAAACAGTTATGATCTGCAGGATCATGGCAACTATACGACATTTACAGTACTTGGAAGCTGAACAGAAGTACATGATAGTCCATAAGAATTCTGAGGATTTGAAAAGTTTTGTTTCTACCATTAAATGTGGCTGATAATTTCACCAAGTTGTACCTCAGAAAGCAGAATACAAGTATTTGGTATCAAACATCTTAAAGGTGCAACAATCAAACTGATTGCACCAAGTTGGATATAAAATGCCTAGTGCTCCAGAAAGCCAAAACTCTGCTCTTATCCCAGTTCCTGTCTGTGGCGAGGGATAACAGCAGCAAGATAATGAAGAGAAAGAGGACACATTGTGAAGTATTAGAAGTCACAGGAGTTAATAGCTTAATCCAAATATTTTTAAGCAAACATATATTAAGAGTAGCTATTAACATCTTGATAACATGATTACTAAAAATGCAAATCATGTAGATAACACATTTCTAGAAGAAATCTGAACAGGAGAAGATCATCCCGATCATTAGAGCATACTGAACAGATGGAGAATACATAAAAGAAAGACAGCAGTCTGATTTACAAAACTGGACTGTGACTGTCCATGTGGAGGCAATAACTTTAATGTAACTATCCATGGAGGATATTGACAGTATGTGTAATGCAATATAAAATATAAATCAGTACGAAAACTGAAAATCATTGCCTGCAACAGATAAGGAAGGGAGTGTACTTCAAAATCAAACAGACAAAATTTGCCTTATCCTGAATGATAATATTGCATTTCAACTTAATACAATATTTCTTAAAATTAGACTAACCTCCTTGTATGTTAAGAGCTGCTGACTACCTTCTATTAATAGGTGTAGTTCACTGCGCCTATGAATACTCCTTACCTCAGTTTATCAAAGCCCAGTTAAATGCTATCTGATCCTCGGTGTATATTGGAACGCACCCAAGAGGAAGATAAATCTAACCAGTGACTAATTAATGCCAGGAATCTAAAAGCCATGTAAGGGAGCAGTAGAGCTCTCTCAAAATTCTAAAAAGCCTGCTAATAACTGATTTTTAGCATGAAGTAAGACTTGTATATTGAATACAACCAGTAAGAATGAACTCCACACCAATTCCTCCCTCAAAAACCCTAAAACTAATGTATCAACCCTGTAAACAAATACATTTCTAGGTGCTCATCCTCAGGTCAATACCAAGTTGAGCTTAGATTTAACTTCACATCTGAAATCTGCAGAAAAAAAAAGAAACTATTTTATATATCAGTGTACCTAACTTCTGGGTGATAAAGCAAAGAGAAAAAAAATTATTATTTCCACATGTATATCTTTCAGTTTTCTAAGTATGACTGAACTTGCAGGAAACACAGAAGATTCTTGACAGTACTCACCACTGAGACAGTTCTGGCAAAAGATCTCTTTAAAATATGTACAGGTTCACTTGTTTGCTGTTTTCCTTTGGATGCACTGCCATCACTTGTTGGCAGCCTGGAAGAACAATTTTAGAACTGACTTGAAATCTCTAGTTTTTACTTTTAGTAGAGTTTTCGTTTGGGTTTTTGTTTTTTTTACTTTTTGTAGTTTTTACTGCTTGTATTGTTCAAGTGGCAAAAAACCAAAAGCCAAAAAAAAGCTAAACATAACTATCCAAAAAATGTTCAATTTGAGCATAACTTCCTCCAGTTTCTAATCATTCTAGACTAGTAACAAAATATCTTGAATTCTGTTCAACTGGCAGTATGTGACAATTGAAGAAAAGGTTGAGATTTAATTACATGAAATTATTACAAGTATTCACTGTATTTCCTCAGCTGAAATTAAGACTAGAAATGTTATTCCCTAAAGAAGGCTAATTTTGTGGAGGGAAAATACACATGAAGGTTAAAAATACAGGCAGCATCCGTTACAGCAGCACCTTTGCTTTTGTGCCACTTATTGCTCTTCAACCATATCCTTCCTTCAGAGGCCTCAGGGCTTGTTTGTCTTTTAGCCACAGCCATCCCTCCACAGAAATCACCCAAACAATTAATATGTCATCCCAGGACTTCATGTGCATCAGTCAAAATGAAACTTTCACCTGGAGAGACAGGGGTCTATGGACAGAAAGCTTACTGGCAGAAGTGAGCTGTTCTGAGAAAGGACACTGGAAAGGACATGCTTAGAAAGGACACAGCAAGAAACTGCTACAAAGAAATTCCAAGTTTCAAAATCAGCATGGGGGCAGGGAGGAAATACATATACAGACACATATGAAGGGTAAGTTAGCTCTTGTATATATTTGAGGAAATCTGTAAAATATACTATGAATCCAGTGAAAGAGTTTTTGCTTTTTAAAAGAGACTACATAACATTTGTCATGGGAATGATAAGTTTATTGTAACCTATTGTAAAGCAGTTGATTGTTGGTGTTGGCTTCTGCATTAAAATTGCCTGTCAACAGTACGCTGTTCTTAAACTGAAGCCTACTCAATAGAATACTTTCCAACCAGCAAAAAATATTAATGTTGTATGAAATCATGAGGTTCTACAGATGTAAATTCAAGTCTCATAACTAATGCAGACTAACTGCAAGAAAAATAGCAAAGAAATAAATGTTGGTATAATGGATTGGTTACTTTTCTCAAAGACAATAAGTTTTCCCTAATTTTTTCAGACACCAATTTCCTTAGGTTAATACAATATTTTCATGAAACATGGTTACTTCAACAACTTTTATGTTTCCATTTAAAAAACATGTCAATAGACTGTTCTAAATAGCAGTCAAATTGTGTATTATTACCTGTATAGTAACTGCGGAATCTGCCCTGCATTAACATCTGTACCATTATTTGATTTCTTGGAACTTTTAAACTGAAATACAACACTGAAAGAGAAATAATCCAATTGTTATTCAAGTCACATTAGAGCTCTTCTTTTGCACTAAGAAAAATATAGAAAAAAATATACCCATCATCTGTAGTAATAGAGGCCTGTCCATGAGATCCACAATCACTGCTAGGTCCTGACACTCTTGCCCAGGCTACATACCACCAACCAGCTTGCAGGAGTACTGGTTCATCAAACATCATTGCATATTTCTCTCTGAGAGAAGTAAATTTTGAAAGTAAAGTTATATGTGAATAAGTTTTTAGATTAATTTTTAACAAGTTACACTCTGCTTATAAAAGAAAATTGAAAAGTAATGGAATTAAGCTATTAATACCACATATCTTTTAAAAAATTTAAAATATTTAATTGAAAAATATTGTAGCAATTAAAAACAGTAATTCAGAAGGTCCTACAAATGCCTAAGTCTAGCTTGATCTTGCATTGTGAAACAATAAGATATCAAATGCCAAATAGAGCAAGGAGAAATTAAATTAGCGCACTCAAACCCAATTACATTTAATAAATAATGCTGCAAGTAAAGCATTATTTATAAGATATTAATTATATAATATTAATTTAATTTCAGAGAATTTCTGTAAATTGCAAGAGCTTATATATAAATTCTTATTAATTACAATGAATATTAAGGAAAGTAATAGAACATGTATTTAGGGAACTGATATATATGATTTAAACCTAAATAATTAATCATGTATAGTTTGAATTTTAAATTATTTCATAACAGGGAATGAAAAGCAGCTACATCATAGCTAACCCCATCTATATACACAAAAGCTTTCAAGCAATAGCTGCTTGTATTCTAAGGAGCTAAAGCACCGTAACCCTCCTTCTGGTTATAATTCCTTATTGCATTAAGTTTAATGATGAATTGTTTAATGGAAATACCCATTTGAGCTTGAAAGCATCCTTTTGATATAGCTATTCAAAAGAGCTGCTGCAACACTTTGCATTGTCATCTTATCACAGGAATACATGATTTGATTTGGATTTATACACAAGCAAGAACGGAATTATTTTTCTTCTTTTAATTTAAATACCATAATGGTTTGATGAGGTATTTCATTTTACTACTTCCTCCAACACACTTTGGGTCTAAGTTTTATGTCACTTGGTACAAAATTCTAATGATGTAGATCACCTCTGACGATATTTAAACTGATACTAAAACATTCATTAAGAAAGTAAAAACAGAGATCAAGAAGTAAGCAGAAGTAGTTAAGCTAAACATTTTACCTAGCAGCACAATCATATGCTAAGACATCTGTCTCAGCAAGAAGGTCTCCATCAGTCTCATGGTCTCCCCCATCTGGACCCAATTCAAACAGCTGGTGAAGTAAGAAAAAAGGTCACATTATGTCTTAGGTGTTAGAACCCTCATAACGTCACTTCTTCCTGTCTGACATTCTGGAAACTGTATACCATTCTTTTTTCTCCTTCCCAAAAAATAACTGCTGCTTACTATGACTGACAGACAAGTTCCCACTTGGAAGTCAGGCATTAACTGTTAAGAAATAGGAATTAACACTGACCTTCCAGCCTTATGGCCACATAGATTACGTGGAGAAACTCCCTAAATCTTTTAAGTCAAATACAAAGCATCTAAAAGGGGCAAAGTTGGGTAGAAGGTGCAGGCTTTCCATCACAGGCTGAAATGCACTATATGGATGTTAGACACACTTAGCTGAAAAGGGACGGCTTGACAGTTTAGCAGAGCTAGTCAAAAGTACTATATACAGTTGGTGACTAGCACAGAAAATAATGCCTTTACCAAAAGAACTTGGTTCTCTTTCTCAAAAATAATTTCTACAGTTTGACAAGTTTGAAAAAGGACCACAATACACATCTATGACTTCTCTTGCAAATACCTATTTAATACACAGTTTATTTGTGGCAGGACTGATAAATCTTATCTTGGCAATAAGCTAATCCTAAACAATCAGAAGCAAATTGGAAATATAACACTGGAGTGCTTTCATACAGTTGTTACCTTTAATATTTAAAAAAAAAAAAGACATGACTAATGTTAAGTGTCCTGGCTGCCCTTAATCAGTTGAAATTCCTAGTCATTATGTTAAACTAGAATAAAGTACAACTACTTATTTTAGATTTCCTGTTGTCTTATGAGACTGTTGTTGCTATGCATATGCCATCTATTTCCCTAAAACAAACCTATTCATCTGAAAATAGCAAACCAAAATTCAGTAACCCACTAAATGGCAAGTCTTAAATACAGGAGTGGGAGACATCAGAAACCGGAGCTTTGTTACCACACTGTGTGTTTATGTGAGGGTTTTTATCCAAAGCCAGGTTTATTTGTTTTAAATCAGCACACATGCTCCACCTGTAATCATCCCTACACTGGGCATAAAGCAAGCCATAATCACGCTTGCATTTGGCACCAAGCAAAGTTAAATGTGTGTGGTGCTATTCGCACTCAGTTGAAGAATCCCAGCTGGGAAGCTATTGAGAGAGAAGTTTGAGGAAGAATTTGAAGCAATGGTTACTTCTTTTCTGCCTTTGAGAAAGAGTTCCTTGTGCATCATGTAGGATGTGATTTTAACCTCAAGCCCACACCACCAATTTTCTGCAGGTGGACATCCAAGCTTTGTGTGAACAGATCACAGAACCATTCAGCCCATTACCATACCTGCGTTTAGTGAAGGTGATAATGGGATAATCAATGACAATTAATAATGGTAATTCTCAGATCTCTGCTTCACCCACTGTACCTGCATAATGCTTTTTATAAATAGTAAACCACTCATTCATCAAGAAATAAAATAATTCATGATTTTAGATGGCATTTCTAAAGTTCTGTTTTTGAGATATAACACTGTTTAAAACAAAATCAAAAACCTACCTTTATTTTAGCAGTGTATTCGCCTCTACCACCAAAAAGACCAAGACCACCTAACAAAATATCTGTATCAGCACAGAAACGGATAGCTTCTACTGAGTGGGCTGAATAACCCCAGCCTCCTCCATGACCTGCAGGGAAAAAAACACCAAAAACATGTAGTTAATCTTGGTCTTTTATTCTGCAAGCCTGATCGGCTTGTGCTATAAAATTTTAGTGTGTACATACTTTCAAATCTGTTAACAACACTATAGTCTTCTTTAGAGTAAACTTTCATTACTGCTTGAGTCTCTTCTTCTGTATTTGCTACACCCATTTTTAAGTCCTGCATAGCAGCCAAAGTATCAAGACAACCTATAAGAGAGCAGAACAAAAAAGAACTCAAAATTCCTTGCTGTTGACTATAATCAGTGAAATGGTAATGACTATTAGTTAAGAAGATCAAAGCAACGTAACTGTTTTGTCTCTAAATCACACATACACTACCAAATATCTTTATAGCTTTGATTAGGTCTAGGGTCATTGTTGCAGAATATCAAGGTTTGGTAGTGAAAATAAATGTCATTTATTTATTTATTCTCCAGAAAAAACAAACGTGATTAAATCTACTTTGCAACATTTACAATGGCACATAAATTGCCGGCAACACCTTTTCCCCCCCTTTTTACGTCTACCATATTACCCATGAAGAGTTGAAGCAGTAACTGAATTATAGACAGATTTTAAAGTCTTCATAAAAGGCATTTTGCTTCATACACGTGGGTACTAACATCCCTTACTCTGACTCAGATGCAAAAAAGTACTGATCAGGTTAAAAGTTATCACATCTCTTAACACACAATGAAGGCAGCAGGTCAAGGAGCTGATGACTCACAGTCAGTGGACAAGTGAGCTGAAATCCCTTCCAAAGCTGTGCTTTGAAGCACTGGGTATGTTGCATATGGCCAGTTTATACAAGAAGAGAGTGGAATTAATTTTTGTTTTGGTATGCTTTTTAGACTACAAAAGGAAATCATATTACTCTTAGTGACTCATTATACAAAACTGCAAAGAGTAAATTTTAATTTTAGATAATGCATGTACTTTAAAATAAAAATAACTTATTGAAGAGCACTTTTTAGTGGTGGTTTGGAGGCTTTTTTGGAGACTTCAGGTCAAGAGTACTGAGTTTATTCTGCAGACTTTGCAAAAAGATCATGTAGGAAGGTTTCTCGCTTTATTATGCCAACCTCTAATCACACTTCCACCAGAACTCTAAAATTCTCCAGCGTCATTAAGATGGCAGAAGATAACTATTTTGATTAAAATTAATGCTTATCATCCAGATCATAAGAGTTAAGAGGAATGGTGAAAGACTACAAAGCAAAATTTTAACTGAAAAAAGTCAGAAGGTTGTTAGATTACGATTCAGTTATATATTAAGTTACGTTACTTTATTTCATCTGAGCTTCTGACTCATCAACTATAAATGTATACCTAGAATGTGCAAAGCTGCATGAGATCTGGTGGTCAGAGCTTTGGAGCCTGTTGGCAGAGCAAGTTCTGGGCTCAAAATACTACACCGGGATTGCATGTCTGGAGCTGAGGGAAGTCTGGAATCAGCAACTACTGCATTGTAACTCCACAGTTCCCTAGCATTTGGTCGAAACCTAGAATAAGAAAAAAAAATGAAAAAAGCTTTCATCTCCTGGAAAAATACAGTACCTAATCAATAATTAAATTTTATAGCCATTTAATGTAAAATGCAGATATACTGGTACAAACTCTTAAAATTGAACATCATTACACCAAATATATATAAGCTTTAATAGCTTAACACTCTAGCAAGTGGAAAGACAAAAACAATCTTATTCTACTTCAAGTCAAACTGCACTATTATGGGTTCAGAAATTTCAAAAAATGTTAAACACTTTTCAAAGCTTGTAAATGTTAAAACAGCTTTATCTAGTAAGAAATGTGAAGTAACTAGCAAAGTACTAAATGTGATGGCAGATGTCCTCAAAAATTATAAAAATGCCAAGTGAAAGTAAAAAGCTTACCTTTGAATACAAGCAAAAAAGTCTTGAGAAATCCAACATATTTTTTTGGGCTTTTTTAAATGGGTAACATTACCTCATGAGTTTTTAAGGGATTATAGAAAACGGCAGCATAAACAGGGAATACAAAGACTTTCTAAACTATAAATTAACATTGAGAAAGAGAAAATGAAGAAAATGAAATCTTTGAGACCATTAAGTAAAAGGAAGAAACATTTAGAAGGCATAGGCCTATGTGAGCATTCTGGATAAGCACAAGAGGAATTTTCACTTGCTATACTGTTCTAAAAATCTAATGGAGATAGAAGGAGTTTTAAGTAAAATTATTATAGAACACTATAGGCATTCAGGATTTCAACATGTTAGCAATGCTAAAGTTTAGACACACACATGAAATTATGTAACCACTTGAATTTCACAGAAAGAATAAGTCACAAAGCTGTGAAGAAAATCTTCAAAATCTGTCATCAGAATGCTTTCTCTCTGTGAGAAACTGAACCCACATTTAAATAGGCATGTATGAAAATGTACAGGAATAATAATATACTACTAACAGGTATATTCATTAACATGTCTCTTCTTTAGACTGTTTTAGTATTTTCTTCTGAACAAGAATAGGATAAGAGTGAAAAAAATCTGCAGTCTCCAACAAACCACACTTCAATTTTTAAGCTCCAGATTTAGTTCTACGGTTCCCAAAATACTGCAAGACAATAAAACAACTCAATTCATGTTTACCCATACTAATATCTTTAACATGTGACTTTGAACTTCCTCAAGCTGAACTACCATTTTCTTGTGCTACATCGAGTTGACTATCATGACCTTTTCTCCCCTGAAACTTGCTTCATTCCCATGGCCACTGATAAATGAATTTTTCACAAACTGAGCCTTTTGGTGACTCTTTTTGAGTCTTTCAGTAAGATTTAAACATGTTGAAAATATGGAGCTTTAGGGATGTGGGTGCTATCTAAACTCAGCATAATTTCAGTAGGAACTCAGTCAATGAGATTCAAACAATTCTGGGGACGAGCATAATGCAGAACTACAACCACTCAAGGAACTTTATACACCTTTAAAAAACAGGCCTAGCAAATATGCTAATGTGCCAACATTAGCAATACAGCAAATATGCCAACATTAATTAGCTATTAACATCTTGAATCTCAGTTTTGGATGAAGACATCCAAAGTAGGATGAAAGAGCTTTTAAAGACAGGATCCTATGTGATACTACCTTTTCCAGATGAATGCAAACTAGCTGGTTTCCTGCTTTATTCTAACTGATCATTTCTGGTTTGTCTTTAAACAATTTAAACATCATCCGTCACTTGAACTCAGATGACAGTTCAAATTTCTCTCCTAAATCCTGGCTAACATAGCTTTTAAATCATTACAGAAGAATTGGATGCTATGATTCTGTTCACTAACAAACTAACCTGCTCAAAGACTCCACTCCAATGACTGTGGAATAAACACAATTAATTTGCCTGTGTCATCTAAGTAAGTGTCTTTATTTTGACCTCCCAAAATGTCAGAACTGAAAAGAATACCATTCCTTCAACCTTTCTCCTATTCAAGCCTTAATCACTAATGCCCAAGAGAAGGATGACAATTTAATACACAAACATGTGGCAGCTGAGTATGGCAAGAAAATTTCAGTAAAGGGTTAAGTAGATGGAGAAAAGGGAATTAAAAAATTAAACTGATAGAACAGATTGGGACCCCCCAAATATTATGAGACTGGAATAAGAATGATACAAAACCCAAGAGAAATTTAAAAAATTTAGGCATGTGAAAATGTTTGGTTTGGGATTACTTGAGCAAATCATCAAAAAAGGGTGAAAAAATATATGGAAGACTAAAAATTATTCTTCATTTACTAGGGAAACGAGTATAAACAAGACTAGTATAATCAAATCTCTAGCCTCCCAAAGTATTTTACAAAGGATTTCTATATTACTACTTTAATAGCTAAAATCCACACTTGCCTCCAAATAACATCATAGACAGGATCCAGACACACACCAGAACCTTGAAGGTCTTCCTGCTCAGAATCATTGAATGTTTTGCAACTGCCATCTACTTTGTTTATCAGAAGACATTTAAAAGGAGGAGGTTCTGATATTGAAGCTGGTACCAAACCTAAATCAGAGAGCAAAAAGAGCAAACAAACATGAAGGCTTGAGTCAATAATGCTTCATACATAGAAGATGCATGTAATGTAATACTGAAGAACAGATACTCTGCTACAGCAAAAAATAAATGGTTGAAAGACTTAAATGCAAGCAAAGTTTAGACTTTTACATTATTATTTTTAATAAAATTTATTTTTAAAGAAGCCAGGATCATCATGTGCAGTAAATCTAGAAAGCCAAAATATTTTCATTCCCTCCATTCACATTTTTCACTTCATCGTTCCTTTATTTTTTTCTCCAATAATTCTATAAGGATTTAAAATATTATGGAAGAGTTCTTGCCTATTATATGCCTGCTTGCAAATATCTCTGATGTAGCCAGCACATGAGAATTAATGAGAGCCTCATCGATGCGAAGAAAAGTCTGGTCTCCACTTGCTCCAATCCATGTAGCTTTGCGTCCATATTTGGAGCCTATATTAGGCATAGGTGCTGGTTTTGCATTCCAGTAGGGCATATCCAGAATTGGTCTACCAAGCTGACCTTTCTACAGAAAGAATGCAAAAATTAGTAAGAGACAGTAACAATAAGTCTCAAAGATGAATAAGTTACTTCAATAGTTTCGCCACACCAAATTGGTAATCTGGAGCAAAACTCACATTTAAATACAAGGAGCAAGTTACTGACAGATATACTTCTCCCTATTCAGTTAGGTTTTCAAGCACACTTTTTTTTTAATGCAAGTCAAACTCTCCATTATGGATAACCCTGCTTTCCATCTTCAGAATCAAACATAAAACCATTATTCTCCTACAATGTCCAATATCTGAATAACTTCAGTGATAAACAAGAATGGATTAATAGGAAAAAAATTATATTCAGATACAGACAGACTAAGTTCCAGTCTATGTTTATTTAGTGAACATAAGAACAGATTCCACATGGAGATGGAAAAATATACACCATAAGGATATAAAAAAGAGTACTAGAGTTAAGTGTTATACTGAACAAAAATACCCTCAAGTGTTAGCATAGCTTCTGCAACTCACTGCTGTTTCCATTTAAGAAACCAGGATAATTTTTTCTACCAAATGGAGACAGACAGGTAATAGAATATGCAACACTTAGTTACAATTAAGTTTTCAACAGTAAGAGTTTGAGAAAACCGGTCCACCTCATAAAATGACCCAGTTTTAAATCAGCATCTTCATTAAAATATATAAAATCCACACAGAATTCCTGGCATCATTCTTTTCTAACCACAACAATATTAGAGGCTACATTTTATAGCAGGCACAAAAGACATGCAGAAGTCATGCACAGTTCTGTAAAAGCAAGTGTCAGCAGTCTTGAAAGGTCTTTGAACAATACATTAACTACTACCTTATTCACCTAAGTAAATAATAACATTTCCTTACTGAGAAACTTCCAAATGTGAAAACTTGACCATCCATTAAGAGAATAGCTGTATGGTTGCTCCCAGCAGTAACTTGTGTACTAGGACCTGGTAATGCTTGCACCAAAGTGGGACATCCCCTACATAAAAATAAATTAATTCTGAATCAATACATGCTTATGCAACATTTAAAACACACATTAGTATTATCAGTATTTCAATCAATGTGAAATATATTCACTAGATCCACACAGTATAGCTAATTAGAGTCAAGCAACATCTTACATATGAAATGAACAGAGGTTTGAAAGACTGTACCAGATAGTTAAGTTGATGTTCTTTTGTTACAGGGAAACACATTGAGGACCCTCTCTTCAGTTAAACTCAGAAATCAGCATAGAATAAAAATTACGAATTTCATATATAATTGTAGGATTACAGTTATGTTACTGTAGTTACATGTAGTTACATGTGTATTTTTGTATGTATACAAAATCTATTGCAACAAAATGCAGCAGTAAAAAAATCATGCTGTGAGAACACCAGTTAAGCACTTAAAAAAACCCTGTTCACATTATGAAGCAATTGAAGCCTAATATGGCTAGTACCCAAGTACAATTACCAGAAGCAATATTGATGCAGGCCTCCCAGGATCACTGTCTAGGGAATTACAAAAGGCTCCACCAGCCTCTCTCCCATCAGACTCAGACTCGATAAAGAACAAACCTCTCCAAACTACTTTCTGGAGAGATATGAAAAGGTCTAATCCATTTGTCTCCCACATATGGACAGGTGTAAGAAAATAAATTTTCCATTCCAGTACAAATGAAAGGGAAAAAACAACAGGATGTTCAAGAAGTAAAGAAAGAAAACTTGAACTAGTGACTTAGCATAGAGAGAGCACAAAAGATAAAGAAGTATGAGATACTAAAACTAAATTTTTATCTCAATCTCAGCAAAGTAAGCAGGAATCTACAAGTCTTAGGACTTCATAATGAATGTCTGCCTAGACTTCAAATTTATTGTGGAGTTAGAAAGACCGTGAATTTGAAGAACAACTTATTCCCAAATAATTCTGTGTTTGGAAACTCTGACCCCAGAGAATAACTATTTAAACTATTTACAACTATTTACAGAGAGCACTATTTAAACTGACTTTCAAATGCAGCCTCTCAAAAGTAGGTTAATCTAAAATAAGAACAGGTTGTCTTGTGATGGAAAAATGTCAGCCCAGAATTACCTAGCCATTGTTCAGCAGCTGATGTGCAAAAAGATGGGTCACCTGAATGTTCTGATTTTGGCTGAACTGCAGGTAAAGCAAAAGCGAAGAAATATGAGGAAGGTGAAGCATGAGTTCAGAAGGAAAAGGGTAGATGGGAAGATGTGAACATATGAAAATGTGGAACAGAGGACTGTAGCATGAAGATAGGTTGATGACCTGAAGATAGGTTGATGACCTGAAGATAGGTTGATGACCTGAAGGAGGAGGAACAACAGGTATACAGAAAGAAACTATTCTTTCATGGTGAATGTAGCTTTCAGTTAATGAGTGGGGGAGATGGAGGGATTGAAGGGCAGAACAAAGTAGAATAAGTAGAGGACACAACATCAGCATTCATAAATTTAGAAGCCTTTGTTGGTCTATAGACACACTGACTCGGACATCAGTGTGATTATACAAAGACACACAAAGCAAAGTTTTGCAGGACTAATGACAAAACATTTTAAAAGCAAGTTTACATTTGTCTCTCATTATTAAAGAAGCTCAAAGAAGCACCAAAACAGAAAAAAAACCTTGACAGCAACCTATTAAAAGCATTCCTGTTAAAACAAAATATTTTTATTAAAGTTTTTTTCCTCTCTCTCAAAATTATGGTAACTACAAGCACGGAATTATAAATCTTATGTTCATTAAAAAAAAAAAAAAGTAGTGAACGTTTCATCTCTTTGATGCTTAAAAACTAAGTTATTATCACCAAGACTGTTTGTCTTTCCAATCGAATCTATCAGCAATGTTATCTGAATGCTGTGCATGATAGTCCCTTGGCAGCAGCAGAACAAAATCAAGTAAGCAACTAATGTAGAGAGGTGAAATACGTTACCCTCTTAAATAGCTCTTTCACTAAGGTCAACTAGCTTTTGGAATGGCCAACTACAGTGTACCAACTTAAGAAAGAAAAAAAAAAGGCTTAAGATACTTAACTACACGATAAAATAAACCTAAGTTACAGAAAACTAATTTTCACTTCATAAAAGGAGGAAGAACTTGGAAAAACACAGTAAGCCAGTTTGACTGATGCATATGGAATTTAAAACCTGTGACACTATTGAGCATTTCCCTATCCCTCTGAAACTTAATATAGGAAATCTCAGAATAGACACTGCAGAGTCTGAGAGACCTGGATAAAGTTTTAATAACCAAGGTTTCATTTGAATTAAAGAAAGCAAGGAGTATTCCTTTGGGATGGAGTGGAAGACACACTAGTGTCAAACTCACAGAATCTCTGGCTTCTGGACATGACACAGATCAATCACAAAAGACCAACCTCAGCTCTACAGAAAATAACGAGAGATCTATTGGGAAAACATAACATTGCTGAACAATTAGCAGAAGATGTAACATCAGGTAACTCAGGATCCTGAAGAAGGTCCAGATACTGGATGGCTGTCCACAGAAACCCTCTTCCATCCAAAGGGTTTTTCTGGGAGCAGATGTAGACTTTGAAAATTCATTCTGCATGAACAATCACTGCTCATGGTACTTATGCAGCCAGCAGCTGGCTGCCAAGTCCCATAACATGTCATTTGGGGCAGCTGACTGTGATGCTGTAAATACAGGTTAACTGTGGGCTGTTAGCAGGTAGTGGGTAAAAGGAAACGAGTCATAACTTCTGTCTGTTGCAAGCAGAGTTGGATAGTATAGAGTTATAAAGAAAACGGAGATTTTTACATTTTAGAGGTAAATGGAAATTTGATGGAAATACATATACAGTACCTGCATTCCACAACTGGAGTAAAATAATCAGAAACTGCACCTAGAAACACAGTCCTAACAAACACAGATGATGGAACAATTTTTTCCCCCTAGTTATTAATAGAATACAGTCTCTATTTTTTGTCTTCAAGTGGAAGATAGTTGACCACCTAGGGAAGGTCTGATCAGTTTTCTTTTATGTTATTGTTGAACCTTCAGAAGTGAAATGCTAACAAGATCACCTTACTTCAGCCAATCCATTTCTGGAGCTTAGCTGTCAGGTCATCTGCTTGCTACTGTAGTGCTGAAGTAGAGTTTGTACAAAAAACACAGGCAAATTTTGAACAGTAACAGAAAAGATCCTGGAGTTTTAAGTCCCAGCTTCTGGAGAGAAGCATCAGCAAAAAACAGGCCTTTGCTTACCTGAATACAAGATACGCTATTTTTCACCAAGACTAGATACTGCAAAGCATTTATTGCTTCCAATGAATTTCTATTCATCAGCAGCTAATTTGAGAATATAAGCACATGCTAACAAATCCTTCATATAGTGAATAGCTCATCAACATCTGCCACTGTGGATTTTACAACAAAGAGCATACACAGACCCATTTAATGGTTCCAGCATACTGATAGGGCACGTAATCTACTCCATTCCTACTGAAGTAGGAGGAAGAAATCGAAGTGTTTACCATACTCTAATGGAGGAGTCCAGAATCCCCTTAATTAAGGAGAAAGGCATGTCTGGGCAGCTGTTCAGAATTCAAAATACTTATGTATTTTCAAGACTTAAAAATTTAGTCCCACTACTAAATCTTTACACTGCAACAAAAGTCTCTGAAAGGATGAGTCATCAGTGGGTGCCCGGGAACTTACATCATTGCTTCATCTGGCAATGAAGATGGCTCTCTCAGATGAAAATGAGAGTTCCTGCATGTTCCCTGAAAGTTCTTGTTTTCAGGGCTCCCATATTTAAATATACTAGCTAGGCTGCCTAAATATTACTTCCTTTTTTTGCCTCCCCTCTCTCCCAGAAACACAGTCGAGTATCAGTTCCTGGATTCAGAAGACGATGCTCTTCCTGAGGTCAATACAGGCAATGTGACACACTGCATGACTGACATACCACTGACCTGGCAAGAGCTGGCCATCTGAGCACCACTGCGTCCCAACTGAGGTGGAACTCTGCATAAGGATTCCCTGTTCCTTCTCTGAATCCCTTACTGTGAGGACAGAGGAGAGATCTCTACTTAAAGCTGGAAAAAGAAGTACATCAGTGAAGAAATTATAACTTGAATGATGGTGCTAAACAGCAATATAGTACCATAGCCAATTCTCATGCATAGGACATACTCCAAATTTCTTCAAGGCTTTTTTTTCAGACCCTCTCTATAGTCTGATGTAGAATGACACAAAGGTCAGCGGTAAGTCAGTTGTACCTCCTCAGCTTCTCGTTCTGGTCAAGCACTATCCTTCAGCACAAGATTTTTCAAATTCTCTTCTAGGAACACACTTGGACCTACATTTGGTCTTCATCCAGTTTTTGTCTAAATAAGCAATGTGGGGATTCCCACCTGAAATACTGAAAAATACAGCAAATAGCTCCGAAGCCTTCCCAAAAGCCAAGTGATTTCACCAAGGAAATAGGTGATGGTAAGTTACCAGTACAAATGCCACTGCTGTTTGAACCTTCGTTATTTAAGACAGAAAATGACCTTACTCTAATAGTGACTTGAATTGCCAGCTAAAGCCGTTGTTGCTTGGAACAAGTATCCAAGAATTTCCAGGAAAGAAAACCAAAGGATTTGTGATATGACCCTACCACAGGCAGAAACACAGATCTGCATTCACCAGGCTAATGCAAACTGAATAGTGGTAGAGGTTTAGAGACTATCATTAGGCACAGCAGTCAATACAAGGTAACATTTCCAGTATATTTTCCTTCTTTTTTCCCTCTCCCCCTTTGGCTTAGTGAATCCAATCAGTTTTAAGATGATGAAGATTTCTTCAGAAACTAGACAAAAGAAATGGTTTATAAGTCTCCAAAGAGATGAGGAGGATAGATGTTCAGTAATTTTCAGCTCACTGCTACAAGAGAAATGACAGAACCAAAGACAGGTCATGGATACTCCACTCTGTATGCCTTTTATGTAAGGATATTGAGCACTAGTGGACATACACAAAGTCTCTAAGATTCCTACTACACAGAAATCCCTGTTGTTATGTGTTACATGGTATATGCACATCTGAAGACTTCAATCACTTCCTTTTAGGGAAGGACAAAAAGGATTTTTTTATTTTAATGAATAGATGAGATTCTAAAGATGAGATACAGCTTCCTATTAAAGACACCTATATTTAATTATATATGCTCTCACAGTAGTCAATGGAGATCAAGCCTATAAGGTTTACAGAGCTACTGAGCATACCTAAAGTAGACAATACTGTGTGGTTAGTCAAACAGCTCTTCATGCTCTGTTGACTTCTCTATTTCCATTGACCACAAAGAAAACTCTCCTCCCAACACCCAAAGTAAGCGACTACAAAATGCAGCTGAGAACAAAGTTTAAGGACTTCATTTTCAACATTAATGATGAACAAAAATGAGACTTTACCGTAAATGAACTGCAATCAGTGATTTAATAGAAACAGGTTAATCTAGGTTTACAATAACATACTATTTGAATTATTGTACATGTAGTATTTTACAGACGTAATTAAATCTAAATGAGACTTCAATGTCATTCTCATATAAGTAGGGAGAAAGGTAGAAACAGAAGCATTCCAAATTCAGTTATAAAAGCTATGCTAATAACTACGCACAGAAACCTTCATGTATTAAACAAATTACTTATCCAGTAGAAGAGTAGTTACTGTATCTATATTCAGAGAGTTATGGGGAATGAATTCAGAACAAGAGCTTACCAACTTTATTTGGTCTATATTTGGATTTTCACACTTGCTAGCTACAGAGAAACAGAAATGTAGCCATTTCTTATGCAGCAGTACAGAATACATAATCACATCCTTTAATCACCAGCTCACCTGGAATTAACATCACCGTGTCCAAGTTGCCCGTGTTGCCCATATCCAAACGTGTAAACATCACCATTCTCCATCAAAACCACTAAAAAAAACCAAAATAGTATTTTTCTAACATATGCACATGACACGGCACTGCACCAGTGTGGATTAGCCTTTTTGAGTAGCACAGTTAATGATCCCTACTGAAACAGTAAGAGATCTGGACCATATTTCCCAATCTATCACAGCTAGCACCTCTATGCAGGACTAGAGCTCTGCTATGCAGATGTTTTGCACTGACCCAAAAATTGCTTACAAGCTCTGACGTAACTCAATACACAACACTTATAGTCCTTTTCACTGTTGAAGGACAGTGAGTTGCTTTTCATATGTGAAATCAGAGAGGTGATGTGGGGATTTGGGTAATGATCTTAATTTAGCCTAAATGTGATGAAACAGCATGAAGCTGTGAAAGGGGAGATTTAGTCTGGATATTAGGAAAAAGTTCTTCACCCAGAGGTGGTTGGGTGTTGGAACAGGCTCCCCATATAAGTGGTCACAGCACCAAGCCTGACAGAGTTCACGAAGCATTTGGACAATGCTCTCAGGCACATGGTGTGATTCTTGGGGTGTCCTGTGCAGGGCCAGAAGTTGAACTCGATCCTTGTGGGTCCCTTGATTCTATGACTGTGTAGTAGGCTACAAAATGATACTGCCAATATTTTCAACTTTTTACACTCCTGCATACATACGTATTGAAAATTAAACCAAAGCAGCAAAAACATGTGTGGCAACATTTCAAAAATGTGCCATAATTAACATTTATTTATTCTTACCTGAATGGTGAAACCCACAACTGACTTGCACAGCTCGCAGTTCACAGTCAAAGTGGACAGCCCCTGGTGGATAGGTTGTGATTTTACTGGCATCCTTCTCACCTCTTTCTCCACTTCCATCTACAAACAAAACTTATAATTATATCCCATGTATTCTAAAAGAGTTATATCAGAAGAATGAATAGAACAAGAATAGTAAATGTGTCCCCACTCCCGCCATTTTTAAGGTAGGAGAGAGAAAGGGGAGTAGTGGGAGAGACAGCTCAAAATGAGGCACCAAAGTAGATGTGGAAGATGACAGAAACTCTGCTTTGTAGCAACGTACTACAAAGTTACGCTGGAAAACATCTCATCCTCCAAAGCAGAAATTTCCTAAAGAGCAGACAAAAGGAACCAGCAGAACAGAAAGTTCAAACTTCAGAAGCTTTGCTTAAAAGCCATCACTTTCTTTCTTCAATAAAATAGCACTGTAGTTAAACTCAACATGCATAGCCTAGTCTACTTTTTCAATTACTACTTGTTAAGGATTTTACTTGGCTCCAACTTGGCCACAGACCCCTTGTTTTAAGTAACTAACAACTACATACAAAGTTCATTTCTAACAATGCAGACATACTCACTAAGAGTGTGACTGTTCCCTGTCTGTTTCAGGAACATTCTTTAGACATTGTTTCTGTGATTTCTTTCACTAAGTGTAATGTGCATTATTGGATCCTGAAGTCAAACTGCCTCCGCATTAGAAAAAAGCACTGAAGCAAAGTGTATTATTCCTAAACTTCTTGCAAGCAACCATCCTCTCCAGGAAATCAGAATGTTAACATCATCTATTAGACTTTAGTTACACTGTGTCTATGAGAAATGAGAGAAAATACATGAAGCAAAAAATAACTGCACAAAGGAGGTTCCACATTCTCTCTGTGATACTTCTGAGTGCTTCTTTGTTAACAAAACATTCAAGGTGTTGTTAATTTAGATCTATACTTAGAATTTTTACATGTTCTCCTGAATAATCATCAGTGAAAGTCTGAACCCCAAGACTTCATTATTCCGCGTGTGAAGCATAGCAATTACAGACTTACAAATATTTAAAAAATATAATTCTGCTGTTAGACTTTTTGCTTAAAGTTTTCTTTTTATTGCAATGAAATGATACAGTAATTTCACAATTTTTTTTTTAACACCAGTTTTAAAAAAATCTTATTGTTCTAGAAATTAAGCTCTTTTCTAGTGATGATTGAGTACAGAAATTACATGACTCTCCATCTAGTTCAGGAGCAATGTGTATAAGTATTAATGTTTTTGAAGAATTAGGCTTAATAGCATAGGTAAAGTACCTTTGAAAATGTGGTGCTCTTCATCAAAAAGTATACTTGCAGTACATGCTGGATATGTGAGAAGTGCAGACATGGTAAAAGAACTGTCCCTCCAGAATTGCCATGGGATTTTTGAGGTTTACCCCAGAGTCAGTTGTGTATTACCAGACTGCATGCACATTAGAAGAAATGTTTTTGAAGGTCTGTATGCAGCTTTTTTTGTATTAACAACAAAAGCAAATACAAAGAGACAGAATTACTACTTAACAACACAGAAAACACCTACAAATGCAGACTTTTTCTCCTAGTCCCGTAATTCTGCCTTCAGAAGCTCACAGTATTTTAGTAAAAATTTGACTATTTTCCAAATACAGTACCTTTGAACTTTTTATTATGCCTACTTTTGCATTAAACTCTACATGTCAAAGTAATCAATAGATGGTTCTAGCAGCTAATATTGCCACCAGAATTATTTACTCAGCAAGCAGCCTACTTACTGCTCCCCCATTTCACACAAGCTTTCTAGACAGGAGCAGAAAAAAGGCAAATTATTCTGGAAGTCTACCTGTGGCCTCTGTCTCCCCTCCTCCCTCAGACACTGATGAGTAATGAAAAACGTAAGCACTTACGCCATGTAAATGCACTTGAACAATCATTGACCAGGAATGCACATGTCCAATAAGAATGTGTCAAGGCTGCATGCGCTTCCTACAGTGAAACAAACTGGACACACAGCAACCCTGTCACCTATGCACAATCATCATAACAAAATTTAGCGGCAGCTGTAATTCTGGTCACGTAACAGTGGCACAGCATGTGATCCACAGACACTTAAACATGTTCATTTTCTGCCTCATTGTAAGAAAAACATACTGCTCTAAAGAGCTTCAACAACTATCAATAAAAAGTTGAGGATTGCTGTTTTCTCAATTGAAAAATATGTAATGCTGCCTTTAAATAAAAGATAATTCTAGATATACTCCTATTTTCTCCAAACTTCTAAATGAAAGCATTACAACATACTACCCTTAGGAAATCCTATGTGCCAGTGTGCAAGATGTAGAGACAAGTAGCTTCATTTGAAACAAGTTTTTCAATTCCTTATCTAAGAAATAAATTTATTTTAAAGTACAAATTTTACGAAGTTGGCATTTTCAAATTCCAAAGCCTTTAAGAGTCTTCCATACATATTTGACTTTGCTTAAATATGAAACCTGCAAACTGAAAACAGAACTCCTCTAAAAATCTTCTTTGTGTGATTATTAACTGTCTCAAGAGTTTTGAATTGTTTGGATCGTCAAAACTTGATAAGCACTCTGAAATAATTTATGCATGGTTAAGTCCAAAATCCTTGCTATTAAACCAGGTAAGATTCAGCTAGTCTTCTTTAGGGAAAACCCCATGTTTGACTAAAATACACCAAGTCAAACAGAATATCACTACTTACTTTCAGAGCAATATTTCTAGACTACACTGTTTATCAGCCACTCCATTATGAGGTCAATGCAGCACTGGCTAGGAGAACAAGTTCTTACACTTAGAGACAAGGTTGCAAGCAAACTGGGTCATCCCCTTTCCTTTCATTACTTTCACAGAGTCAAAGTTTTTTGGAATATGTGAATTGAAGGTGGGTGCAGAAAGCTTATTTGTATGTGTCTCAAGGAACAACTCGTAACTAAGGAGAGACATACTTGCTTTTCTTCAAACAATTGGGCACATATTCTTTTCATAAGTAATATCAAAACCACTGTTCCTGAAGTGGAAACAAAAAGACTACTGAAGCAGAGACTCTTCTTGTTAAATGAACAGAACCTTTAAGCAGACCAAGTTAGTACCTCCAGTGTTATCCAGCAGGGCTACCACTGAACAGAAACTTGGACTCCGTATCTCAGAGAGAAGAAAGCACCAAACAAAATCTCTGAAGTGCTTCCTGCTATCAACACTGATGGGTGGGCTCCATGAACAGCTTCACAATGATGGGTTTTCATCTTTGATATCTCATACAGCTGGGGAAGGAAAGCCAGATAACTGGAAATACAACTAAACCAATCCCCACTACCACTCTCTTTTCCTTAGAAAATTCTTAACTCCCAAATGCAATTCTTCCCCTCCGTGAAATGTACTTAAAAGTTCTCTTGGCCAATATTGCTGCCACAAAAATGCACTCCTTTCCACAAACGAATGAAAAAGCTCATTCAGCTCCAACGGCAAGTAATAAGGTAAAAATGAGAGTTCTTCGACCCCAACACCATTACAGAATGGAATTTTTGACCCTTGGTCCAGACCAGAGGAAAACCATTTTATTAGGGTTCCCCAGCAGCAGTAAGGGTGATGAGATTTCATTTCTCACTGACCATCCACCTCTGAAGAAGGGAAAAAGCACTTCTAAAGATGTTAAATATATGACTTCTCCCCACAGATGAAAAGCTTTAATGCAATATAACTGTACATAAAAAGTCCATACAATAACTGTTTCTTCAGACCAGATAATTTGCCAAAAAAAATCTTTGTTCTGTTTACACAAGTAAAGCAGATTGGTCAAGTTACTGCATAGTCTGTGATGTTCAACCCTCACAGGATCTTTTGGATGCCTTGATATAACTTACAGACTTTGTATACATATTTATATATATGTTCAAATATTTTTAAAAAATCATCCTGTGCCTGCAGTTGCTTGGCTGTCCACCATATGCTTCAGCTGAAATATCTGTAACTGATTTTACAGCTACAGTGCAGTAGGAAAACAAATGTACTCTGGTTGTGAAAATCATCCATCTTATGAGGGCAGGAAAAAAAGTAAGTTTAATGTTTGGAAGGTTGCTACAGAGCTAACTTGAGCTTACAGGTGAAGTATGGATATGAAGAATCACAAGTCCATAACACTATGGTAAAGTGGTAATAAACTTGTATTCATAAACTCAGTCTTAGATGTAGTTTTTCATTGTTAGCTGTTTCAGTCCAATGAGTGCTTCACACATTTAAAAAGTTAGAAAGTAAATTACAAGTAAATTTTCTTGAACATCTGATAATTTAGTATTAGCATTCGCAAAACTGCTTCATCTATGCACGTTCAGCTTCATCTAGTCTTTGTCCTTTTGAGGGCATGTTTCATATTGTCTAGAACATTTGCCACTACTTACACAAAAAAGGTGGCATTCACTTGCAGAATCTTCACTGACTCAATGAGCTTACTTTGGTTTTAATTGTTACTCAGTTCATTTCTGCTGCTGAGAAAATTTTACACACTTGCATTAATCTTTTTTACTCAAATCCCTAGAGATGAAGTCCACGGGGAATGCAGATGCAGACCAGAAACTCGTCACTCATTAACGAATGAGGATGAAGCACAAGCTCATCTTTCTTAGTCAAAGAACTCCATGAATATTAAGAAGGCAGTACCTAATCCCTTCTGTTTACACTTGTGATGGAGACAGACATAGATCAGAAAGACTGTGATTATGCTTCGTATGCATTTTTTGGTAATAACAAGGATCTTGATATGCAGACCCTATAAATGTGCAAAGAGTAAATGACAATGGCAAGATTTACAGAAAATGGCTGTTTGAATAAAGTTGAAGGAGTTCTCAACTGGACAATCAAACAAAAGAATTTGACAAGTGACAGACATGTAGATTACTAGGAAAAAATTCTTTACTGTGAGGGTGGTGAGGCACCGGAACAGCTTGCCTAGAGAAGTTGTGGATGTCCCATCCCTTGAAGTGTTCAAGGCCAGGTTGGATGGAGCTCTGAGCAACCTGGTCTAGTGGAACGTGCCCCTGTCCATGGCAGAGGGCTTGGAACTAGATGATTGTTAAGGTCCCTTCTAACCCAAACCATTCTTTGATTCTATGATGTGATAAGATGTACATAGCAAATACACTTTTTATCTTAGACCATAGTTGTCAGTCCCAAAGAAGCTGCCCACATTCAACTTTAAATGACATTATCAAGAGAAGTTCTGCAGCTGAAAGCGAAGAAGTGGTAACAGATAGGTACCAGCAAGTTTGGTACTGGCCTCATCAGTGCTACCAGTCAAATAAAATTTTCCTTGCCCAAAGATATTGAAGGTCTGGTTGGTGTAAAGAGTAACACGAATACTACAGCAGAAATATCTGAAGTAAGGATGATGCTTTGGAAAGCATCGCATTCAAAAAAAAAAGAGAACTGATTTCAGTGTTATAGTGTCCTTTTACTGAAGTCAGCATTCTTGCCTCATTGCTCTATTACTGATTTTACATTCTGCGTCTAGAAAAGAGGCATGCCTCCCAAGATAAAAAATTTACCTCACCTTTTGCACAATTCCCACCTTGCCCATTACTTCGACAACAACTCATTTCACCAGTTTTCCTTTTTCACTTAGAACCTCTTCCAAAAATGAAGGGGCATATCTATTTTCTAGTGGAATTTATGGCCATCTTTTGAGAGGCAGCCTTCTGAGGCAGAAAAGGGTCTCAAAGTTTATTTGTAAACTTCCTTATCTGGTTAGTATGAGACACAAAGAACTAAAATAAAGTGAACATTTCCCTGCATATAACCTTCCTCAATGAAAAATAAATGTTCAGTTCTACAGAGCATAGCTGACAAAAATCTTTGCACAACAAAGAGACCTTCGCACTGCTCTTACAACTCCAAGAAGCAACATAAGCCTCAAACTGGCACTAATGAATATACTTCCTGTAGGGAAATACTTGAGTTGAAGTGAACTCCAGCAACTAAAACATGCTGAAAAAGTACAGATGTAGGCAGGATGAGCATATTCCTTCATGCATGTGCCTGTGGAGTCCAGGGTTTGCAAGCAGTACAACTAGCAGTGGTACCCAGCTCAAAAATGTTGGTCATCAGCAAATTGTCACTCAAATGACAGCACTTAGGTTCAGTATGTTTTGTCTTTCAGCATCCAATCTCTCCCAGTGGGACTATGATACATTATTCTACTTAATCCATCAAGATTTAAAGCTCAGACTACATGCCTTCCAAATAATTGTATATGTTATGCAGATACAAGGGACTAGATTTTGCTTTCATTTCTATAAAAAAAACTTTAAGATGATTTCATGATCCAGTATGTTCATAACCAGGCAGGCCTATCACCCATCCACATTGAGAATGTATCTCAATTACATGTATTACTAAAAATGTCAACGGAATTTATTAAAGTTGAGCTGGATAAATATGTAAAATGGAGATTACAGACTTGATCTAAGTAAATAGAAAGCTCCTAAAATGGTGAGGGCCCAGAATGCTTCAACTATTTCTAGAGAATAGCTGAATATTAAAAGAACTGCTAGTATGACACTTCAATTGAATTAATGAAAGTTGCTGATAGTATTTGGTGTGTATGCAAACAAGTTGTATGACAACAAAAAACTCAAAGCAAATGCAATGCAGCAGTCTGAGTCACACTAAGGTGTTAAAATCCCTACAGTAAAATTAAAGAAACTTAGGAATGAGACAGCAGTAGAAATGAGAAAAGACACACAGAAAGACAATGCATATTTCACAAAAAAAAAAGGGAGAAAAACAAAGATGACACAGACTAACGAACACTTACACCTTTTAAAAAAGGTCAACATTTAAATGCATTTTCTTTCTCCTCAGGTAACAAGATACTAACAGGAAGAAAGGCAGAACTCATTTTGTGCAGTTCTTTGAAAAGACAGATGCAGCACATGGAAGAAGTGACTGGGAGGATGGGCTTATTTCCACCCTAGCCAATAAGGAAGACCAAATACCTTTGTGCTTGTCCCGTTTATGCTTTAGCTGTGCTGGATGGGGTCTGATTCTGGCTAGAGCCTGTTCTCGATGGTTCATAAAAATAGGACCAGGAAATACAAGGGGGCCTGAGGAGAAACATTTTGCACATGCATAGAACAGCTCACAAAATGAAAACAATGTGTTAAACAAAATTCAAATTAAAAGCAATGAAAAAAACAAAAAGAATAATAATTATATAGTAATCTTGTTTTCTTAAATTCAAAAGGCCTTAAAATAAAAGAAAGTTGCCATTGCCTGATAATAAGAACAAAATATTATGCAAACAAATAATAAATATCCCACAGTGATAGTTTTACCTTAACTTTTAAGTATGCAACTGTACTCCAAGCAATGGAAATACAACAGACTCACACTGGAGTAAAATTTGCAAGCAAATATTCATCACCATACTTAATAGATATAAAGAATAATTATTATACCTTACATCCTACAATACTACAGTCAAAATACTGATTTTGGAACAGTATCATCGTATCAATGCTGAATTTAAAAAATGTAACCATAAAGCTGTTTGTAATTACTGTATTTAAAATGCAGAGTTATCAATTATAAAGAAAACAGCTACCCAAAAACACCTGTCCCATGATGAAAACTATTCAAATCATATGACCTTTTTCTTATCTGCTTTCTATTTTTGAAATCTGTTTCTTTTTTAAATGTTTTTCCATCTATGTAAAGGTCTTCAAGAAAAGATCTGGAAAAAGGAATAATACATATCTTTAAAATTTTTTCCAGACCACTTTTTCATTTTAAAATCAAGACTTAGGCAGTGATGTACTATATTTAATTGAGGCTGAGTAAATGTAGATCATGAACAACCAATTTGTTCCTTAAATCTGTATTTCTCCTCTGTTTTACAGGTTAGACATGCCACCAAGAATTTTTTTAGAGGCTTCTCCTTTCAAAAGCCTCACATTCAATAGAAACCATAAATAAGAAGGAACTAATTCAGCCAAGTAACATTCCCTCTATTCTATGGGTTCCCAAATCCACTCACTACATGGACTGTAAAGAAAGCACCCCAAATCAGGCTTTATGTCAGGCTACAAACAGCCTATGTGAAATTTCAAATCCAAGTATTCCTCCTCCTGCTGTACATTCATCAATATTCTCATTCCTTAGCTGACCTGTATTAACAAGACCATGTAGACTAACTTTTCATAAATGCCCATTGTCTCAGGTTTCCTGCTATAATTCAGACCATCATTTCCTTCATTAATGCTAAACAGTATGGATAGAAATTTAAGTGAAAGGTAGGGCAAATCTATGCAGCTTTAGAACCTTCAGATGAAGAAACTGGTCTGTACACACAGAAATTCCCAAATTTTGGCAACAACTTAAAAAACAAAATGAAAAATGTTTTTAAAAATATAGCACTGTTCTGCCCTCTTACCTCTGAGATTCATAGAGGTGTGAGATAATATTATGACACCAAACCTCTTCTATCATGTTTGTTTCTACAAGCAGCATAAAGTTTTTATATTGATTCTGCTGTGTTCATCTGGTAGGCACCCTTGTTAACTAAGAACTCCTTCTGATAATCCAACATCATCTGTTTTTGCTTCATCATCAGCTTGCAGATTCTTCCTTCAGTTGTCTTGCTATCACTCCTACTTTTCATTTTCCTCTCAATTGGAGCTTCCATTTAATAGATAGATTTTTGGCAAACTTCACTTTGTGTCAGGCCACTTGCAGTGTTTAATATTCTACTGCCCACAGTTTAGACTTAGATGAAAAATTAAACCACACTTTGCCTCTTACCCAGTTGGAGGGGAAATACTGAGGAGTACACTGAGCCAGACTAGAAAAAGGTAAGAAAAGGGAAAGAGACAAATGACAAACAGATCATGAAAGCTAAAAATGTTTGAAGGACAAATGATACAGAGAAAAGGTGAATGAACAGAAGAAAATAAGAAAAAAGTAATGGGACCTATTGAGAAGTTCCCTATTGAGAAGTTCCTAATCAAATTTGAAGCCCAAGAAACACAGAATGGGTGGGACAATATGATGAAAGTGATACTTGCATGAAAAAAGTTGCACAAAGAGATGCAAGGACTACAAAGAGTGCAGCTTGAAGTGTGTGGATCTAAGATATTTGTGGGTGATTGAACAGAAGAAGTGATCTCTAGATAACTTAGGCAAAATTTCTGAAGTTCCAGAAAATACTTGCACAAGAAGCAGCACAGGGAACAAGACACAGCCCTCAAGGCAGCCTTTGGCATTTTAGTGCTATGAGGATAGAGCAGAAAAGAGAATTTCAGGAGGACAGGGAAGCACACTGGGGTGAGTAAGAGAACTACAGGATATTTGGGGGAGACAGAGAATGTTCAGGAAGCGTAAGGGACTGCCAGCTCCAGCATGGTGCTAGCACACAGCTGTCCTTGGTTTCCAAGCTACTCATCTGAATTGCACGTCCTTAGCCAAGAGGACAACTCTGTAACAATATAACCTTCTGACTGGGCAGGATTTAACTGTGTTTCTGGATATTCCTATATACTCTACATTTACCATTATTACGTAAAGAACTGAAATAAAAAATAAAGTTCAATGCAATATATCTCCATTTCATAATAAGCTGTACCCAAATCCAGGTAACACAAATCCATCATCCTCTTTGGCTTTTTGTGCATGGTAAATCTGTAACACCATCATAATATAACAGGAAACATCTACATTTTGATTACTTTGTGATGCCTGCCTCCTCGGTCATGTGCTGGCAAGACAAAGTACCTCCCTCTCCCTCCAAAATAACAGAAACAGAACACCAGAACAATTCATACAGAGTGTATGGGCTCTCTGAGGTTGCCTGTACAAAGGGAGCAGAGTTCAGGTACTATGAGTTATTCTTGTGGAACAATCCAGCCATGCATCAGACACTTCCTTTACTTTGTTAGAAAATGCCTGCAGAGTATTATTTTGAAAACTCTTCTAGAAGTCTCTAACATAGATCTGCAAGGGGAATAACATCCCAATTATTTTAGAAGCTCAAGTGATCGAGATCAGCAAAGGGAGTCACTGGTAGACTACCGAGCTGCTATTTTAAATCAGTTGCTACATGATGCAAAATGACATTCACTCTCTCCTTTGCTTTTTCATTGACTCTTTTCCTGTTAAGCTGCAAGGCTAAACAGCCTAGGAAATGTCAAGATTAGCTTTCCTTTCTGCAAAATACTGGCCTTTCAAGACTGACAATGTTTGGCAGTGAATTAAAAGCATAATGGAAAAAAAAACCCAAAAACATTTAATGACTGAAATAATTTCATTTTCTAGCAAATAGAATGCACCTATTGAATAATGCAGTGGACTACAGGAAAATGTACACAATTTATTCCATGCCACGTGCACTTCCATGCTTTTCCATTCTTCATCATCTAAGCACATAGGCACAACTATCAAAGAGATTAATGTTTGATTTTATATTACATGTATTTTGATTCCTTCTACTACCTTACCCTAAGCAGATGCTATTTGGCAAGCTGTGATTACAGAACAATTATCTCAAATACTGACTTCTCCACCAGTGCACAAAACGCAGCAGGCTACCTGAAAAAATAGTGACATGTATCATGTACACACAAGCAGTATAAATTAAGCTTGCACAGGAAAGTCTTAGCTTTGGTTGTACCTTCTGCTGTAAAAATCTGGGTTTGGCTTCTAGAACTCTTGTAAGAGGCAAAGCAAACTATTTTATTTTTGGTGGTGTTTTGGGTTTTTTTCCAGTATGTAAATAGGGAGGCAAACCCCTAATATGTAAAGACAGTTACGTAAGGGGTCAACAGGTGGTGAACTTACAAAAAAAACTCCAAACAAATTAAGAAGATAGAACTGGGGACAAATGCTTGGTTTCAGTTCCATTAAAAGTGGAAGACATACTGAGATAATGTCCCACCTCTATAGCCTTAGAGGAAGCAAAACTTAATATTCCTATGAGGCTTAGAAAGTAATAACTGTTATGGAGTATGTTCTTTACAACAGTATTTTTCAGACTATGAGTAGCAATTTATTAGTAAGACAGAAATATGCATGAAGAATGTCATTGTGCTGTGCAGGCATTAAGGTTAACTGCAGTTCGCTTCTTTTGTTCAAAACACTGAAAATAAAAACAGGATATATGCCTCTTCCTGTAGTCTGAAAGCTCTTTTCTACTGATGCTTAAATTGTATAAATCAGATGTGGAAGAAAAATTATTTAAGTTTTTTAAAGGGGAAGAAGATGTTACATTAGCCAAAACAAGCATGCAAGGCAACATGGGAGTCATAGAGCATGAGATGGAGGTAAGATTTATGATAATCTTAACACTTTCTCACTTCTGAATACCTGACTTTGTATATATTGTTAAATGCAAAGGACGCATATAAATGTGTATTCTGTATATAAACACAGAGAGGAAATTAAAACAGGAAATAGTATCCAGAACTGTTCTCATTAAGTCTACTGCAAATTTGAGTTCTAAAACTATAATAGAAATATAAATATTTCTACATTAAACATCAGTTTTATTAACAACAGTCAGCTCTTTCATAAAGGAATCACAGACTCGAATACAGCAATGTAATTTCATAGAACCATACTTGCTGGTCATTAGGGACAAAAACCTACAGATTTCTCTTGAAAGCATTCTTAAAAGAAAGTCGTATCAGTTTGATATTGTTTCAAGTAAAAAGGCAGGGGCTTTTTTTGATCAGTTTTGGTTTGTTTAGAAAACTTTGAAACAAATGTAACCCAAAAGAAAAAAAAAAGCTGCACCAATATTTAATAAAGAATATTGCATTTGAATAGATGCTTCTGCTGAATACTCAGATACAGGTTCAGCAATGAACACAAAAGAGTGTTACCAACTGATTCCTAGCTCTGAGTGGTTGTGCAGATGTTAAACAGATATACAGGATATCTAGCCTACCATGGCAAAACAATTAACTGAATCAGTTACACTTCAGAAAAAAGAAAAAATTCCCAAATATAGGCAGTCTCAGATAACATTATCTCAAAACACAGCAGCTTTGACTAAAATTAATCAGTTTCCTCTGGGTTCTTTTGTTGTTGCAAGTAGAACAAAATTGATGAAAAATAATTTTCATATTCTTTAAGGGCATCAAAAGCTAAATCTTGGTTAATTACACACCAAATCTGCATCTCAGTAATGTTAATCTAAAGTTTTTTACATCAAAAGCTGAAAAAGAGTAGCAGTGAAGTACCAGTGAAGCACCAGTGAAGCATGAGATCATTTAATATCACCATACTAATGACCACTTCTATATTTTTTAGCTTGTTAGTTAAATACAGCTTAAAAAGCTATTTTCACATGCTCACAGTCTTCTGAAAAAAGAGTTATCTTCAAGTGGCAAATTGATTATTTGCTTATTTCTAAATTCTATTACTTCAAATACCAATCTGAAAAAATTGCAGGAACAGCTTTCAAGATTAGCTCCCCCAGTAAATGCTAATCTTAAGTTCATTACATTAATTGTACAGTGTGGCCCATGGATTTCTGTAATCCGTTCAGGCCTAATATAATGCCCCTATGAGTAAAAAATTGATGTTTCATAGGAAAGGAAAAATAATCTAACCATGTTCTGAACATTCTAACATACAAAACTTCCTCATTACCACAGAAAACAATGAAGTTCAACTGTTTCCATACTCATCTCTCACTACCCCAATCAATCCCCAAATCAGCTCGAAAAACAAAGAATATGGTATATCAGTTCCTTTACCTCCTACCAGAACGACAATGAAAAGCTGAGATAATTCCTTCAATAACTACGTTGAAGTACTATGTTTTAGCATAGAAGCTGTGACAAATACTGTTGGCTTTATTTCTGAAAAGGTGATACACTCAACTCAAAAGCATGGAATTGATTTTGAACCCTCTTCACTGCTCCTGTCATAGCTGTTAAGCCAGAAGCAGAAAAGCAGTGAATGATGTAGCTCTACCATTGCCACAGAAAAGAATCAAAACTGGTCACCTGAACACCCTGTACATACTTGTTGCACTGAAAAGAGCAAGGAAATATAATCAATATTAAGGAACTTTCAAGTTTTTTAAAATAATTTATTATACCAAACTGAAATACTTTTTTTCACTGTTAACTTTAAGGACCTCTGTTTTCATTAAAACTTCTTTCTTGAGTGAAGTAACATGAATGACTGCTTCTAAACACAAAAGCTATTTACTGGTTACAATTCTACCATAGCAAGTATAATCTAACCTGCTGTGTCTCATTTCAAGATAAAAAACAGACAAATCTTCAGCATAAGCACCTACAATTTTTGAAGTTACACTCATCATTGTGCTGCTGAACAGCATACACACAGATCCCTTACTACAATGCCAGGCTACTTGAACAATATTTGAGAAACAAGTCAACTAGTTGTAAAAGTAACATTGAACTAGATCATTGATATTGTAGCTATTAAGGACAACTACTTCTACCCAGAATACCGAAAGCCATAGTTTATATTTTCATATTTTCAACATATGCAAATAAAGATGAGCATTCTCATCATCTTCCATACAAGAGACCACAACTGACCTCATGAAACAGTTAAATGATTGTCATACCTGTAGACATAACCATCACTTTCTCCCTTAATTCAAGTGGATCATTAGAACATTTTTAAATCAGAGGTCACCCTAATAAGACCTGAAGCTTTGGTAAAGAAGCACAAACAATTGGACTACTTAAAAAATCTGGTGGAAAACAGTAGACTTCCAGTGCTTGTGCTCTTGGATCTCTGTCTTTACTTCTATTTCAATACATTCACTAGGCAAATGAACAAGAGGGTTTTTTGTGATTTTTTAATTGTTTTATTTGCATGACTGTTTTAGGAATGAAATATTCCTCTATTTACTTAAAAAGCTTTCATATTGAAATGTTTACAAAACATTAAAGATCTATTGATCATATTTGTACTGAATAAGGATCACCAACTGTAACTAAAGAGTGAGCAACGATATTCAGTGACAGATCCTATTCTTGACTATCATAAACTATATGTGCTTTGTTTCTAATAAAAGAAAAGAAGACACACATTAACACACTACAACCCAGAAATCAGAATCCTGACAAAAGACATACCATGTACCTTAAGGAAAGGCCCTAGTAGACCTAATCTGGCTTTTAACTGACTAAGCAATGTTTTCAGAAAAGTGAAAGGTTGGAACTTCATTTGGATCTCTAAATAGCTATTTCTTTAGTAAGGGTTTCTTCAGTTACATATGCACAAATAGTAGAACCTCTTGAGAGAACTAAGCAACCTGCCCACTCTTTTAACATTAGTATAAATACGTTTTTCCAGATTGCAAAACCTTTCATACACTAAATCCAGTAGACGACTTAAATCTTCTTGTTCTCAGTTATGAGAAGAGCAGCACTGTAAGAGCTGTCGAGAATGGTGCTATTCTTTGCACCAACTCATGGAAAAGTGCAGCATTTGGATGGAAGAGTCAAAAAACTGCCAACTTTTTAACCTGGTTATGCAAATCAAGATTAATTATCAAATCAAATATTAATACCTGATTATATAAATCAGGATGTCTAAGTATTTGTGAGACACTATTCCCAGCCTTATGACATCAGTCATTCTGAACCAAAACAGGAGATTAATCTCTAACCCTTCCAGCAAGGCATACCCCATAGCTGCTGCGGTCAAATAGGTATGGGATTTCCATGCTCTTTTGATAGAGAATGTAATAAGAACACGTGCAACAAGCTGGACAGCAACATCTTTTTGGCTACAGTCCCTACACACCCATCAAGCCAACAATAAAAATACATTCCTGATACTGTTAACCTGATTTTTTACGTTTTTTTTTTGAGACAGATGGCATACCGAAGGGACAGGCTGCTCTGATTCTACTTCTAACCACAGAAATAGACGCAAACTTAAATGCTTCTCTGTCACTCTTCTTTTAACTGAAATTTACCTCCCAGCTCTGTTATCATTGATGGGCTGAACAGCAGCACCTTTCAATAATGTCCAGGAATTCAGTGAGGATTCAAGAAAAAAAATCATTGCTAGTTGCACCTAATACCTGCCAGCAGCATGCAATTCAGCTACAACATGACTTAAATAAAGGCTTCCCATCTCCACCTCACAGCTAAAATTAACCAGAGATTAAAAAAATTCCAACAAATCTCCATCCTTTTCCATATGCATAGGCAACTACAATTTTTTTCTCCCTTGTTAGTCTTTATTTGTGGTAAAATCAGCAATTTCTTAATGCAAGTGAAATAAAGACAGAATTTTCCCCAAGAGATTCAGTGGCATATAGTCTAGGACCTAAGCTGGATCACAAGACACATTCTGTATTTAAGTAAGACCAGTACCTAATTTATTAAAAAATAATCAAAATGTTATTTACTAACACAGCAGGAACTTGAAGAGCATAATATCCCAAAAAGTTATTCTTCTTCTCAAAACACTGTAATCTTTCCAACCATATCATCATACTTCACCAAAATATTACAATTCCTATTAGTCTAGATCTCTCAACTTTAATTATTTTCAGATCAAGACACTGAGCTATTTTAAAACAAGAAGAGTACTGAAAACCTGTTAAGGTACATACTGTTTGTGTGGAAAATCAACATTAATGGGAAATAATACATCAGAAAATTTTGAAATGTGGGAGCATTTTGTTTCTTAATTCGGTCTTCATGTCAAATTTTTCATGCTACACAAATATAGAAAAGGTAATTTTATAAAAAGAAATTCTGCCTACTATTGTACAACAAAAATTGAATAATTTATTATAGCAATTAAATAATTCATATTATAGGTAAATAGCACTGAACAGGCTTGAAGTCTTTTCACCTCTTCATATAAAAATGTTTTAGCATCTGCACATTAAAAAACAATTATTCAACTAGGAAACAGCAAAAAAAATTTGACTTGTGGAAGCAATATAAAATCCTCTTCACTATCGGAATTCTGGTTCTTGTGCGGAGACTTTGTTAAATATACAGATTTTCCCCAATTTTCTGAAAGCATGCCACATAACATAAGCTAGCTATTTAGGATCTGATTTTAGTCTGAGTACTGTACAGCCTCACTAGTGGAAGACTATTTTCACTCTCAGAAAACAGATTAAGAAGTTTCTTAAGCTATTCAAGCCTCTTCTTAAGAAGTCACTTACCTCTTCCTTCTTCCAACCTATGTCTCCTGTTTACACGTTGTCGCTTTTCTTCTTGTCGTAACTGAAGGTGTTCTTCAATATTAACTCCAGGAACAGGGACAGCTAAATAGATTAAGAAAACAAAACATATAAAACTGTGCTTAAAATTGTTATGATGGCAATAGACCCTAGAAGTTGTTAAGCAAGTGAAAACTGAAACCTACTTATTAGCTGCTCTTCACGTGGCTTTGACAATAAAGAAAGGATTTGAGCAAATATGAAGGAGTTTTAGGCTTTGTTTCTTAATTTTCTGGTTTTTGTGAATCTGACAGTTCCAACATCAATGAGTAGTACTTAGGCATATACATATGTATATTTAGTTATGTATTGTCATGGTTATCTCAATTCTCCCCGAAAAAGTTTCAAAAAGTATTATTATTGAACCAAGCCCCAAATGGCTTATATTTTTAAAATGTTTCATAGGAATTAGCCATTTTTTAGTTTAAGAATGCTTAAGCTGTGATAAAAACATTAAAGAAAAATTTTCTGGATACCAGAATAGGACAAGAACAACTTTGTAGTCTCAATATAAGTATCATAAGTGCACAGATCACAAAGTGGCACAGATGTCTATAACAAGGGTAAGCTTAAAACATTTCACTTAACAGAATGATCCCACTTTGCGATATAACCAATAAATAAATCTGATTGATAAGCTCCATTTGAACAATATTATGAAGTTGTCCTGTAATATTAAAGCATGTATAGAAATTTGCTGAGGAGAAAAAACATGCAGTCATCATTAAGTGTCATCTTGCTAATTTCATATCACTTACCCAGCAAGAGATCTAAAGGTATCATCTCTTTTACAGCATCAAGGATCCCTCTTTGCCTTGCTTCCTGGCCATCCAGTTCTCTAGCACATGCCTTGCAGCAGCCACATACGGCACAGCCTGACTCACCTGAGCCACAGCCACAGATTCTGCAGCAAACAGAGTTGCTTCATCACTACCTTTTATTTTCATGCATTACTGATGTCTTGCTAATAAAAACAGACATGATTAGTTTACTCTATCTGGACACGTAAGTTTTCCAGAGATAAACAGAAAGGACTGCTGTTGCATGGTCCCAGGACCATACACTGTACACTGAATTGACTTCTCAGCATTAACCTGTCTCCATTTAATTTAATGTACACCACATGAAAACAGGAACAAGAAAACAATAAGCTCATGAAAAGTTGAGGAAGTAGCAATTGTGATAGGTAAAGCAGCGACCCTTTATGCAGCTCAACCCAGAAGTAAAAGATAAAAGCAACTGGAACAGCAAGATAAACTTCTATCACAGGATGAAAAAAGGTTATCCTGAGCCAGCAGCTCTGTCAAGAGACCGATTATATTGGTGTTCATATTCAACAGCTTCTAGTAAAGAATTATATGCTAAAGTAAAGAAATGCAATTACCTACAGCTATCACAACCTATATACAAAAATTTTAACCTATTTCTGATTTTAAAAGCACATACTCTTTACATCTATACTGTTACTTTAGATTGAAGTTTAAGAACACATCAGCTCAGGTTACACTCAGTATGTGCTTTCACCACTGAACACATTGCATCACGCACACTGCCACATGTTTGCTTACCCTCCAGGTACTCTGTCAGGACGCCCACTACTAACACAGCTAGCTCCATAGCCTGTGCAATCTCCACATACAGTGCACACCATACACTGCTCCAGCTTCCATTTATGCATGCCTGGAGGGCACATCATGGACTTCTCATCTTTTTCATCCAGTTCCTCTTCCAGGTCTTCATCCATTGCTGTTGCCATGTTCTCAACTCCAAAACCTATTTAAGATATTGAAACAAGAAAGAGCTGTTTTCTGAGGCCAACAAAGACAGTTCTGATTACTCAGAGGTGTGAAGTTGGGTTGGACAGGGCTCTGAGCAACCTGATCTAATTGAAGATGTTCCTGCTCATTGCAGGGGGGTTGGACTAGATGGCCTTTAAAAGGTCCCTTCCAACTCAAACTATTCTATGCTTCTATGAACAGTGGCTTACTGTGGAAGCTCTGAAGAACACTTACAGATCAGGGTTTTTTTCTGACACCTTCCTGCACCTGAGCCGGGGTAAACAGGTAGGTTTCACAAAAGGGAGACAAAGCACTTCTGTTCAGTATAAAAGTAACAGAACATTTACTTGTCACGTAAATATTCCAATCAGGAAAACATGAATAGGCATGATTTTTCATACCTCTATTTAGGAGTAACTCACACATTCAGTTCTGTGGAGAAAGATGTAGACTTGCACTCATGCCCTATTTAGGCAAATGGCAGCCTCAAGACAATGCAAACAAAGAAAGGAAGAAAATTTCTTCCTACTAGGACAGTGGCACATAGCAAGATGAAGAGGATGGGGTTTGGTTTTATTCATTAATTTTAAAGGAAAGCTTTTCCACTGACAAAAGGTAACGAAGTTCTGGGTTTTTTGTGGTGCTTTTTAAACTTTTTTTAGCATTACTCTGTTCATTAGTATGTGTGCAACATCAAATACCTAAGAGTAAAGTGAAAGCATCCATACCCATTTGGTTTTTCCAAGCACGTTGTATTTACTTAATTAGTACTGGCATTACATTTTATAATAAAATATTTAGCTTTGTTTTCACATGGGATATTTTGCATCACAAAAACAAAAGGAAAAATCTAGGTCCCACACCTTTTCCTCCCTGGCTCATGGAGCCTGTGTCTCGTCCACACTGTCCTTTATTATTTACACCGAATGTCCAAACTTCTCCATTCTTCATTAAGACACAGGTGTGAGCTTTACCCATGGCTACTTGAGTCACAAAATGGCCTTTCAAATCTGTTACTAAACCTGGAAGACATAAAATACTTGAGTGGCAAATTGAACTTTCTAGCCAAGAAGAAAACTCGACAATGTAACAAAATTACTAGTGGATACAGACAATTTTAAAATTAATGGTAAGAGAGGAAAACAACAGATATAAAAAAACAAGTGGTAGAATTAAAAGTGAAATGAGAATTAGGCCTAGGCCACTTGCGCTGCGAAGAAAGAAAAGCCAAAAGCAAATCTAATCCCGCTGCAAAATCACTTGTTCTGAAAAACTAAAGGAGTCATAAGGCCAGTGGAGTTTAGTTCATTAATATTTTACTTAAATTGAGATGTACTGGATCACCTGCTGCCTTACAAGCAGACAGGCCTGGTTTATGACAACCTTTATTGGTAGCGAAGATATCTTATTTCTCTGACTTTTCCCTGTGTGGCCTTCTACTCTCAGATTAATACAAGTGATTTTATTTTTTTTTCTCCATATTTGTCACCAGTGCTGCTATATATTACTACAGAACTTAAGGAAACTTGTCTTCCCTTTCTACCCTTCTGCCATATTTGTCTGAAACAGCAGAATGTCAGAAATCTACTAGAAGAGTAAGAAATACACAACATTTTCACAGGCTAAAAACTTCCAGACTTATTTCAACTAGTCCAGTTGAGAAATAATTTAAAACACAAATATTAACTTACTTGTACTATCAGAGTAAATGGCATCTTTTCCAAACATGTAGAGTTCTCCATCTTTTGAAATTACAGAACTGCTTCCATTATTGCACGCTGTAGATATGACAATCTTTCCTTCCATTTTAATAATTTTTTTAGGCTTATATGGTTTTGACTGCCGTCTGCTTTTAGCTTTAAATAAATAAATAAGTTACAAGTCACTCTACTGAAAAAAACACCAAAAAACATCGAAGGCACAATAACATTTTTCATATAATTAGGAGATAGTTTTCACATCGCTACTGAAAAAAAACCAACAACCCCTTCCCCCCAAAAAACCCAAACCAAACACCAAAAAATAAACAGACCAACGACCAAAAAAAAAGCAACCCACAAAAACCAACCAACCAAAAAACACAACCATGTACCATCTTCTGGTCCAATTTTTATTGGCCTACACTGGTTCTTCTAAAAAATTCTATGGCAAGCCAAGTAATGATTACATCGACACCTTTCAGGAAGGATTCTCCAAGTATTTCGAAGCACTTATTAATTAACCTACCACAACATAACAGAACAGTCTGTTTCCTAAAGGGAAGTATTTAATTTAATATCACAGCAGATCACAGCTTTAAGGCACACCTAAAGCTATCTTTAATTACCTTAGGATTCAACCTAAACACCACTTCAGAGACCAAAACTAGGAAATTTTTTAATTTTATATTGAAGAGGTATTTGTTAGTCAGAAGATCAGATTAACACATCTTCTCTTAGAATTCTAGTCTTAAGAATTTTGGTTGATCAAGGCGCAGAAGATCATACTCCTACACTTTCTAATCAATATACCTGTCCATTAGCCAGCAAAAAACTCATTTCCTAAGTTCAATAAAACAACAGCCAAGGGGCAGAAGTTTGGCTCATCAGTTTTTCAGAAGAAGTCCCAGGTAGACGGCATGTCCTCCCCACCAACCTTTCCTCAGGGCAACTAGTAAAAATATTACTTCCACCACACAATCTAAACTGTGGTAAACCCGAGATCAACTTCTGTAGCTGGGAGAAGCAGTGGTACTCCTTGTCAGGATCTGTGGCTGGCAAAAACTTCAGCCCAAGTAGCACACTTACATGTTGCTGAAAAATGTTACAACTCTTCAAACTAAAAAGTGGTTTAGAGGCTTTTATTAACCATTGGTCAAGCAAGTAATGATACATACTTGATTCACCATCCTCTCCTTTACTAGCAGAACCTGTGAAGAATATGCTTCCGTCCTCAGCAACAAGTAAAGCATGTGAGCCGTCATGTCCAACAGAAAACTGAATAATCTTTGGAGATTTTGTGATTGGGAGTTCAACCCATTTGCCAGCGGAAGGGCCACCTTGTTTGATTCCAAGGCTCTGATATTTGCCAGTATAGTAAATCTAGGAGAAAACAGTTTATAATTTTTAGTCACGCCACAGCACTTCAAGCTTATGTAATTTTTAAAGCCGCATTGTTTTTAAATCCTGTCATTTCAAACCATAGAGAAGTTTTCCCGACTTTGTTTACATCATTTCAGTATCTCTATCCTAAACCCATCAATTTTGACTTAATGGGGCAAACATTCTGATTAGAATCTGCTTGCTTTGAAATGTGCTTCCTACTGAACCACAGAGTAGGTTTCATATCTGGTTGTTTAGCTAGATGAGTTCAACAGGCAAGAAAGAACAGTTCCGAAGAAACTGCTCAAGAGGAAACTAAGAATTTAAAACACTTAAGAGAAGTGTCTGGTCTGTGTAAAAACAAGATGGTATTATAGTAATAAAAGTAACAAAATACCAAATTAGTACAGAGTTTAATATGCTTCAACACATTTATAAACTTATTTTTAGTAAACGCACAGTAGTCACTGAATACATAAATAACATAGAAAAAGATATTTTACATGAGCAAATACAAAACTACTGATATGGACTAAAAAGTTTCCTTTAAAACCATGCAACTCAACAGTACAATAAAATTTGTGCATTAACCTACAGGGCACCTAAAGCCATTTTTCACTGTCTTATAAATTGTATTTCCTACTTTACTAAACAACTGTGTAGATCAAACCCAGATACTGAATAGGCATTTTTGTTAGTCAGATGATCAAATTAATCTGTCTCCTCTAATGCTGAAGAGTTCTGCTTGATAAAGTTTTGCTACATACTATTAAATTTTATTTTAAAAAATATTTATTCATTAACATTTTCAACAATCTCACTGTTTTGACAGCAGCAGAGCAAGGCTTTCATTTCAATAAAGCAATACTAACAAAGAACTAACAAAGAACTAATGTACTAACAAAGAACTCTATTTCTACATGATAAGTAACATTAGTCTTTCACACTGAAGTATAAACACAGTAAATAATGTAAAAAGTCATAGGGACAGTAAGCAAAATTATTTCCAAATTTCTATGAATATGCAAACGTCTCTGAAAAACAGCCTTCACTGAGCAGAACCAACACATCAAATCATTAAGAACAGGTTTAAAGAAATCAATTGAAAAATTTGCATTAGGGAAAACAATAATTCTCTAAAGGATCAGAAAAAAATCAGGCTGGGATTTAAATTATTTACTAGGGTCAGACTGCTTGCGGGAAGTTATGAGGTGGTAAAATTTGCAGAGGTGCTAACACATTATTTGTAGACAAAAGGCAATTTTATCCCCCAAGTCTAAAACAAAGCCCATCACTATAAGACTGACAGTAGAAATTTCTATAAATTCAAGCCATGATTTCTTAATGGTTCCAACCATCTGTTTACGTTTTCAAATAACTCTTTTCCTTTTAGCCTTTAAAAAGGGCTCTGAAAAATAAATTTAAATACCATCATAGGCATTCATTCTAACATACTGAAAGGGGAAAAATCAATTATGGAAAATAATAATCTAAAACCACACAAAAAGCTTTTGGTGCAATTTAGTATTTCAGTACCTTTCCACTAGCAGTTTTCATCAGTGCAAACTCTCTTCCAGCACCAAGGACAGCTGATTCCTCATCAAACCCTGTACCTGTGCAGGTAAGATTGCGTTAACTGGACAATTTAATCAGGCAGTTTCACAGACAAGAAGGCTTACTGGACTAGACTTGGCAGAGTTGCTCATGAAAAAAGAACATGTAAGATCAGCTGGTTAGACAAAAGGTCCATGTAGCCAAGCATGCTTTTGTTCTGACAAAGCCAAAAGTAGACAACTAACAGCAAAAATACCCCAAAGAAAAGGCCAAGTGATATTTTTTCAAAATACCTTCACAGATACTAACAGTTCTCATCTCAAGTTCTGATGCAAGTGTTTTTCAATGCATTTCTTTTCCATTAATACAGCCAGTGATCTTTTCAGCTTTGACCCACAGCAAGGAGTTCCACAGCTTAACTACGTGTTATACAAATGTTATTATAAAGTCTAAGTTTCAAGTAATTACATATATACTATGCAGCTAAAGGAAAATATTGGAAAACCATGAGCTACAGAGAGAAAGGTGGTTCAAAACGCATAAATGGATTTGACTATGAGTCAAAACACTTAAGCAGTTTCAAATCCCTTGTACCTCCCCATGTGTTTATAATGGAGCTATACCTTCCTGCATGTAACAGAGCCAAACAAAGGGAAGAGCAATGTTTCAGCTCTATTGTTTGAATTCCCAGGCTTGTTATTAACCTTCAAATAACAGGACTTACTGATAATGTGCAAATCTTTCTCCAGATCAAACAACGAGATGCCACAGGCATGTAAGCATTTTCTTGCAAGCTTAAGCTGCAGTTCTTGTTGCAGTACTGGCTCAGTACTTGTGGCAAATATTCGCACTACAAAGCCATCCTGCAAAAAATACAAAAATCCGCTTTACACTGTATAATAAATACATTCATTCACTTTTCAAATCCTAAGTACACCAGTATAATATTATTTCAGAGTAAATTGTCAGAAGACACACTGATAAAACAACATTTATTCTAAAATAACACTTATTACAAAGCAGAAAAGTGGCAAACAGGACAAGGTGAAACAAGTATCTGAAATACCTTAAACATATATTGAGTTCTGTGCAAACACTATGAATACAGTGAATTGCTATAGAAAAAATTAACTCTGAAACTCACTATGGAAATCATACTTTTATAACTATTTACAACTATATTTTAAGCCCTTGACTTCTCCTGATTCAGAACCCAAAATTCTTCACACAGAGTGACTGCTGTAAAGAGTAGCTAAAACACCTTTCTCTCTACAAGTGCAGATGGAGTCATTCCATTAGGAAGCAAATGGATTAATCCTGCTTTTCTTATAGTTGTATGTACAGCATCTTTGGACAACCCAATCTCATCCAATTCCCTGTCCCATCCCTGTTTTACAGCTTTCTCACTATCAAAAACCAGCCCAGAACTAAGAGTGTAATAACTGTCTGCTGAAAAAAACATACAACAACCACAAAAGTTTGTCCCAAGTAGAAGCACTTCTTTGGGCTTCCACAGCTTTCCCAACAGGCAATTCTCATACAAAAATGTAGTATATTTCATGTCCCTACTGTTAAAACTGGTTGAAATTCCCCAATAAGTTCCAAAGCAATTACACAAAATTAAATTAGGAAAAAAAAAATATAGTTAAATCTCTAAGAAGCTTATCCTGTGGAGATCCTGTAGACTAATACGTTAAAAAGACATTACTCCATATATAAGGTTTTTCTTCCTGAAAGAGCAGTGACATTTTTCTTAAAACTTATCTGAAAAATAAAAAAATATTGAAATATCCCTTGAAAATCAAAATAATGTGAATACATCTCAAAATATTGCTTCTTTATGCAGAAATATGACAGTTTCTCACAATTTCTAGTTATATGGATTTCTTTCTTAGCTGTGTCAGTGAAGAAAAAGCCAAACAGTAATCAAAATGGAAGCTATAAATACTGAAAAATAAAACAATTCTGTTGAGAGAATAATAGTCTAATAATAACACTGTGTAATAATAATATCTAATATTAATTATAAGTAAAACTTACATCTCTGGATGCTGCTATTTGATTAATATACTCTCCATCAGTGAAAAGGATATTCTGCCCTTCAGTATGACAGTCTGTGAGAGAAAGATGAAGTGCACTGAATCAGTTCATATTAGCATACATATAGTAGTCTCTGCTTTTGTATAATTCATTCTTACTACAATCAGATTATGAGAGTTCTAGTTTGTCTAAAGTGAGATCATACTGTTCTGATGAAGTGTTATTTTTGCTAAGATCTCCTGTCTCACTAAATGCATATAATACTCTTTAGTTACTGTAAGAGTTATTACAGCACTTTCCATTGTATGAAATGTAAGTGGTTACACTCCCATATTTAACTGCAAAAAAAAAAAAAAAGACATTTAGTGTTTACTTGTGAGGCATATTCTAAACTATAACAACAAAATTTTAATTTTCCAGGACTGTTAAGTCTTTCTCCTTCCCCAAAGACTTCTTTTTAATATAAGGGCCATTATCTTTAAAGAAACGTTTCCTCAGCCCAGCATATAAAACCTATACAAATAAATGACTGCAACCTTCCATTACTGATCTCCTTTTTTCATCATTTATTAATTTTGACAAACTATTAACTGAAAATCTAGGGTGTTTTTGAAAACTATAAAGCATATACTTGAATACATCAAACATTTATCGAAAGTAGGTCAGCTAATTCCAAGGAAAAAAGGTAGAGAAAGAATTCTACCCAAATTAGGAGAAAAAAAAAAGAGAAAAAGATCATTTGCTCTGCAAGCTTAAACATATGTCCCTACCCCATTTCTTCTTCCCTTCCTACTCTGTTGATGGAACTACTAACAAAGAGAGTGATATTACATGGCTTCTAAGGTGCTTGTGCCATTGATTACACACAGGAAAGAGACCTTTTCCAAAAATACTACAGGACAGCCACTTTACGCTCCAACTATTTGCTTCATAACCTGAACAAAGACCCAGTATCAGTTATTTTACCTAATAAATTTAATGTTAAATAAAGCACACATAATATCTTTCTAGAGTAACTAACAAGTTTGTTATTTTTTTTGCTACCTAGCTGGAGCATTAAAAATAATATAGTTGAAAACACTTCACAGTATTTAGAAACCCATAAAGTTGTTCACTTTTTCCTGCTATTCTGTCCCATCTAATACAGCATCTTACCAGGAACAGAATATGCATTAGATAGCCTTCTCTAATTCTCACATCTTGAAGCAAAGTACCTAAACTAGACAACCTCTGCCCTAGAGCAGACACAGATATGAATCACAGCGGGTATGGAGCACAGCAGATATACTGAAGTTTGAAATATTGCTCTCTCAAAAATAATCTCAGATTTAACAACCAAGCTAGTTCACGGCACTAATTCTCTATACTGCAAAATTACATCAGTGATAAAAGAAATGTCAATAACTTGACAAGAAGTTCCAAAAATAATCTACATGACAGTTCTCACAAGGTTACAGGAAGTTGATAAGTATTAAAATTCCCTGAAGGACTGAAAATTACATGCTCACACAAGCAGAACAGTCAAGGAAACAGCACACTCTGGCCACCAGTGGGTTCATATAATATTGTTTAGCCTCTTGCTTGAGTCATTTCATGAAGAGACAAGTCTATCAGTAAACATTTTTGGGGATTGTTCATGTGTTTGGTAGATGTGTTCAAAGAGGAAATCTGGAACAGGGATATCTTTTTTTAAATACATGTTCTCCAGAAGACTTCCTAAATACTAACACTTGATTAGGTAACATCCAGGCCCAACATTAAATATCAAATTAATGGAGAGAGTAGAAATATAAGGCAAATGAAATATCTGCAAAAACTAGGACAGTATAGTGTCTCAGCTGAGATGGAGCTCTTGTGATAAATTCCTAAGTCTAACTCAAGCTGACTTGGGAAATTTACTTTTGGGATGAAGATAGCCAAAGTTTCTGTCTGGAGATGTAAGAGAAAGTGCTTATGTTTTACTCATAGTACATAACTACAGATATTTGTTAATCACAGCCTTCTTGGAGGCTTCAAGAGAATCTGACAGATAAATATCACCTCTCACATTTATATAGTGCATTCTCTGCCTGCTAATAAGGCAGACCTCGAGTTCATCTAAGCTACCCTCAGTTAGCAATATTTTTCAGACTAAGTGAATCATCCTGAGCTCCAAAATATTAGCTTGCAATTTCAAAGAACAATAGGACCATATACCATGTGACTTCAACTTCGTCAGCTGAACACAGCAACCACTCTAAAGTATGCAGTAAGAATTAATGCTACAAGAAATGGTCAAGGTGAAAACCTTCTCAGTAAATTCAGGAATTCAGGTCCAATCACCCAGGAAAACCTCATAGAATTCAGACACTTTTTTATGACATATGGACTGAGAAAAGAGATGCACAGCTCAAGTACAGTGTATGAAGCTTGGCAAAGGCATTAGATACAAGAATGTTGACACACAGTCTGGTAGTTCCAGATACAATGCTGGATTTGCTAGATAATCTATCAGAGTGAAAAGACTGCCCTTTAAAAATAGAAGCTTATAGTTTCAAGAAGCTGGTGGATCCTAATGTCTGAAAAAGAAGATATTGTTCAACAGATCTCTGACTTTTCTAAGGTCACAAGACTTCTAGCTAGGATCAAAATCTAATCACATCTCCTAATGAGTTCCTAATCTCCTATGCATCCCCTGTATGAATAAATTCTAATGCACTACTTAAATGCACTATCACCTGCCAAGGCATTTGAAAATGATTAAGTCCACACAGAGCCATGTCTGACTACCATACCAACTAAGGAGCAAATCTTTGCTCTTACCAAGGTTACTGCCCTCTAGTTCTATCCTGCATGACTTTGCAGAACTACAACTTAAAAGTCACTGCAAGGTATCAGTGGGGCAGCCACTAGAGTTAAGCACCTCCTCAGTTTTCCTCAGGTCACATACCCTCCCCGCCACCTTAATTTCCTTCCTTCTAATGGGAAAACAAAATAAGCAGAAAGGGACTCCTTGGAGTTTGTCCTAGCCAAAAGAAAAAGGTCACATCTGCTCACAATATAACACTGAGATAAATGTATACAAGCACAGAAAGCAAAACAGCAAAGAACTCAAATACAAAGGGCTCGGGTTACAAAGTCCATCTAGCAACCACTTCGACTGAATCACAAACCATACAAAATGCAATTGTGTGAAATACTTTGAGGGATTTCTGAGTGGGTATTCCCAGTTGTAAGATCTGCTTTTGCAATGGAGAATTACTATACTTTTGTTTAGAAGGCATACTCTCATTGAATTTGTGCCTTTTTTTAGTATGAATACAAGGCAGTCTTGCAGAACAACACTTGCCACTGAGATCTGTAAAAGCAAGCTAACAGCTCAGAGGGGTAGACTTTAAAAGTGTTCAAGTCTTTCTCAAGACTTGCACGAAGAGCACTTACAAATAGTAACATAATTAAGGACCTCAAATGACCCTACTGGTTGAAAAAGATGCCCTGAGGTGAAGGAAGCTGAAAAACCACCCTAAAAGGCATTTTGTCAGGTCCATGAATGTGCTCTCGCTGAAATTTCTCACACAGCCCCACAAAGAGCAAGAGCAGCTTACAGAGACATCCATACTTTAAGGACATGCAGAAAGTTGCATGGACTAGATTCTACATTCATAATTTGTCACAAAAATTACTTTTTGCATTTCAAAGACACAAATCCTAGAGAATTTTTCTGAGATTTCAGTCAGTGGTTTCTTATTTACCTCAGGATGAAACACAAAATCTTTCTTCTGATTATAGAATAAGCCTGTCATTGTTTGATCAAAAGGTATTCTCACATCCTTCTAATGTTTATGTGAGTGGCTAAGAACAGAAATGTTTCACTAGGAGGCCATTAAAGCATGTTCCAGGAACATCCTCATTCTCTAAAGTTACAAGGCTCCTCTGAAAAAAGCCAACAAAATGAAACAAAACAAAAATACAAACACCCAAACAAAAAAAAAACCCACACAACACCGCACCCAAACAAAAACAAAAGTTAAAAAGCCCCAAGCAAATAAACCAAAACCCATCACCAGTACAAACATCAGAAGCATAGTCCATCAGTGTTTGTCAGCTAGCTTGGCTTTTGGGATACGTTTTTACTTATGTTGAAAACCAAATGGTTTTGTTCATAGTTTATAACTACCTATATGTAAAAGATCCTGGAAGCAAATCTGTATGTGAACTAAACACTCAAAGTTCAAATGAGGAAGAAATAAAAATTTTTAAGAAGGAATTTAAGCTCTTGTCTTTAAATTAAGATGAACACACATTCTAAAATGTGGCAGTATTCTTCCAGCAGTTGGAGTAAGATTCAAGGCCTCTAAATGAAATACTGCAATTGGTCCAATGCAGTAAAGCAAAGTAGAAAAAAGGCAGACTTTTTCAGACCTCAAAATCTCTCAGTTTCTCTTCTGCTTGCCTGAAAACACATAGTGTACAAAGAGTAAATTATAACCAAGTCCTCATATCTGGAGGTTCTTACCTGGCAACGCAACTGTACCATCTTGTTCCAAAGTTTCAGGGTTTATTCTGACAGCAGTCATACTGTGATTATTCGCATCTCTATATAATAAATAACCCTGGTAAGAGTAAAAATAAATATATTAGTATTGTTGCCTTAAGGAAAAGGGAAAAAACTTTCCAAGACAACTTTATGTGGGTAAAGCAGGGAAGAGTTCTTTTACTTATAGGGTTTTGGGGTACAGAATATAAAGGAGTATAAAAGAGTATATAAAGTATAAAAAGT
>JAWWMP010000001.1:68528725-68571445 GCA_035047865.1 Dendrocincla tyrannina
TTGCTGGGCTTTGCTTTCTTGTTTTGACTAACATGGTATCTAGTTGCCTTAGCTCTGGTACATGTTTTCCTTGCACAATGTTCCAGCTATTATCTGACCCTTAAGACAGCTAACACAGGGTTCGAGGTTACAAGCTATGCTATATGTGAGAAACTACATAGAAGTATAAAAATCTACAAATTCATGAAAACCCTAAGGTATCAGTATGAAGATATTCTTAAATCCACAAACTCGTATTGTTAAAAGGAAAGAAATTGCAACCACTATTTTAGGTATTGTTTTAAAATTTTGGAAGCTTTTTACATCAAATTACATCAAATATGCTTAATTTTGATAATCCTTTTTTTTTTTTACTAATCCAATCCTGCATTAAAAAAATGGAAATTTGACCCCCTTTCTCCATACTTTCTACATGATGTAGATTAGAATGCTGAAGCTCATATACAATTTTGAAGCCACACATATTAATTTTGGTTTTTATATCTATATACAATTACAGTTAAAAGCCACTGCCACAGTAAAAAACAGTGTTCCTGTCCCCACTTTGAAGCCAACAAAATATTCATATAGAAAATCAAGGAAGAAGGTAAGACCTTCTTGCCCTATGTAGAAAATTAATCATTAATGAATATTAATATAAGCATTAAAAAAACATACTCATTTAATGTGATTGAAGCCAAACAAAGCAGTATTAACCCACAGAAGGGCTGCACAGACTAAATTAAATAGTGACCAAATAATGATCCTGACAACAGCTGTGTCATAGCAGGAGATGCAACAATGCATTTCCTTCAAGTAAAACTGGCTTCAGGTGGGGATACTACACATCTAAGAATGGATGCATTTCACAGGCTTAACCTCAGAAGATCTTCATTTGTCAGAGAGTCACAGACCCTAATTACCATCACCTAACAACAATAGAAAAATTCAACCAACACACTTTCTTCCATCTAACATACTGGCCAAATCAATCTCAGTAAAATGAGGAAAAACAAGCCCACATAAACTAGGAAGAATAAGTAAAGAGCATATAAGTGATAAAAAAGCTTCAGTCTAAAATATGATGAAGTAAGAAAAATCACCTGAATTGGAGCTAAGTTAACCAAGTCCCAAAGGGAAATGAGACTCAGGACACATTTTACCTCTTTTATGGACACAGAGCCAACAATAAGTGTAAGCTGCACACCTTCCTGTAAGTATAGCTCCAGAGTGACACTCTTCCAAACTAGCAGTGCCTTAAGACAGAGTCACTGTGGGGGTGCATACACCTGTACAAGCACTCAAAGAACATCACATATATTTATAGCTATGTACAGAACGTCCAAATGTGTAACTGTATAGTGAAACCACATGAATCCTATTCCTTTCCAAACTGACAAAACAGGCTGCAGAATGAATGCATCCACACACATTTGTATTGTGACAGTATACCTTTTGGTGACCTGTTTTAATACTAAATAAAACTAAATTTCACATATGTGTACATATATATATAATATATATATGAGAATTGTAATGATAGAATTTACATTTGTAATGAACAATTTTACTTCAGAAGCGTGGTAAGGAGTACACTTAAAATCACACTGGGACAATGAGATCACTCAGCTAATAGTAAATACACAATAAAAATCGCTCACTACTTAAAAAATTAAGTAAATTCGTTATTCTCTGAAAAGTAATCTTTTTTTGGTATGTTTTGAGGGTTTTTTATAATTAATAACAAAGGTATAAAAAAAGGTGGTTGATATGCTGGAAACTGACTAACTCCAAAAAACACAAACCATCCAAATATAGTTAACTCAGCAACAGCAATGTCAACAACTATCTCTATTGTTCACATAAGCTCAATCCTCTCCCAACCAAAACAGCATTTCCTGATCTTACTGCAAGGGTTTTAAAGTCAATTTATTTTCATAAACAGATATTTCAAATATTTTTTATGCTAGCCTGTTGTAACAGCACATTTTTATATCCACTAACATCCACTTGAGAAGCACACATCATCTGACCATACCATTCATAAACTGATGTGTTAAACCACCATATTTTGAGAAAGTCTTTACAGTGACAACACAACACAAGGACACTTCATTTCTCTTTTCTATGTGCCAGTACAATCAGATATTTCTCACTCTCCACAATTTAAAAGCTAGTTCCAAAAGATTGATTCTTATAACTAAAGCCATGACAAAATACCCATGTAAGCTTACTCTAAGCCAAGGTCTACTCAAATTACTCAGGAGGGATGGGGAGGGCCACATGTTTATGTTTTAAGTATTCACCTACCTGAGCGTAGCCTAACCAAGACTTTTTTTCTTTTCTGTTTTTGATGCGGGATGTAGAATTGTATATATGGCCCTGAAAAGCAAAAAACACCAATCATTTAATAAATATCAGAGAGAAAACTTAACACATAATCATTCAACATCTAAATAACAATGTCTTCAACATATTGTGAAAGTGCTAGTAAAATGCTGTCAAATTTTCACAGAAATCATCAGAAAAAAATATACAAACTGTAAAAGAACTGATCATTAGTAAGCTACTTAAGATTCTCCATGGTAACATAACATTAGAAAAATTAAATTAAAATAGTAACTATCACTCATCAGATGAGAAGCAATCACATTACCCTCACTGTCCCGCTGTATCCAGAGCCAATTTTGTAAAGTCCATCTTTACATAAGAGATAGAGAAAAAAGCCATCACTCTGAAGTAGGCACTGGTCATCTTCATCTACAGATATTTCTTTCAATGGCCACTTGTGCATCAAGGCTGCCTTCTTTATCCCATTACTGAACCAGTCCTGGATTTGAATTTTGCCCACCAGAACTGCCTGTACACTCCGCTGAAGAGAGTTTAAAATAGTTGGCACCTAAAGAGTGAAAGAAATAGTGAGTGGAAAACATGACAACTTCTTAAATGTTCTATTTTCTGTTCTATCTCCAACTCAAGAAAGACAAACAAATATCTCCTCATCTCTAAAATAGTGAGGGGGGGGAAAAGCTAACTGAATGAAACAACAGATCTTCTCAGCACTCATGAGAAGTACTCATTTACATAAATTCCCAGAAACAGAGAAGTTTTAGTGCAAGACCTGAATAGTCTGACAAGCATGGCTGCCATTATTGGTGAGGATCGCAGAGATTGCTTGCAATGTTCTTCCTGTCTCTCCCCATGCAGCTACCAAACTGAAGAGGCAAGCGCAAGAAAGTGCTGTCAAGGACTGTCCTGTACTGTCGTTCATTCCCGTGCTACGGACAGTTATTTCCAGAAGCAGCTGGAAGAGGGATTCTGCAGACGAAACACAGACAAGATACAAAATCATGCAAAACAATTTGACATGCAGTGGGAAATTAACTTAGAAAATACATGACACACCTTTCTTCAGCCATTATGTTTAGCCCTAATTTCAGACAGACATCTCAATTAAATAGACATAAAATATCTTTTACTTTTCATTCTTTTTCAGCTGGAAAATGTCAGGATAATCACCATGGCCAAAGACGAAAAACTACAAGTCTTCTCTTACAGCGGAACACATTTACAAGAAATGAGCCAGAAGGAGTTATTTGACCTGCCTATTCAGTCTACCTCATCACTGAGATGATGTGTAGGTCTGGACCAAATTGTCTACTCTTTCTGACCATTACCCATGTTGTAGCACAACCCCCTTCACAGGAATGAGCATTTAAATCAAAGCTTGAAAATTATTTTGATTCTATGCCTCTTTTCAAGCACTGTTTAGTGGCTGAATAACCGTAACAATCAAGGTGTGAGCAGAAAAGATGAATGCTGAGGAAGTACTGGGTACATGCACCATAAGGAGTTTACACTCCAGAATCAAGTCAGTCAGTTGAGAACAAGCATGTTACTATCTCACAAATACTTCCTAGGAACCATTTTTTTCTGTCCACAACAGTAACTGTTGTATGTTAATACAAATACAGTAAGAGATGAGATATTACCTAGGACTTCAGGCGGCTCTGATTGCAGGCCTTCTGGTTGCTGACCTTGGAGCACATTAAGTAGGGCTTGTAGGCTCCTGAGACACAAGGATGGATGAGAAAATCTTGTCTCCTTTATCAGTTCAAAGACTTCACATAGTCCAACTTCGATGATCTAAAGAAGTACAGACTTTTCAGAATAGCTGTTAATATAATATTTTTACATCTGCATAAATAAAGGTATATCCCAATGTTCACTGAACAAGAGTTACTCAAATAAAAACAAAGTAATACAGAATAGAGTTGTAATTCAAATGAGAACCAAGATCAAGAACCGAGCTACACCATTGTACCAGCAAATATTACACAGAAATCAGCTATTACATGGAAAGTATAACTAAGCATAGTAATAGTTTCCTGAAAAATGAGGAAACAAAATTTTTTTCACAACAGAAGAGAAATTGTGCCTCTAAGCCCTTCTAATTTCTATCCAGTTCACACTTTATTTGACAGACCTCTTTTTCCTTGCTCATTAACGTGAACCAGCAAGCTAGAATTGGCTTGCAACCTTCACAACTTGAATAATAATACATTTGACAGCTGATACTGGCAGCTCTAGTACTTTCCCCTCCAAAGCCTCAGAGATTAGTTTTTATATTGTGACAAAACCAAAGATTAATTGCTTGTCACTAAAACTCCGTATGTACTCATCACAGACATCCATTAAGCCAACTAATAGAACATGTGCAAAAGTGCTGTTATAGCCACTCCTAACTTTCCCTTTTGGAGCTCCTGAATATTCTGAGATTGCAATTATGCTTCTCTCCACTGACTGTTTCACTTCCTTCTCAAACTCCCTATGTAAAAAGGATGAAGATGAATGAAAGGAGAGAAGGGGTAGCTCATTCCAAATAAGCAATAGTATCTTAAAAACTTCACTATATGTTTTGGTCAGGAGCAGAGACACAATGTTTAGAGTGTTTAATATAGATTCACCCCTGAGTAAAATCTACGGAAAAAGACTGAAATGTGAAAATAATAACACTGTTAATGGAACTGTCACTCCTGCTTAAAACATCTATTCTGACAGTCAACTTCAAGTTCTACTAGATGCCTTATAATTTTGCTACCATTCAATTTATTTTGATTCCTGTCTTTCAGAAATTATTTCACCACCTGTTTTATTTTTGGAGGAAGAATAAAAACACAATCAAATCAAGTCTTCAAAGCACAACAGCAATTTTCCTGCAAATTACACCTTACATTTCACATCTTCAATGGAGTGTGGGGAAAACACATGAATGGAACCTACAGGGAAAAAAACCTGTCAACAAAATAATGGAACAGATGTTTCTTCCACTATCCAAAACTCACCATCATCTTGAAGGCTAAAAGATAAAATACACTGTAGTACATTTTTAGAAATTCACTTTCTTTTCAGTTATAGTGTCTTTGAGAGAAACTGAGAAGTTTATTTTATTCTTCCCAATCTTCAGACAGAACACTCATCTAGGAGCTGTCAGAGGCAGTTGGAGAAAGCAGAGGACATAACAGTGGAGAAAATAATTTGGTGAACTTCCATTACAGTAGGAATCAACAATGGATAGTTCAGCTGGGATGTTGTCAAGTCTGCCCAGGTTTTGGGTTGGGTTTTAAATATCTAAGATAAAGAGACTGGGTAGGCTTCATAAAATAGACCTGTTAACCTTAATATCTCATGTAGGCATATCATATATATATACATGTATGCATGTATAATGTGTATACCTCTCTCTTCCAAACTGTGCACTGAAGGACAGAATAAGCAAGTTTTTTGCAAGACATCTTATGCCTTTTCTCTCTGCTCTCTGAGCCAAAACAAGCACTGCTGCCTCAGTCTCTGTCACAGCCTGACTGCTTTTACGGATGCTCTCCATGCAGCCACTCTCCTGTTCTCTTTGCAACATCTTTGAGACTTCAAAAGTGTAAGCTTAAAGGGTACACAAAATTCTAACCTGGATGCAGACTGTGTAACTCATAACTTGTTCCTAAAAACCTTCCTATTTATTCAAGAGGTCTTTATCTACACTATTATTCCCTTTATCTTCCCTCTCATAGCATTGCGCCCAATGCTCACATTTCTGTATTATTTAAAAATACATAACACTCTGCATTTATATACATAAAAAAACCCAAAACATTTACAAAGATAACACATTTTCCTAATGCATTTTAAGAGACTTAAAAGAGACTGTTACAACTTGAAAATTTTCATTTTTGCTCCAGCTTATTAGCAAATTGTATGCTAATGCAGGAATAGAGATATTTAAGTCAGTGAATTCCACCTTAATCACTTTAATATAGTATTTGTTCCTTTCAGTACAGGGCTTTTGTGGATCATCCATAACTGAATGCTACATTTAATATTAAGCGGGAACTATCTCTTTTTAAATCTTAGAATTACAAATCATATCAGTAGAACTCAATCTACCCTATTTTAAGTAGAGAGAATTCCCCACCATTAGCTAAGGTATTAAATAAATAAGGTACCAAATAAGTATGTCATGCAATGCAAGTATTTCATGTGAATCCAAAAATCTAGAACTATCAAAGGAAGTTACTAAACTGTCTGAACACAACCAAAACACATTTTTTATTGTGCTTAAAGAGCAGCAAATTGTGTCTCTAGGTCTCTTTTAACAATGTTAAAAACAGTTTTCTCAATCTTATTATACAAATTTCATAGGACAACTTTTAATTCTGAAATATATTCTAAATAAAGGCTCTAATAAACCTTACTTCCTCAAGTTTGAGATGTAAAATAAAAATTCTTCAATAGAACATTACATAAAAAGTAGAATGTTTTCAAATTTTTCTCATTTAAATGAAGCATTTTTGTAAACAAAAACCCCCAACACATCAAGGACTAACTTCACCAGTTTAATTCTGGAGAATCTGGAAAAGTAAAAATCCTGGCTAGACTTTTTAATTTGACTTTCGCCTCACTGTCAAACTCAAAATACATCAGTATTCTTTTAAACAAGCTAACAATTACTATCAGAAATCAATCTTGCAAATATTGCAAATCTTAGAAACTTCAATAACTTTCTTTTTTACATTTAACATAAGCCCTACCCGATATTGATCATTATACACAAGAATCAGACCGTAATATACTCAAAGCATTAGAAAGACACCTATATCCAGGATACCAAGACATTTACATAGTTGGTCTCTAAAAGTTTTACTACATCAGTCAGTCAGGTAGATGCCTTTTTCAAAAGCATGGATGCAAGTCAGATTGTCACCTAAACAACCAAATATGAGGCACATAGTTCTGAAAAATACTGAGGTTGTACCAAGCATCTAAACTGTTATTGAATCAAGAATTCCAGAATTTTTTGATATTTTGTAGATTCTTTGCTAAAAAATGAATAGTTTGAAAGCATATTGATTTTCATCCATTTTATATTTGCTGTACTAAATACATGAAAATATGTCACCAATTTTCTGTATTGAGATAAGTTTCCTACCTACAGTTTCCCTACCATTTCTCTAAACCACCATTTTCGTAAAACTGTGCTCCTTTTCCAAGTCTCTTTCTGATAAACTCTCCAACACCTTTAACAATACCAATGTTTTAGTTTCCACATGCAAGTGTTCTGTCCATATCACTGATAAATCTCATCCTTCTTGCAACCTCTCTTAATTTCAAAATCTCTTTAAAACCCCATTCCATTCTCTATAAATGCTAATAGCTACACTGCCTTTTACTTAAAATTAAGCATCTACAAGTACTTGGTGATTCATTTAATATAATCTAATAGGAGCCAGATGCAGTTCATAAACAATGATAACTTTATTCCCACTGACCACACATTATATTGCAATTATCACTCATGAAATTTCAGTTACCCGGTTACGTTCCTCTGCAACTCACCACCACTATTTTCCAGAGTACAACTCTGCTCTTCAGATAATACTACTTAAACACAATCATCTATAAAACTATAATTTTCTAAGCAACTCGACCATTCTACATAGTCACAGCTACAAGCACCTTTTTAATTCAGCATTTGTACTGCTTTTAGAGCAAATACAAACAATCTGAATAGACCTTTTAGACTCAGAAGAATAACAAAGCCAAGCAGAACTCATGGCATTGGTAAGCTAGCAATGAACAAAACTAAACACACAGAAGTTATGTAGTACAAAACAAGTGAATCAGCAAACTAAAAAAAAAAATAAAAATCAGTAAGGCCAATATAGATTGTTTCTGACTTTCCACCATTACTCCTACTATAAACTCAGAAATAGCAAATGGTAAAAAACTCACACTAACTGTTGAACTATAGCATCAAACGCTTAATGTGCATTACTATCCAAAATTAGCAGTGCCAATAAGGGCAGTAAAGCCAAAAAGGGGAAGACCAAAAAACTGTGTTAACAAGAATAATTGAGTTACTGCAATTAGATGCATACCTGCCAAGACATCTTAGAAAACACTCCACCAAATTATTTCCAATAGCAGAAAGACTTACTCTTTTTGGAGGTTAAAACAAGAGGAAGAACCCTTAGCCATTACAAGTTAGTAGCCTCTGACAGATGTCATAGCTGCCTTATTTGCACCACTTTCACGTAGACTTTTGAGGCTGTAAATTTTCAACTACCAACACTTATAAAGGAGTGCAAGTTGAATGTTTATCTGACATTTAATTGACTTTAATTTGGGCAGGTACACAGATCATCCTAATTCATCAAATCAGATGATTCTGGACTAGATGGACTACAAATAAAACCAGGGTGATTTTCTGAGCAACTGTCTTATAACATTGTTCTTTATTCCCCACAAAGAACATACCAACCTTAGATGACATACATGGCATGCTTGTAACAGTATTGGTTACTTGCCTTTGGAAGTTTAATAGGTGGCTCTTTGGATTCCTCTTCCTCATCACTGTCCGAATCCCCACTCTGTACACTGTTCTTTGAAGCCAAAGATACAGATGCTTCCTTTTTTTGCCACTCCAACACACAATGGCGGACATTGCAGTAAACATTAAAAGCTGAAGGATTGCTATGTAGTCTGATATCTGGTATGGTTATTGTACTCTCTAGGTTTTCAGTCTGAAAAACAAGATTAATTTTAATTTTAGTTTATTAGAAAATTCAAGCTTTTCTAAATATAAATAATTTCAACAATCTCAATAACTTTGACAGACCAAATTATTCCCAAATTGGAGACAATTCTCCTGTTGAAGTACCAATTTATATTTCAGGTAGGGAATAAAGGAGAAAGAAGAAGAAATTTCAATATGTTCTATCTAGCTTTAGTCTCTACCTCTCATAACTTGACAAGGACACTGAGACTGAAAATGAAAGCAACTCAGGCAACAAAACGGCCCAAAACCTGTGCCACACTCAGAAGAGTAGCAGATTCAGGGGTCAGCTGTTGGGTTTTTAATTATTATTATTGAATTTTAAAATTCATTCTTCGTTATTCTAATTGTTAATGTTAACCCATTGGAAAACAATAAATATTTAAGCTGTTTGCTAAGCGTACATTAGAAATTCAAAACACCACTACTTGTTTTGCCATTAAATAAAAACTGGTGGCAAGTTCAAAAACTGCTGTCAGGATGCTGTGGATAATACTTCTGAGGACAGTAAATACCTAACAGAAAAACTACTGAATATTAAAATCTATCAAGGCCTATGACTTAACAGGACACCATCCTGTTTTCAGAAGCTCTGAGCCACAAAGTAAGAGACTGGAAACCCTTCTTAGAAAATCCCACTACCCTGCCCCACCCTTTCCTTGCTATCTACTACTGGTGTATTACTGTCAGCCACTTCAAAGACACAAAAAAGCCCTTCATGAGCCTCTCGTTAGACTTGGAAAAATAAGAAGACCAATCTTTTGAAAAGTGTTGTTTGTTTTTTTTAATCCTACTCTGTGCTCTGCCATTCTGCAACAGTAATACAGGACAGGAGGTACAACTGACTTGAAAAAACAGAAGCCCACAACAACAATGACAAATCAATCCCCTGGCAGGGTTATTCTTTCTATTCGGTTGTGTAATACCAATGACTAGGCTGGTTTGAGCAGAAGCTATGAAAAACCAGATTCCAGGCATATGGGAGGAAGCAATTCTCTGTAACACATCGGTATAGATAGAGGGCACAGAGACCGTGTAAGGAGGGAAAGCCTGGGTTACAAGTGCAGGACAAACTTGTTTGAACATGAAAGGCAAAATTTGGAGGAGCATTAGGCCAGACAGTCATGGTCATGACTAACTTCACAAGGTCATTTTGGTTTCATTCTTGTATTCTTCTGGGGCAGGAGGGGATGCAGTTTGTTGAGAGTAGAAGCTTTTTTGTCTTTTTCTTTGTTTTCAGTTACAGGGAACAGATACTGCGCATGGGCACATTCATCTGGCAGGAGACTTCAGAGATTTGGAACAGATCAGTGAGAGCAGTGATGAGAAAGAGAACACTAAACTAACAGAGAAAAGGAAATTTGAGAACCAGTGAACTGGATCATATTTTAATGGGGTGATTTATTTTTCTACAATATGGCTGCCACAATTTTGTACATCCTCACATTTTTATGTGCACTTTTATTAATATCAGAAATAACACAAGCCTCAAAGCTAGACATTTTAACACCATATGTTACAATATGCCACAAAAAATTCAAAATTACTACAAAATATTTCACAGTTTACATATTTCCTTTTGACTATGCTATTATTCTAACTGTACTGGTATATATCTGCCTAGCCTTCATTTCCATTATTTCTACAAAGTTATTGCAAGCTAAAACATAAAGAACTGATGTTTCACTCTGCAAGCCATTTTATCAAACACAGTGTGTACATTTTTCTTACTCATGTCACTGTTAGCACTAAGCAAAAAAATATAAAGATAATGAAAGAATTAAAAAAAAGCTGGAAAAAATTCCCTACACTGCATACCATAAGTTTGGCTGGGGTTTTTCCCCTTTCCTTTTTTTTAGCTCAACAGAACTTACATCATTAGGGATTAAAGACAAGAATAAGTTTAATCCTTGTTCAACATTAGTATCTTTGAAATAATAAAGCTCCTGTTAGAAACCCCACCGTATTAATCACTGAAAGAACTCAAGATACACTTTGATACTGGAATAACATAGAAGGTTGTATCAAAATAGATTTGGACTGATACCAATGATAATGAGCTACTACATACTTTAGAATTTATTTGGCACCAGAAAACTAAACGGTTATAACATATGACTCTTCTGTATGTCAAGTATCCACACACATTATCCCAAGAGTTTTTGCAGCTGCTGTTAAGGCAAACACACAGTATAAGCTTTCAGCTTTAAAGCCAGCTCTGTTGAACTGCACAGGTTAAAAAAAATTCTTTAGTAAATTTACTATGCACTTCTTAGTTTACTGATGGTTACAGGAAGAGAAAAATATCTGGAGCCTCTGAAATATCCCTATCTGAAGTTCACTTATCTAGTTAGTATCATGTATGGTAATTATCACTTCTGTGAAGAGTTTCCATTCCAATTCTTTCTTGTCAGTTCAGCTTAGTCTTGGCTCCAGAACAGCCTAAGTTCTGTAGCTCGTGTAACCACTTTTGAAATAGGTTGTCCAAATTGTGTAAACAGCCCAGATAATTTTAGACATTATGGTGCTAGATAAAATATCGGTGTATCTTTTCTTGCCTATTAATAACAAGCTGACTAACTTACAGAAATAAACTCCTTATTCTCTATACTTTACAACTATTAACAAATACCTTATCTAATGTTTCAGCTTTTAAACAGGAAGCACCTTAACCATTCTATCATTGTGTTTAGTGTTTCACTCTTCTGCAACAGTGCATGTTATATACACTAACCACCCACCCAGAGTTCAGCACAGCACATTCTGCTGAAACTTCACCATAAGGTAAAAACCACTGATGATTTATTTGTGATGGATTTACTTAAGTCTGAGGGGCTGTAATAATAATACCTATAATTGCCAGAACTTCAAAACAAACATCTGTTCAAAATTGAAGATATATAAGCAGCTTGTGTAAACATCACTTTCTTAGATATCTTTTACAAAAGGCAAAGAGAGAGCTGATTAAAAAAACAAAATACAAAACAAAACAGGAAAACTTTGGCCCTCTAATGCAAATGCTCATTCAATGAACAGCTTTTTCTTTTTTCATTTTTTGTTTTCTTTAACAGTGGTAAAACATTCAAAACTGACATTAGAATTTTTTTCCATATGAAGCAAGTTTTTTTCCTTTCCAGATTACAACGGTTTTCTAACTTCACTGAGGTCAGATACCCTGAACAAGTCAGAAAACAGGGATTTAAGTTCATCCCATCATCAACTGAAAGTTTCCTTTTCTGCAATTAATGAGAGCCCTCTACACAGTCATACAAACTTCAGCCTGGAAATGAGGAGACTGAAGGGAGACCTCAGTGCAGTTACAACTTCCTCATAAGGGGAAGAGGAGGGGCAGGCACTGATCTCTTCTCTGTGGTGAGCAGTGACCCAAGGGAATGGCCTGAAGTTGTATCAGGAGAGGTTTAGGTTGGAAAAAGGTTCTTCACCCAGAGGGTGGTTGGACACTGGAACAGGCTCCCCAAATAAGTGGTCACAGCACCAAGCCTGACAGAGTTCAAGAAGTGTTTGGATGATACTCTTGGGCACATGGTGTGACTCTTGGGGATGGTCCTGTGCAGGGCCAGGAGTTAGAATTGATGATTCTTGTGGGCCTCTTCCAACTCAGTATATTCTGTAATTCTTCACAGTACGTAGAAACTTCCCTGACAGTATGAGACTCATGCTACCACATGTACAATCTTGCTGTTGACTTATAGATTTTGAGGTAAAACGATCATTAAGAAAATCTAACCAATAACTATGCCCACAGAATGACACTTAGTAATTCTTAAACTAATAAAGTCTATTTTAAAATTACAATTTTCTTAATGATACTGCATTTCATGTTTGCACAAAATACTTCTACATTGGCAAGGAAAACAGTGGAACGTTAAGCCAAAATGTTAATCAGCTTCAAAGAAATCATTGAAGCAATTTATTAATTAACAGATCTAGGATTAATAATAATCAAAACAGATTGCTATTGAGCTACAGGATACATTATTTCCATGAAGAAACACACCCTTATAGCTTGTTTTCATGGTGTTAGGACTAAAATGATTCACAGGACACTTGTGAGTAAGATGAAGAGCAACAATCACCTTTTCTCCACCTCTGAATGTTCTTTCCTTAATGGCTCCTGGAATACTGCACTCACTAAGTACACTCACTAAGTATGACTACAAGCCCAGCTTCCCGGGTGTCTAAGATAAGATGAGAAGACAGATTCTACACTTCTTTTTCTCCCAGAGCATTTGGTTTCTCACAATATGAAACTGCTACCACTTTCAAAAGGAACAGAGCTTCTAGACTGGAAAACAGAATTATGCTTTTTGATTTAGTAGTTTTCATATGAGCTGTAAGAAAGTAGGACGTTCTGAAATCTTTATCTTTGTTGTTTCACTTGGTAACATCATAAAATGAAAAAGCACCTTCCTAAAAGAAACACGATGAAGCATACATCGTAAAATTTAACAAATATCCAGTATTCATGAACATAGTTTTAATATATAAAGATTTATTGTGTGTTATTTTTTATTTTCTGAAAGAGACTACCTTATGAGAGGGAGAATGAAGGGCAGATGCCCACGACCTGATGTGTGACTTGTCCTTGTAAACACATAATCCCTGCTAAATCAAAGGATGCGTTATGTTGGAGAAGTTAAACAGCACAGGTTTGGTTCATAAAATAAAAGCAACCAACTCATAAGTGCTTTTCCCAGTTAGCTTTTTGTAATGTTACAGAAGACTCAAGGAAAGGAGAGGGAAAACCAGAAACGTCTGGTCTTTACACTTGTCTCAGGCACAAAGAATCTGTTTTCCCAAAAGATGAAATCCATAAACAGCTTATCTGCTGATCAATTTATCTTCTTGCTCTTGAATCAGAAGACTGCAGTAACAGTTTATGCCTAAATGTGATGGCAATGGACTATAATCTAGGGGAGGAAAGTTTCTCTGTTGTTAAAGATGGGTAAGGCTATAATAACCATCTGATCTAACCCACACGTAACACAGAGAATAGAAGCTCACTAAATTCTTCTTTGAACAGTTAAGATCTCTTAGAAAGGGATGCCCTCTTGAGGTTGAAACACCAGTAATATAAAAGCCATGGTACACTTTGCCAAATTATTTGAGAACCTACGTGTCCTTTTAGTGAGACAAATATTTACCCCAGTCAATCTGCCTTGTACATCCAATTCTGAGGTTTCAATGAATTTGCCTGCTACATGAACCTTCTTTTGCCAATGTTTCATTCTTGCCATTTGTGTAAAGTTAAAAAATTCATAGTGTAAAACTTCTGCATAAACTAAAGAGGTGCATGTCAATCATCTAAAGTACAACCCGTGTTTGGTACACTCCAATTTTTCAGTATTCTTCAAATAACATTATGAGAACAGAATATGGTGAACTCTGTTTTTCCATCTAGTGTCTCAGCTAAGTGTCCTACGCAGTATTTTCATGAATAAGCAGTAAAGAGGGCGAAAAATCCTGGGTGTGAAGAGTTGGGAGGGAGGGTAAGCAGAATGTTCAAAAGCAGAGCTAAGTTACGCAGCCTATGATTTTCTGGCGATAATTTTTGCCAAAAACGAAAAACAAGGTTGGGGTGGGGAGGGAGCAGGTAGGGACTGGAATCCAGGCACACCCATCTCTAATAACCAGATGTTTGTTTTCTATGTTAAAGTCACTTTCATCAGCACTGAATTTCTAGAGTCAAAACACATTGTACCACATGGAAAACTTTTATACCTCCATTAAAAAAATAGTTACTAAATCACAAAACTAAAAGTTAACAATAGTTCAAATATCAGTGATCATAGCGTGACCTCATCTTAGAATAAGGTTCAAACTACTGGGATGCATTAAACACCAATTAATGTTTTATACCTAAAGTGTTCTAACATTTAATGCTTAAATGGTGGAAATAATATTCTTCCAGTTGTTCAACGATGATTTTTTTTTTCAAAGTTCCCTCCTCTTCAGTTACTCAATTATCATTTGATATCATTCATAGTAAGCAGAGGCTGTAAATAACAAATGTTCGTGTTTCTTCAGCTTATTCTTGATCTCTTAAATCAAGACTACTAAGCACATTACAAGAAAGCTCCCATCTCTGTTCAGACTTAAAGACCCTGCTTTTGGAAAAAAAAAACTGATGCACACAAACTCTCCTGCTCAGAACGTCTAGTAGTGATAGGCTTTTCAATCTGCTCTATTTGAAGGCTTCCAAATGGAAGTTCACATTCTCTTGACAATACGTACATCCATTTTCAGATGTTCTAGTGCAAAAATGATCACTGTGCTTATTCTGGTAGGGTAAACACTGGGATGCATTGAAAAGTATATTAAAAAAAACCCCCACAAACCCAAAAAACCCTACAACAAAGGAAAAGCAAAAAAACCCAAGGAAACAACAAAAAAACCCCAAACTAAAACTACACCACCCTGTCAGTTAATAAAAAAGTTTCGTAAGCTAAAAATATGAAGGTGGTTTTATCGTTCCCTTTTCAGCTATATTTTTCAGGAAATACACAATTTTCTGCTATCATGCAGGAATAAGCTGGAGTGGCTTTCTGCACCTCAGTGACTCAGAACAAAGACCAATGCTCTGCTCATCAACCCTGGTCTGCCTCAAAGACTATCTAGAACAGCATCAGTAAAAGACATGCAAAAGCCCATTATGCCTTTCAAAGACAGATAAATCTCCATGCTTCAAGTAGAAATTGTTTTAATTCCAAGAAAAGTCTTGACAAAATGCTCCGTAAGGATGAGTTGCAGAGGTTATATCAGTCAGTGACAAATCTGTAACTACTGACAAGAATTAGCCTTTAATAGGTTCATGTTGTCTTTGGCCATTCAGAAGGGATCCTACCACTCCATTTGTCCAATGCAACTAAATTCAAGAACTACATCTGTCTGTTAAGCTTGTGAACAGCCATTCTGGATTTCGCTTCCTACTTGGCAGCTCAACCAGGGCACCACCACCCAGAAAGACAAGAGTTCCTTTATATAGTAACAGTTATCAAAGATGAAGAATTACCTTATTTTAAAAGCACAAATTTCTGTCAACAGACAGAACACACAAATACTAACTACATTCTGTAAAATTTCTTTGAATTTCCAACTTGGTTTTATTTGTTGACAGTGGATCTGATAAAATCATGAAGGGAACATGGTTTCTAATATCATAGCAACTAAAGGAAGGGCTGAGAAATTCAGTTTGGACCACAAATATTGCACTGTACAGTGCTGAGAACAGAAATGAAGATAAGCCCATTCTATACCATAGTCTGAAGCTGCACTACTTGAGATAAGCAGAATAATCTGGTAAGTATCCAAAAAGTCAATACCAAATGAATAGATAGAGGGTTTGGTTCACCCTCCCAAAGTCATCTGTCTTGAGATAGAGTAACTACATGAGGTTTGGCAAATAGGGATAAGATGGCTAAGTTGTTCTACAGTGAATTTGTATAGGGGCATTCAACTGACTAGTAAGTGTTTTCACTGGATATTTCAGTGGTTCTGTCCTTCGGAACCATTCCAGAAATGAGCTACTTTACTGACTATAAGAAGAAGCCCTCATGCCTGCAGCAAGTCTTCATGAAAATCGCTCCAAGACTCAGAGAGAAATAGCAGCAGCTCTCTAATAAAGAGACATAAATAAAGCACAGCAGTGTTTTAAAACACGGTTGCTTCTGCATAAACTTATTCTCTGCAACAAGTAAACATGTAAACATTTTTATGGAGTTCACTGCACAGTTCCCATGCATTTAAAGTGATGGAGGCAGGGGCCACACAGGGAGCTATTTCATTTTCCACCATGGAGGAATTTTCAGAGGTAACTTTGGAATCCTTAGACATTCAATACCCTGTTTCTTCTTTATCCAATATGGACAAATCATTGCAGCAGTAGTCTCTAACTGCTGACTAGACACTAATCTCAAAATTTAACTATAACACCAACATGTTTAGGAACGCAGAGTTTAGAAACTGGAGAAGCAAAAATGTTGTTCATATAATTTCAAGCCAAACATTAGTAGTAAGAGCAGTTGAATAAGGTTAACATTGGTATTATAGTCATGTAGAATACAGCAAACAGACAGGCCTATTATTAACTCTAAACAAACAAACAGTTATACTTTATTTCTCTCAATTGAAGTTACTGTCATTTGAGTCAGAACTTTGTCAAGTTAGTTAGACTTACCTTGTTGCGTGTTTTTATTTTCAATTTAGTCTTCTGTTTTCTTTTCAATTTTTTCTTGCTAAAAAGTTTCTTACTTCTGAAAAAGAAGAGAAAAGCCATGAGAACAAAAGAATTAAACTCCTTTCTGTATCCCACAGTAAACAGCACGGACAGAGGGGAAAAAAAGTCAGAAGTACTCTTGAAGTTTTTTTCCTAAGCAAGGGGAACAATCACAGGCAGACTTTAAGAGTATAAATCAGAAAATAAAACACTTAAAAAGATGCTTTCCTCATGTTCCACTGAATTATGGGCCTTTACTCTCATTAATTTATGCAGAATATATGCTAGGACCAAAAAAGATCTCTGTATTTTCTACTCGTTTACCCTACTGTTTCTAATACAAGCCCACTAGCACCACACCAATACTAGAAGCAAGAGTTACTGATAAATCTCAGTAACAGAACCTGTTAGTACAGAACATTTATGCTTTGTGAAGTCTTTGACACACAAAGATTCAAGCCTTCCAAGACAAAAATGAAGCTTTAAAAATGTATCATTTGGCAGAAAATTCACTTGATGGAAGAAACTCCAGCTTTTTTTTTGGTCTGACTTTTCCCACCCTTAGTATATAGACTTGTAATTTCCATCCCTTTACACTACAGATCTAGCTAACACATGCTCCTCTTCTCCTCTACTACCCACACCTCATTCCTACCACATTCTTTTACTCCTCCATTTTACTACCCAGAAAAAAAAAGACATATAAAAAAGACACCATACACACAATGTAATTCTTTTGTCACCATCAGTGAGATCACTCTGTTTGAGTAGGTTTTAACCTACTCTACAATTCTCTGCTCTGTTCAGATTATAAACCCTCCACAAAAGAAGGCATATATTATCTGTGCAGCATACAGCTCATCCTATATAGGACTAAAAGGAACAGCTAACATTCTCCTGTGCCACTTAAACATTACTCAAACAGATTGCAGTTCAGATAAGCTGGAAAAATAAAACTATGAAATCTGAAAATCACAGGTATTAAGAATTTACACTTTCAGGTAACAGACTGAGAATCAGAAGAATCTTAGTATTTTATTCAAACAGTTTTGTTGTAAATAAAAATTTTGAGGTACTAAAAGCACAGTGCTTGCTCTCCTGTACAGCATTCAGAATGCAAGAGTGTACAAGTCTCATGGTCCTGCAATTAAATGCTGGAAAAGCTAAAGCCTGACCAAGAGCCACGAGTCAGAAAACAAGCTCAAACAAACAACTCCTGCAGAGAATTCCAAGAAAGCCACCTCAGAGAAATTTCACTTTCCCCCTCTTCATATATAAAGAGGAAAGTATGTTCCTCAAGACACTTCCTGCAGAAGCAAACCAGCTCACTACTTTTCTCATAAGGAACCAACACCATTATCCTGCAGTTAAGAGAAGTGATTCAGCAAGGGGGAATTCCTCCACTCTCCCCAGAAAATTAAAGCTTATAAAGAGAACCTAGATGACTGCTCAAGGTTACTTCAACAGTAAAGTTTCGATATATAACAGTATACAATCTATTAAAGAGGTAGGGAAAAAAATTTCATATAACCTTTACTGTTCAAATTTCTATAATCAAACTCGATAGTCCAATTCACTATTTAGTTTTTCTTTAATTAGACAAGTTTTTCCCCCTTATTAGACTTTAATGCAGCTAATTCTACTGTCAAAGAACAGTGCAGTCCCTTCTGTTCTGTAGCCACTCAATCTTTTGCTCTGGACCAAATGACCTTTCACAGAACTTTCACCCTAACTTTAAAAGTCCTGATAATAAAAGTATCTTCTGGGCTCTCTCAGTCCATATCACAAGTAAACCACATTGACTAAAATTGAAAACAGTACTTCTTATTTTCTGTTAGGAAGAGAAAGAAGAAATGTCTCATACAACTCCAAGGTCACACTTTTAACAGCATTCCAGGTATTATTTGGCAGCTTCATAGAAATATGGCACAGCAGACCTATCTATGTAACCCAGACTACCATGAAAACACTGGTAAAAACTGGTGAAAACACTTTCCTGCAAACTTCCAAACTGAGCTTCCAATACTTGTTATCTAGCTGTGCTGTTAATTATGTCTTTTAAACACAGTGCAATTTGCACTTACCACAGACAGCTTGATAAGCATTGGGGTTTGTTTTTGTTTTAAAGGATACTAACTCAAGCTACTAAGACATTGCAAATTTAATCCTTGCTGCCAAAATCCTTGAAAACTCTCCAAATTTGTTATAGTCTGCAAACATTATAAACATTTTTTCATCTTGTAAATACTTCACTGGACCAGTCCCTGTGTTTTTTGCAAGTATTTCTTCGTGTTTACACATACATCCAAAAATCCCCTCAAATTAAGCCGCCTTCCCCTCCTCCCCCACCTCCCCAAAGATTGGGCTCATTTCTTCACAGTAACAAAACTCCCTCCATCCGGCAGGCTACCTTCATTTGTCAATGATAAGTAGACAATGTATTGTCCAATTAGCAAGCAGGTAAGATCGGCTATGCATTTACTGGTGGTGCCAAGGGCTCCCTCATTCATGCAACAACCACTAAAGACACTGAAAGCAGCAGCACTGTCTGACTGCTCCACTATGGCAGTCATTATCTTTATCAAGTTCCAGACTTGAACAATTTTTTTACATGGAAAAGATGTAGGTACAGAAATGCCATGTTAACAATCAAAATTTATCTCCCAGTATTTTCTCAAAACAGAACCTCAAGGATACTGAAATTCCAATGTTTTTGTTGGGAAGGATACTTTCCCCCACATCCAAATAAAACTTCAAAAAAGTAAGCAATTAATTAAGAAATAAAAAATATCTCATCCCACTAATTTTATAAATAATTCTGAGCAATTTACCATTACTATGCATAATACTAATATATTCATAATGTATCTGCATGTAACAGATATATACAACTGTCCACAGTTCTATTATACATTGTTATACCCAGATGTTTTAATATTCAGAAAGAAAGTATAAAACATGGGCAAGTATATTCATGAAAAACAATGTCAAGTAGATTATGAGTAATTTCCTGTTGGAAACCACATGTGTTAATTATAAGCCTGATTCTTCTACTGCCTGAAGATTAACAAGACCTGATATGGCTTGGCTGGATTTTTGAGCTCAATTATTAATTAAATTTTTGGTTAACAACTGTAAATTGCTGTTAGGCATCATTTGTAAAAGTCTTGAAACTCTGTGTTGACAATCTGCTTCTGCTGGCAGAAGGCCTACAGCCTTCAACTTCTAACTAACTGTGGATACCATCTAGTTCACACAAACCAAACACTCACTATCAGCAAATCTTAGGCAGGTTTTCTGCAAACTGCTTCAAGGCATGGTAACACTGGAGCCTGAGTTAGCAGTTTTGAATTGGACCACAAAGGAAGTGCAAGTCAAATGAGCACAGAACATGAAGATACCTTGACAAAAAATACTTGTGGCAAATGGACCAAAGGAAGACTGAATGGTGTTCTTAGAGCCTTCACAGAAAAATCTGTTGAGAATAAAAGCAAAGACCTAAAATGTTCAACTCTGGAACCTGGAATAATTGCCTCAAACCAAAGAGAAAGAAAAAAAAAGGGGGGAGGGGAGAAAGGGAGGGTGAGAAAAAACCGATTGCTTGACGATTTCAAATACGTAAAACAGCTGTTAAATGATGTGATTGCAACTTCTGTTCAGGCTCTTAGCACCTACAGTAGTAGGAAGTAAAAGCATATTTAGTTTATTTGTTGTCAAATCAGAAGGAGCATTAGCTAGTACTTGCAATATTTGCCACATTATTAGGGGGACACTATTCAGTTGTCTCAACACTATTGCTCTTACTCTGTTCAAAAAATTTGAGGAAATGCAAACAAAGCATCTTCCCTCAAAGTCATAACAGTCCTGAACTGCAATTCATAAGCTTAAATTTGAGAAGGAAGCTTTATATGTTGAGTGTATGTTCCCCACCACAATGCTGTTACTGAATTACTCAATATGGATTAACATTATGTTTGTGTCATACCTGCACAAACTCTTCTAGACTGCATCTTACAATAAAGGTGTCACTGATGAGTGCAAAACATTATTCTGTCTCTGCTGATGAGGCAAAATAGGAACAATGAAAGCTGCTGACTTGACCTAAAACCTTTGCTTCTATCTGAAATGTGTTACCAAAGGTCCTGGCAGATAGTGCACATTAGACACAGCCATTCTGCTGTTAATTAAATATTTGAGAACACTTTTGGAAAATGAATTAATTTAGTAAATCACATGCTAACACACAATAAAATTTTTAAAACTTCTAACTGACTTGGATTCTGTGTATTTGTCTAAACTTGCTTGCTCTGGTTTGAGGGCTAAGCATCTTTGTGAAGAAGTATACTGTTGACAGGAGAGGCCTAGCAAAGCCATGCTGTGTCCAGACAAATGACAAATATCCACAGGTGCTGAAATTAGCTTAAGCATTCAAGGGCTAGTGGAAATTCTCTTAAGAAGCAGCAACCACTCAGTAACACTGAGATGACACACTATCAAGGTTTGTGGTATCAAAAAATTCTTGTTTCCTTCACTAGTTGAATTATTGCTGCTGGTTATCACTTGGCTGGACAAGAAGCAGAAAGCAATTGCTACTGAACCCCCCAAAGTGAAATCCTAAGCTCAAACTGTCAAGTAGATCACAACAGGAGGCTATTATCACTCACGCTGTCCCCATCAAGTTCCACGGTCTTTCATCACAGCATCGTGTTACTGCACCATGGATGCAGTGACAGTCCAGGTGAAGTTCAGGAACCTCAAAGAAGCAAGCAAGATAAAAGCAGGATCACAACCACAGACCTCATAAGAACAGACTTTGGCCTGTTCAGCAATCCGCCTTGAAGAGTCCATGGGATACAGTTCCCCAGAACGAAAGGGGTGCTGATGCAGCCTGAGGGAGTTGGCTCTTATGCTCTACACACCATATCTGGAATTCCGTGACCAGCTCTGGGCTCCCCAGCACACGAGAGACTTGCTTACTAAAGCAAGTCCTAAGAAGGGCCAACAAGACACTTAGAGGACTGGAGCATCTGTCATATGAGGAGAAATCAAGCAAGCAGAGATTGTTTTGCTGTGAAAAGGGAAAACTTAGAAGAGTTGTAGTACAATTTCCTCCATGTGGATATATATCTGATAGGAGAGAGTAAAGATTATAAAGACAGACTCTTCTGAGCAATATCCAGTGATAGGCTAAGAGACAATGGGAAAAAAATAAATACGGGAAGTTCCATTTAAACATAAGAACTGTAAGAATGGTCAAACACTAAAATATGTTGCCCCAAGAGGCTATAGGTTCTCCATCCTTGAAGATACCGAAAATCCAATTGGACAATGTCAGAGTAACATGCTCTGGTTGATCATACTTTGAGCAAGAAGGTTGCACTAGACAGTCTCCCGAGGTCCCTTTTAATCTCAACTATTCTGTGATCTTCACTGTTTGTTTAAAAACTAAAGTAAAATTTGACTATACAATAAAGATGCTTCTGAATTGTGGAAAGTGTGGATTTTTTTCTCATTCTGAGTTTTGCATTTATCCTGGTGTCATGCCATATTTCTGACTGTGCTTCCAAGAAGAGACATACTGAGCTTTTCATCTGTTCACCATCTGGATCAGCAAACAGACAGCAAATTTAGGCATAAGGGCAGACTTCTATGAGAATTAGTCAGCATAATCAAACCTACAATATTATGCAAAGCTAACAAGAGAACAAGGGATGAAAGCCACTTTACCACACTTAAAATACATGCCTGCATTAAGCCAACCCAGTAATTTGAACAGATCCACACCTTCTTGGATATAACCACCACCCATGGGTATACTAAGAAATGTGTGACAAGGAACACGCTTACATTCAACAATTGAGAGTTTCTCTGTGCAGACGGATCAACGTGAACACTGTGTATGGGATCCTTAACAAGATTCTTCCAAACTTCAGTTGTACAGGAAGCCTGTACATGTCCCCAGGAAATCTAAAACATAATTTGTCAAATGGAAGGTACTCCAGAGTAACTGAAAATAGTCTCTGGAAAATAATCCCAAAAGGTCAGTCTTTCCATTCTCTGGTCCAGCATAGAACTGGGTGTGTACTGGTCAACAGCAAGTTGAATCTGCGTCAGCAGTGCCCTGGCAGCCAGCAGTGCCAACTGTGTCCTGGGGGGCATCAGGTAAAGCATCACCATCTGGTCAAGGAAGATGGTGCTCTGCTCTGCTCTGCACTCATCTTGGATACTGTGTGCAGTTTTGGGCAACGCAATATAAGAAAGATATTAAGGTATTAGAGAGTATCCAAAGGAGGGCAACAAAGATGGTGAAGGGCCTTGAGGAAGCCACATGAGGAGTGGCTGAGGGTACTAGGTGTGTTCAGCCTGGAGAAGAGGAGACTGAGGGGAGACCTCATGGCAGTCTACAACTTCCTTGTGAGTGGAAGAAGAGGGGGAAGTACCAATCTCTTCACTCTTGTGACCAGTGACAGGACTAGAGGAAACAGCATGAAGCTGAATCAGGGAAGGTGTAGGTTGGATATCAGGAAAAGGTTTTTCAACCACAATGTGGTTGAGCACTGAACAGACTCACCAAATAAGTGGTTACAGCACCAAGCCTGTCTGAGTTAAAGAAGCATTTGGACAATGCTCACAGGCACATGGTGTTATTCTTGGGGCATCCTGCACAGGGCCAGGAGTTGGAATAGATGATCCTTACGGGTCCCTTCCAACTCAGCATATTCTATGATTCCAGTCAAATTACACTGCATTCCTGAGAGATGTTTTCCCTGTGGAGATATTAGACACTTCCACCATGCCCTAAATAACTCTACTAGAAAACTCTTTTTGAGATCATTTCTATATTGACTTTATAGCAATTAAGTGCTATTTTGTTATGTCTTTACTACAGAAAAATCAGTTTATTTTCCTATTTTTCTGCAGCTAGCTTGATTTTTTTTCGAGTCTGAGGAGAAATGAGCTTTCTGTCAATTAAGCTGCCACAGTTCTTTCAGCCTAAACCATAACTCATTTACATCAGTGACATCTAGCTTCATTATTCTCTCATAGTAACTAGTCCTTCTTATTGAAAAAAAACCCAAGCAAAAATAAAAGGAAGCAAGAAACAAAAAAGTCCCACAACTCTAAAATACAAAGAAAAGGTCAAGAATTACTTCAGGTTTTCTACACAAAAAAATATCTCTCACATAATTTAAAAAAAAAGTCCGTAACACTCCAACAGCATGGCACTTCTGAACCATAATCACTTTATTCAATGTCTAGAAACTGTTATACATTTGTGCTTACTAGTTGGGTTATGTGGGTTAAGCTAATATTTGCTGAGCTTACAGTCTTGAGTATATATGTAATCTTTCATAGTTTTGTATCCTCTATTATCTTTTTAATCTACAATTTCAATTCCAACTCTTCGTCAATAAGAGACTAAACTGTTCAGGACCCAGGACAGATCCAGATGCAGAGCAACAGCTACTACCTGTTCTCCCAGGCTTCCCCCTCGACAGCGAGCCATTCCACAGCGCCTCTTCAGGGTGGGCTTCTGTGCAGCTTTATATTCACCTTACAGTAGTTCTACTTAGTACAGAAGTAGCCAAAGACAGGCAGAAGGCAACACACCTGAAAATTCCAGTTGAGGAAGTATGCAGTGTGGCCAGTGGGATAACAGAGGCAATAGCTGCTGGATAACAGAGGCAATAGCTGCTTTTCTCACTTGCACCTGTTTGATGTCCGTAGAATTGGAAGGGACATTAAAGATCATTTAGATCCAACCTCCCTGCCAGAGGCAGGGACACCTTCCATTAGACGAGGTTGCTCAAAGTCCCATCCAACCTGGCCTTGAACATTTCCAGGGATGGGCCATCCACAACTTCACTGGGTAAACTGTTCCAGTGACTCACCACCCACACAGTAAAGACTTTCTTCCCAACATCTAACCTAAATCTCTCTTCTCTCAGTTTGAAACCATTTCCCTTTGTCCTATCACTACATGTCATTGTAAAAAGTCTCCAGCTTTCCTGTAGGCTCCCTTCACATTCTGGAAGGCCACAATTAGGTCAGCCCAAAGCCTTCCCTTCTTCAAGCAGAAAAATCCCAATTCTCTTAGCATTTCCTCATAGAAGAGGTACTCCATCCCTCTAATTACCTTTCTGGCTCTCCTCTGGATTCTCACCAACAGGTCAATTTGCTCCAAAATTCCTGTGCTGGGGACCCCAGAGCTGGATGCAGTGCTCTAGATGGAGTCTCACCAGAGCAGAGTAGAGGGGCAGAATCACCTCCCTCGGTCTGATGGCCACATAGCTCATGATACAATTGCCTTTCTGGGCTGTACACACACATCGCCAGGTCATGTCCAGCCTCTCACCCAGCAGCACCTTCAAATCCTTCTCAGCAGGGTTGCTCTCGGTCTGTTCATCTCCCAGCCTGTATTGATATCAGAGGATGCTTCAACCCAGGTGCAGCACCTTGCACTTGCTCTTCTTAAACCCTATGAGATTCCCATGGGCCACTTCCCAAACCCATGCTTCTTGGTGCAGGTCCAAGGCTGGAAGTAGAGTTCTAAACAAGATCCATCAAATCAGCATCAGACTTTTCTGCCAGCCAGAAAACCAGGCGGTGCATTTTACGGTTTTTTTCTTTAACTTCTGTAAGCAGGTAATCTATCATGACACTTGATCACAGAAATGACGGAGGAAACCACTATGGACAGACACTAAAGCAATTGCAGCCTCTGCTGGTCTTTTCTGTCTCTCAGGCCATTTACTCCATCTTCCGAAGTGCCCAAAAACAGTTGTTAAATTTGTAATGCAGCTTCAAGGCAACGTAATATCAAAGAAGTTGATAAGAGCATGGTGCTAATAATGCCAAGGTTGTGGATTTGATCCCTGTATGGGCCATTCACTTAAGAGCTGGACTCGATCCCTGTGGATCCCTTACAACTCACAATATTCTGTGATTCTGTGACAATAAGAAAGAACCACAGCTGATAAATATCAGTTCATTTGCCAGCAGGAAACTTACTAATCACTATCTCGTTTTTACAGCAGTTCAACTATAAGAGCTTCAAAATAAAGAAAAAAGGGTTATCAAGGCTGCTCAGAAGATATGAAGATCTCAAAATTCTGAGACCATCTTATTTTACAGGACATCCAGAGCTGCCGTTAACTGAGATGCACGTGGCAAACAAAGTCAAAGGAAAAACAAAGGAAAGAGGAAGATCAAGAGAAGTTTGGGACATAGCAATAGCACATATGAAGGAGTTGACAATGATAAGAACCAGAACAAAGGAAGTGGGCAGAGCTTTAACAGCCTAATCAAGAGATGAAGAAGAGGTTTTATGACCAGAGGACTAAATATCAAGAAAAATATGTGACTGTTGGCACGAAGATGAAGAGGTACCAAGTGACAAAATGCAAAAATGAAGCTTGTTGTAAAACATATCAAAGTTGCTGCTTGTCTTTCACACTCCTTATTTTGGTACCTCTTAACATGTACAAAAGCTCCAGTGTTCAGCAGCCTTACTTTTATGAACTGGATGATTACTTTTTCTTGAAACCAACTACTTCTCTTGAGAGCCTCCACATACAAAATCTCCCATATTTAGTTATGTATTAAGTATCCTTTTTATTTAAATCCCCTTTGATTTCTTCAATCTCAGTGTGATCTCTGCACTGTTATTTCAGCTGCCAAGAATCCTAAGAACCTGCAATGGGAAGCTGCCTTACAATATGTCCAACACAAATATACCAATTTGCATCAAAGTGGTTCAAGACAAGTGGACCCAGCAGATGTTTCACAACATTTAGAGGGTGCTGAAGTTCCCTGCAACTGAACTTTCCAAAGGCTTTCCATTCTTAACTTTGCCTTTGTAGATATCTCTTTTTAGTAACTAAGTAGCCACGCCTCATCATTCCTTCTATTGAGGAAACATTCAGCACACCTTGAACCACGGGGACAGTGTCAGTATGTTGCAAGAATAAAGAGGGTAAACAAAGATCACTCAACTCCCCCAATATTCTCTTATCTTGATAAACAAAATGTCAGCTTACAAACATGAGGTCCAAGAGCTTTATAACACTTCATTTTTCAGATCACCTATGATAATATCTATCAAGCTTCCAAAGGGACTTGCCATAAAATAGTTAACAGGGAACAAAATAAATACATACGAACCGAAACTTGGCACACAAATGCTTATCATACAAATACACATAAACTCTTTCAGTGCAATGCAAAACTAAGTATTGGCAAGCTTTATGAAATAAACAGGTATGTATTATATATATATGTAGAGGTACGTATTATATGGAATATGTATTATACCGTATCACATCGCAAACACCCAAAATTTTACCTTACAAATCACAAATACGAAAAAAAAACAACCAAGAATGTTCATTTCTGAAGAAATAAATACACCAAATCCTGTCACTGCAATTTGGCAACAAAATCTACACAACACTTGCGATAGAAAAATGTTTTTTGCTAACACTGGTTAGTATCCCTGGGGTTTAGGATATCTCTGATACGGGAACCATTGCTCTATAAAGTACTTCATGAAAAATACCTCCATGAAGCAGTTTCTTGACCTTAGAACAGTTGCAGGCAGAGCAGGAAAAGTAACACGATACTGCTTCTGCCAAAATCACAGCCAAAATGGCTGAGTTGCATGACAGTTGGCTCACAAACCGTATTTTTGCCTGTTGTGATACATTATAAGTTTGAATATTGCATTTGCTAGCAAAACAAAACAAAACAAAAAGTGAAAGTTAGGATTTTTGCAGCAATATCCCCAAAGAGACTAATTGACACTAGATACTCCCAACCACTCCAGCGAGGCTTTAATACACAAAACACCTTAAAACAGCTCAAAAGTGCTCTAAATAATAAATGACTTACATTTGGATTTTATTACCATGCAGTTCTTCCTACACGGATGTTTGGACAAATATGTTGCTTTGTCTTATCTAAAATTATAACTGTTGCTACCTTTTCAGTTCTCCGCATATTCCCTTTACTCCTATTAAGCTATATCATGAAGGTCCAATATATGTTTCTAAAAATATATTTACATCAAAAGGAGGGGCAAGGAGAATCTCCATCCTTTAATGGATGTAGGAGGAAATACAGGGAAAAAGGATGAGGAAAAGGCTGAGGTACTTAATGCCTTCTTTCCCTCAGTCTTTAATAGTTAAAATCAGTTGTTCTCAAAGTATTCAGCCCACGAGCTAAAGGACACAGATGGGGAGCATATTGAAGTCCCCATAATTCAAGGGGAAATGGTCAGCAGCAACCTGTTATACCCCTGGGACACACACAAGTCCATGGGGCTGGATGGGATCCACAAAAGGTATTCAATGAGCTGCCAGATGCACTCACCAAACTACCTTCCATCATTTACCAGCAGTCCTGGCTAACCATGGAGGTTCCACTTGACTGGAAGTCAGTGAACATGCTGCACATCTACAAGAAAGGCCAGAAGAAGGATTCAGGGAACTACAGCTCTGTGAGCCTCACCTCAGTGCCAGGGAAGGTCATGGAGTAGAACATTCTGAGTGCCATCACGTGGCACATACAGAACAACCAGGTGATCAGGGCCAGCCAACTTAGGTTTATGAAATGCAGGTCCTGCTTGACCAACCTGATGTCCTTCTATGACCAGGTGCCCCACTCAGTGGAAGAGGGAAAAGCTGTGGATGTTGCCTACCTAGACTTCAGTAAAGCCTTTAGACACTCTTTCCCACAGCATTCCTTTGGAGAAACTGGCTGTTCCTGGCTGGGAAGGGTGTACTCCTTGCTGGGTAAAAAACTGGCAGGACAGCCAGGCCCAGAAAGTGGTGGTGAATGGTGACTCCAGTTGACATCCACTCAGAAGCGTGTTCCCGAGGGGTTAGTACTGGGGCCTGTTTAATATCTCTATAAATATTCTGTTCAACAATTTTATCAATGATCTGGAGGAGAGAACAGAGAGCGCCCTCAGTAAGTTTGCAGAAGACACCAGGCTGGGTGTGAGTGTTGATCTCCTGGAGCGCAGAAAGGCTTTTCTGAGGGATCTGGACCAGCTCGATGGATGGGCCGAGGCCAACGCTATGAGGTTCACCAAGACCAAGTGCCCAGTCCTGCACTTGGGTCACAACAACTCCATGCTGCACTGCAGGCTTGGGACAGAGCGGCTGGTAAGTTGCGGGGCACAAAAGGACCTGGGGTGCTGACTGACAGCAGGGTGAACATGAGTCATTGGCCCAGGTGGCCAAGAAGGTCAAGGGCATCCTGGCCTGTATCAGAAACAGTGTAGCCAGCAGGACCAGAGCAGTGATCTTCCCCCTGTACTTTGCAGACCTTGAACCCTGCATTCAGTTTTGAACTCCTCACTACAAGAACGACGTTGAGGTGCTGGAGTGTGTCCAGAGAAAGGCAACAAAGCTGCTGAAGAGTCTGGAGCAGAGGTCTTATGAGGAATGGCTGAGGGAGCTGGGATTGTTCACCTGAAGAAAAGGAGGCTCTAGGGAGACCTTATTCTTCTCTACAGCTCTCTGAAGGAAGGTTTTAGCCAGGTGGGGATCAGTCTCTTTTCTCAAGTAACAAGCAATAGAACAAGAGGAAATGGCCTCAAGTTGCACCAGGGAAGGTTCAGATTGGATATTAGGGGGAAATTATTCACCAAAAGGGTTGTCAAGCATTGGAACAGGCTACCCAGAGAAGTGATGGAGATATTTAAAAGGTGTGTAGGTGTGGCACTTGGAGACACGGTTTAGGGGAGGACTTGGTAGAGTTGGATTTAAGAGTTGGACCATGTAATCTCAAAGGCCTTTACCTACCTAAACAATTCAATGATTCTGTATCCAGTAACATGACAACCACATCTTGCAACACAGCTCTGCTGCAAGATCTCTTTGCTAACACCATGTTTGTTCCCTGTGACACCTCTTCTCAGAAGACAAATTTCACATAAATCCTTTCTCTTTCTATCTGGTCTATTTTCCTAAGAATTATGGAATCATGGAATCATTCAGATTAGAAGGGATCTCTTAAAGTAACTCTTTTTCTTACTGTGAGGGTGACTGAGCACTGGCACAGGCTGTCCAGCAAGGCTGTGGAGTCTCCATACTCAAAGCTATCTGGAGATGGTCCTAGGCAACTGGTTCCAGGTGGCCCTGCTTGAGCAGGGGAGTGGACCAGATGAACTTCAGTGGTCCCTTCCAACCTCAACCATTTTGTGATTCTGTGACTGATTGTATGAAACTTCCTGCTCAAGCAGAGTCAAGAGAGAGTAGGCCCAGTACCATGTGCAGCTGAATTTGTAATACCTCCAAGGAAATATTAAATGTCTATGGACAACATGTGCCAGTGCTTGACCTTTCCCAGAGTGAAGAATTCTTTACTGGAATTTCATGATTTTTAATTTATGCCCACTAGACCTTGAACTGTCAGGAGGCACTACCTGAGAATCTGACTCATTCTTCATTCCCTCCCTACACTGACTAAAAACCACAAACTTCTGAGTCTTCTCTTCTTCAGGCTAATCACCTATGTGGCCCTGCACTGGACTCTCTCCAGTATGTGCCTCTCCTCTACTGGGAGGTCCAGAACTAGACACTCCAGATACAGCCTCACCAGTGCTGAGCAGAGAGCACCTCCTTCAACCTGCCAGCAACACTCTTCCAAATTCATTTCAGGAGTGTCTCCTTTCTTTGTCATGCCACTGCATTACTGGCATACAGACTGTTGCCCAGCAGTATACCAAGCTACTTCTCTGCAGAGTTGTCTTTCAGCTGACCAGCCCAACTGCAGTTATTTCTCCCCAGTGAAGGATTCTGCAATTCCCCTTTTGGCATATCGTGAGATTCCACTCAGCTCAAATCTCCAGCCTGTCCAGACTCTTCTGAATGGAGACACAACTGTGTGATGTGTGAACAGCTCCTCTCTGTTTTGTACCATGTGTGAACTTGCTGGGGGCACACTCCATCCCAGCGTTCAGGCCGTTAATGAAGATGCTAAACAGCATTTGCCCCAGTACCAGCACACAACTGGTAACTTGACTCCAGCTGGACTTCGTGTCACTGATCACAAACTTCAAGGCCCAGTCCTTCAGCCAGTTCTCAATCTACTTCACTGTCCACTTATTTAGCCCGTATTTTGTCAGTCTGTCCATGCTATGGGAAACAGTGTCAAAAGCCTTACTCAAGGTAAAGCACATCCACTGCTCTCCCTGCCCATAAGGTATCTATACGTTACCTACTATCAGTTTTCATCAAGGGCAACAGATTTTTAAGGAACTCAGCAGTGAGAATCACTGGAGTGGAAAACTGCTTAGCTTGATAGGCAGATATCAAACAACACTAGAGAACACAACCATTTTTTTCCCCAAATAAAAGCTTGGTCTTTTTTGATTGCCAACAGTATTATACTCAGATGACCTCAGATATTTAAAATTCTTGGTATTTTCATTCAGTAAACCTGCAATTTAACATTTGAGAAACTCCACTTTTTAGTGAAGTGGGAAATAACTGTCATTCGAAGAGCCATGTGTACACCCTCCAAACTATTACCAGCTTATGCACCATCTTCTCTGAATTACTAATCAAGCATTCTGACGTGAATTTTCATCCATGCCAATGTAAAAGGAAAATCAGGGCTTAAGCAGCATATCTACAAATGGAAAAATCATCAAAATCCTGCCCCCTAAATCCGTAAATCCAATTACCACAGGCTTAGAGGAAAACAAAGGCGGACTAGTAGGACAGGTTACTCTGGGCTTCTAAGGCATCTGAAAAGAAAAGGTTAAGAAAACTCAAAACAGAGACTGATGGATTTGAGAGAACACTGGCTAGGGAGGTACAGAGATATGGTTACATGTATAGTTAAGACATGAAACATCTGGAAGACAGGTAAGACTAACAGCCACATTACTGTGGTCTGGAACTCCTCCTTGCATGCTCTGATCCAGAAGAAAAAGGCCACCTTACTACTTGATTGCTCAATTGGGACTTTAATGTGCTGTTGTCGGTGAGTTAAAATTGCACATCTTTTTAATCACTACTTTAACTTCATAACTCAGACCCATTATACTATCACAATAACTTTTTTAACAACTAGCTTTTTTTTGAAAGCCAAAATTTTGGAGGCTTAAGAAAGGGGTTATTCCAGATGCTGGAATACCTTTTCCGAGGCCTTTCCAATACAGTCAGAAGCACAAATACTACAAGTTCTATAACTTAAATTAAAACCCAACTGCACAAGTCAAATGGATCTGATTTTCATTTAACCATGACAAATGTGCAGAAGTACAAAACAGTATCTGATCCCTCTTGTAACTGAAAGGGTTTCTGAAAAGAGTGTAAGTCTACCACAAATAAACAACTCAAAAGAAAGCAACTGTACAAAGTGTTCTCCACACAAAGAGAATGGTCCCTCAGTACTATCACTGACAGCTGGAGTTTTTCTGTAATTACTTGATTTTTCATTATTTGCTTCAATGTTATCTATGAAATTAGAACTGCAAGAACACATGCAAGGAAAACCTTCTACCTCAAGTTTTTCAGTGTAGAGCAAATCTGTTATCCTTAAACATTTATAGGACTTTTTTTTTTTTAAACATTAAAAAAAGTCATTCAATCACAGCAAAGATGACAAGATCTGCACTTTTGGCCACTTTCCTATCTAAACACAAACACCAAACTCAAACTGTATACAAAGCTGTTGTACATAGCATCCTATCAGAGGATTTTTAATTTAGGAAATATTCTCCATGAAGTCAAGGAAAATCTGTACTTATTAAGAACAAGTACATTACCGGTGGTTATGACAGTATAACATGCTTAGAGTGATTAGCATTTAAAGTAGAGCAAATAAATTCTACATTGTCTTCAGTGAATAGCAGAAGCAACTCCACAGTTCATAGCTGTCAGTGGTCTACCCTGTGTAACAGTATATTCCAGAAATAAAATGGGACAGAGAACTGATTAGTTTGCAGAGAAATGGAATAGAGACATGGCTATTCTGAAAACATACAAGCATAATGAAGATGTATGAGCACATCTCTTGGAAAGAATTATGTACTGGCTAGGGGGAAAGAAAGGCAAAATCAGGTAATAGGCGAGCCACAAGTGATTGGTGTCATGAAAGTTGGTTGGTTTTCCCCAGTCTACGGGCAAAAATGATGCAGCAGAGGCCAGCATGGGTTTTGTTTGGTGGAGGAGCGTGGAGCTACTCATGTTCTAGTTCAGCGAAGTGGCTTTGCCACTTGTGTTTTTATTTCTCCTCCATGTCATGGCATTTCACTTGGCGTGGTCTGGCCAGTTTTCGGCTGGGCTTGGTAAACCAGTGTGGTTAAGGGGCGCTGGCACTGCGCACGGTTCCCTTGGTGGCTTTGGGGTTCAAAGACCCCTTGGTTTGGTTCGGCGTGGCTCGGCTCGGCTCGCTCCCCCTCGACGCCGCGGAGGGCCCGTGGTGACTCGAGTTGGCCTTGCCTCGCAGGCCCTGCTGGCTACGAGAGAGGGCTGTGGACGCCTCTCTCTGTATTAAACCCACCATGGGCGGCGGGCAGTCAGCTTGCCTTTTTTGTATTGTCTTATTGTCTTTTTTGTACTGGTCAAAGGACTTGGAGGACGGTGTAGAAGTGTTAATAGCACCAAACGAAGAGGGCGGTGCCCTAAATTCGGCGGCCAGTGCTACATCTGCGGCAAAAAGGGGAAGGCTTCCCCTTCCCCCGCAGCGCCGAGCAGAGGCACGGCCCAGCAGAGGGGGGACTGCAGGGCACCGCCCGCAGCTCGGCACCGCCCCTGCCCCTGCCCCTGCCCCGGGGAGCCCGGGAGAGCCGTGCCCGGTCCGACAGCTCCGTCCGACCGCCCTGCCGAGCGCGGCCTCCCCCGCTGCGCCGCTGCTCGGCCGGCCTCTGGCCCGGCCCGCCAGGGAAAGGCGGCGAGGGAGGGAGGGACGGAGGGGCTGTGTTGCTGCGTTACAGACAGCACCGCCTGCCAGTCCTGTTTCACTGTTAGCTTGGCTATTATTGCGGTGCTGAGCATCTCTTAAACAGGTCTAAGGAGGACATGAGAAAGATGATACGGCAACAGAATTGAAAACTCATAGTTTTTGCTAAATTGATTGTTTGGATAACTTGTAATGTGCATATTTTGTACATTTTGTCCCATTAGTTTTGCAGCATTTTGCAAGCATCGTTGGAATATCCATGTCTCCTCTCTGATTGCTGCAGCTTGTCTTCCCTGGAGTTGGTTTGGCAGTCTACACAAGGATTTAATGTGATTATGAGGTCAAATTTGTCTACCTTCAATTTGTCAGTAAAACGTTTTGTCATTTAGTGTCATTTAACAGTGTGTCAGGTGCTGAGCCTCACAGAAGAGGAGTCCTGTGTTAGAAGGCAAAGTGGGCAAGAACAAGAAAGTGACTTCATAGTCTGCAGCACTGCAAATGAGGGACTGGTTTTGTGGACCCTCCCGTGGGCCCTGGCTCACATCTCCCCTGCAATCTTTAGGATAAACTTGTAACATCGTGGGTTATATGATTTGTTTAGGATGTTTAAATTACTTGTTTAGCTTGTTCCTAGCTTCAATGAATACCCTGGCTTGCTTTATTGTGATACACCTCTTTGATCAATGTTCTTTACAGACACCATTATGTGAAGATGCCAAGGTCAGTAGCCAATCTGATACTGACTGATTTCCATTATGGTAACATACACATATGCACTTGGGTACTGATGAGGGTGCTTTTGGTGAGCATGGAGGCAAGACGCACCTGCACGGCCACTCCCTGAAGGTGATGTGGACTGACTGCAGTCAGGGGTAGACTGTGGCAGAATGGCCTGCCCGTGGTCAGGGCTGCAATCTGTTCAGAGAATGTAAGCTCTCCATGAGGAGCAACTGGTGGTTCCACAATGTTATTTGGTGTTGCATCGAACTCCAGACCCACCCTGCTTTGCTAAGCTCCTAACTGGCCCATAAATTTGTGACTGGCAGTCAGAGTTTGCACCATAACTTAATCCCTCTCATACAGTCAAGATGCAGGAATTCCAAGATTTGAGGTTCTTTTGGGAATTGCTTGAGATTTGCACTCTCAAAGCACAAGTGAGCAAAATTTGTCAAGAAACATATATGACATGGGTTCAGACCTTGCCTATAGCCTTACTGAGGATCTGCATACAACAAAGGCAGAGACACAATGTAAGTCTTTATGATCCCCATGTTCATAAAAGGCAAAATGGATTTGCAAAGTTATTTAATGGTTTAGGCTCTACTTTGCAGAAACTACAGAGATTCATCGTGTTATCCAGACCCGTAGGATTGGACACTCCTGTTCATCTGTTCCAAGTCAGGGACTGAGTCTATGTTAAATGATGAGACACTGACCCCCTGCATGCTAAGTGGGAAAGGGTCATATCAGGTACCGTTGACTACCCTCACCACAGTCAAGCCTGCTGGCAAAGGGCCCTGGATTCACTACTCCAGAGTTGAGAAGGCCTCTGCTCCTCAGATAAGTGAAACAACAGAGACTGTTACAGACAGAGAAAATGTGCTTTAAACTACTCTTGTCTGTATTGCTGGTAAAGCATGAATCAGGTTTGGAACCAAAATTTGCATTTGGCTCTACTCTAGTCCAAAATGTCATTAAAATGATTGCTGGATTTATCTTATGGATTTGGCTGACATTTGGAAACAAATTCTAGATCAGGTAACTCTGAAGATGTCTCACTGGGTTTCAGAGCTATCTTCTATAAACTTAATTTTTCTTACCAAACTGAACCTGGATAAAACAGCTGTTCGTATTAGTTATATTCATAATTAGTGTTTGCATAATGGCTTGTATGATTCAATGCTGTAGTAGTTGATCATCTCTATGGTTTAAGTATAAGTGGTAGAGACTAGACAAGATAGAATTTTGTCATGTCTCTAAAGGGGAGAATGATGCCTTAAGATTTTTATATTGTAGATTTTAATACAGCTGTATAGTTTCTCACACTTAAGGTGGCAGCTAACAGCTTCTAAACCCCTTTCTCATCATTTCTACCACATTCTTGAAATTCTGTTTAAGGGTCTTTTCAAGGACAGAGATTTTAGCAAAGACATCTTGTTTGAGACTCATGCACCTGCACTGAAAAAATAAGATATATTGTAGTCAATACAAGATAGAGGGCCTAGAACCCTTGGAAAGGCTCCAATGGGGCAGTTATGAGAGTGGTACCAGGGACAAATGGTTTTCAGGTTGGATGTATCCAGTAGATATGGTAATTAGTTAAAACTATAAAATTGTGAGAATTCTTTGCTGGTGTGTGCACCTATGTATTATGTAGCACCCGAAAGCATTTTCATTAAAGACCAGCTCTCTATTTTATCTATATTAATATTGTTTTTGAAAGTTCTTTTTGTTGCCCTAAAATGGCAACAAAACAAAATAAAGAAGAGGCTGAAATAATAGAAACAGAATAAGACATTTATTTAACAACAAGGTCATCTCATTGTAACTCAAGTGATAGCTACAGACCTGTATAGACACAGTTGTTGGCTTAAAGACTCAGCAGTAGAAAAGATGAGTGAGAGAACAGAACAGTGGAGAAGTAAGATGAAGAGTTCAGGGTTTGACCTTGGTGATGTTAAAACTCTTAGCTAGACATTTTTCTGGACTGACAGAGATCATGGCCAAAATAATCTAAATACTATGGCAATCAATGAATTTAAACTGCAAACAACAGACATACTTTTTGAACTTATCTGGCTTTGATTACAATAAAGTTAATTTTCTTCTGAGTAGCTTGTACCATGCTTGCATGTTGTGGATTTGAGATGAAAACAGTATTGATAGAACAACTATGCTTTATCTGTTGCTGAGCAATACTTGCACAGCATCAAGGCCTTTTCAGTTTCTCATACTGCCCCACCAGCAGTAGGCTGGGGGTGCATAAGAAGTTGGGAGAGGACATAGCCAGGACAGGTAAATCCAACTGACCAAAGGGATATTCCATACCATATGACATCATGCACAGTATATAAAGCGGGGAGAAGGAGTAAGAGGGGGATGACACTTTCACAGTTACGGCATTAGTCTTCCCAAATCACCTTTGTGCATTATGAAGCCCTGCTTTCCTGGAGATATCTGAACACTGGCCCGCTTATGGGAAGTAGTGAATTAATTCCTTGTGCTTTGTTTGGGCAGCTTTTGTTTTACCTATTTAATTGTCTTTACCTCAGGAGTTTTCACACTTTTATCTCCAACTGTCTCCCCCATCCCACTGCAGTGGAGTGGTGCTTAGCTGCTTACTGAGGTTAAACCACAACACCTGCTCAAAGAATCTATAAAGTATGTTCCAAGAGTTCAAAAACCTCAGTTCAAAACCCATTACCTGAGACAATAATGCTTGGGAATACAAGTCAAGGAAAATTAAGAGAAGAAAAGGAAAATAAGGAATGGTACTAATCTAACCACTAATCTACAGTGTTTTGTGGGGATAAGAAAACTCAATTTTTTGATTATTTTCTAATGTGTACAATTGCCATTAGATTCATTAAACTAATAAAAAAAATAACAGTATTCTCAGGACAAAGTAGTCATAGATATGCTAGATGCAAAGAAAAAACCATAGTTCAGTTACAACAATAAAACCTAATTAAGTTCATCAATGCATTTGTCAGTCTGAAGGGAGGCACTGAGCTATAACATGCTATTTACTATGACATACTTGCTACTAAGAAAAAAGCATATTAAGCATATTAATTTGCTTCAAAACATATGAAACATTAAATCTAAATGCACAGAAACCATATGCCTTAATGTGTTCACTTAGAGCACAAGGAGCCCATTCTCCTGTGCTAATTTCTAGTATTCATCCTTTGGAGGGGCACAGTGGTAAGGAAGCGGCTGTGAAAGACTACCGGGATGGATTAGCTGTGAAATGTACTTACAATATAAAAAGTTAATTATAAGAGCACTATTCCAATCAGCACCTCAGCACAAAGCAGTGTTTATGGCTAGCAAGGTAAGAAAGAAAAGACAAAAATGCAACCATGTGTTCAAGTACTGCTGCAGGGGATCAAGTTTTCAAAGTAAACTAAGGTTTAGGAAAACAGTTTGCACTAAGTACTCCAGTATCAAAAACTGTTATTGATACATCACATGTGCTTTACAGAGAGACATAAATAGTCTTTAAATCATGGGTTTGGCAAAACATACATCATCATGTGTTAGGAAAAGAATTTACTGAAGAAACATCTTCAAAATATTCTGGCCAGGAAGAAGATAATAATACCAGAGGAAAACCAAAACTAAACCCTGGCAGCTGATGGTTAACATAGCAGGAACACAAACTCAACACCAGCTTTTTAAGTATGTGGAAATACATTTACTACAAGTAACAAAGCTAGCAGTGAGGAATGGTAACTTACTAAATTGCTCCGGCCTAACTTCAACTGCTTAAATTTGCCACCTAACAGCGCATCAGCATGCCAGAGCAGATAGTGTAACTGAAACTTTAACTGGTACGTCCTCTAAGTTTAAAATAAAAAATAAAAATAATAATAAAAACCCACAAAACCCCTCCAAACACTCGAAAACCCCACCCACAAACCAACAACCTAAAAGATAAAAAAACCAAAACATACATACAATTTCAAATCAGTAACTGTAAAAATCCCAAGAAATGAAAAAATATACTTTACTAAAAGAGATGCTTTCTGAGACAATTACCATATAAACACTAAAAATGTTTAACCAATAACAATGGAAATATTATAGCTAAATAGTCAAGTACCCCATACAAATAATTCAGTAACAAACCAATTGTATGGAGAACATGTGACATCTCCACAGGTGAACATTTAGAATGTCACAGTACAAACACTGTAGCTGCTGCTATTTGACACACTCTCATGCAAGCACACTCTTACAGTTTAAGAAGGAAATAACAGTTTTTTATAACTTCTGTTCAATTTCAGTTTGGCCTATAACTGAACTTCTTCCTGAACAGCAAAAGGTTCCACATCATATTATTTTGTAACCCAAACCAAACAACAGCGTGGAAAGATATTACAGAATATGATTCATCACACGCAGTAATTCCTTTCCAAACTACACACTCTCTTTATGAATGAAAAGGCAGAGGGATGCATGACTACAAAAGACAAAAGTGTCTTTTAACATCACTAGTCACTGCATTACTGAGCATAAGCAAGGGTATTAGGGAAGACTTTGTGTCAACTGTGAAAAGTTTAAAGACTAACCTAATGATCTTTTTTTTTTTTTTCAGAGGGTGGAAATATAAGTGTTCTTTAATTATCCAGTTGAAACAATCACTGTAAAATAAAATAAAGTTGCCTGGCTCTTCTTCGGCCAAAACTGCTGGAAAATAATGGCTATCCAATTTCTGCTTAATAGCAGAAATCTGACATTCCAGTCATCACTGACATTTTCTTTAATCTCTCTCAGGTCACTTCACAGAGCCCACAACACAAACATGAGTTTTTCTCCTCTGAAGGATCTAAACTGAGAGAGGCAACTTTAGCAACCAAGTAATGGTCACTTTGACATGGGCATGAACTTACTATCATTTTAGAATATATTGCCATCGTAGTAGCACTGATTCAAGCTAGACAAAATTATATAGCGAGCATTTCCATTATAAAGCAGGCCAAACTAAAGCCATTACAAATTTGTTTACTTATCTGGTACTTGACAAAACATCTCAAAAAACACACTGAGCCCAACTGATACTTCTGGTAGCATATACATAGGTAAAAGCAGAGTAAAGGGACTGGCATTCAGGGAAAACCCCAAGATGCACAAGCAATAATAGCAGCAATTCAAATGGATAGGGGTGTTGTTAGGATTAAGTTATACAACAGAAAAACTGTCTGTTTGAAGACAGCAAAAATATGAAAATCAGAAATACCTTGCTTTGCAAACACAAAGCTTTGATACTGAAAGCAGCACAGTTTTGTCCACTCAGAAACCATGGTACAACATTCCAACAACATAAATTCTTTACTTGCCCTCTGAAGAGGCCCAACTCGTACTTCCTACAAATGTTTTATGAGCTTTCAGGGCTACATTAGACATTATGCCATTAGTAGTTATTTTCAAATATTTCCATGGCCACAAAGCAGAGACTACGAACTAGGCACAAAGTAGATTTTAATTCCAAACCCATCCTGAATTGACACATCTATTTCACACTGCTAGTACTACTGTAACAGATACTTAACACTGTTATCTGAGCAAATGCTAAATTGCAGACTTAAATACATTTTTCTGTTTCCTTTCATAAAATTATTAGGCTGGCACTGGTGACAAAAACAAGTTTCTCTGTTCCCGCCTCTCAAAACACACAAATCTTTGTGCAAACCTTCACCTCACACTGTCACAAGCACAATCATAATCACAAGGTGAGCCAGATCAGGGAATTAGTCCGGATTACAACAAACCAGTTTTGCCAAGTTAATTTTAACCCAGAGTGACTCTCTAATCTGTTACTGAGAGAGACTATATAAATATTATGTCAACGTGACAGGGGGAACAAGCACACCAACAGAGCAGTCTCCTTCAAGAGACCAGTGTTCATGACACCGCAGCCTTGTATCACATGAGGAAATGCAAAGCACTGCTAGTTCTGATTCAAAGCCAATTACTGCATCCTACTCAACACGTGACATTCATCCTTTCAGATGACAGCCAGCATAAACACCTTCCAAGTGTGATATTAATCTTACTTGTGACTTTCAGATAATCTTTGCAATGTTTGATTTTCTTGTCTACACACATGCATTTTCATAGTGCTTGCAAGTTCTTCATAAACATTCAAGTTAGGTTTGAAATAAAAACATTCATTGAGGCAGGTATAGGTCACAGCCCGTGAACTGCAGAGTACAGTTTTGTAGAGTTGAAGCAAAAAATTCCACATCAACTACTGCCAACAGGTTGCACTACCATTCTTCAAATTAGTCTTCTTGAAGCACAGAAAGAATTTCACGACTCTTCACAAGCAAATTTGTCTAGGGTTTTTTAAGCTACTTCCAAGATATTTTTCTGGTCACAAACATTCTTACTGAAAAATTAGGGGGCTTCAGATTTTCCATATATATAAAAATCAAGTTAAGATTCCTGTCATAAACTATATTCTCTTCACCTCCAATTAATGTATCTGGCACTGTTATCTACCACAGCAACTAGATGCACCCCTAAATAACTTAGAAAAAGTTTAGGATTTCCACTATTTTTGTAAAAAAGCTTTTTTGACCATTTCTGGTTTAAGTCTATGAGGTGACTGAAGTTCTCCAACTGCAATATTTTGACACCAGTATGGAGAAAGGGAGGAGATCATGAGTAGAACCTTGGCTGCCATCAGTCTGACACAGTCTGATACTGTGGGTGAGTACTAAGTGATAGTGGACAACTAGATGATTCTTAAATATTCCTCCTTTCAAAAGTCCTACAATGTACATTGGCTGCATTCACCAGTATTAAGTATCTGTCACTTCCTTGCCAATAGCTCAATATATCCTGTCTGCGCTGCATAAGGAGTCTAACTTCTTTGCTTTGACCTCAAAAACAGCAATTAAGAAAGGCATTAACATTTACCCCCACGTAAAGCTAGTATTTTCTACAACTGTAAGAGACACCAGTTGAATTATCCTGAAACCAAAAACCATAGAGCACGTGATGAACTCAAAACTACAGCTTTAAAAAAAACACAGAACCCTTAAGGCAAAAGTCAGACAAATATCTGAATACCGTGGAGCAATTGTACAGCTGACCTCTTTGCATTTAGAAGTATCCTTACACTTAGCATTTGTAGTCCCGGGATTAAATGATACGAAGCTCAAAAGTAGGAAGAGAAGATTAAAGGAAAGAGCAAGAGCACCAGACTAAGGAACACACAGGGTAAGAAAACACTTATAGGCCTAAAGAGGGGAAAAAAGAACTACGGTTTCCTTGCCATACAATCTGAAAAGAAGTCGATAATTGCAAATATGTCAAATACCAATGTTAACAGCCCACGTTTCCAACATCTGCCATAAGTAAATTTGGAAAGTTACGTTATTCTTTCAGTTTCTTACATGTTAATTTCACTCCTAAGGACAGTCGTTTTTTGGGGGGGGAGTGAGAATAAGCCCTGCTGTCAAGTCAGAATGAAAAAAAAAAAGACCCGAAGAAGCCACCCAAGCCAACCTCCTCATGCTCTGCAAACTGGAAACAACGGTGACTCCAAGCTCTCCCTACGACCGAGCCACCCACACCACAGCTCAAGGGCCAGCAGAGGATGAGAGCGCAGGAAGGTGCCGGTTTCGTGTCACCCGCATCCTCGGCGAGCAGGGAAACAATGGGCAGCGCCCGGGCACCACGGGCGAGCGCCTGGCACGGAGCCGCCGCCAGACCCGGGTCCCCCGCCCTGCTTCCCGGGCTG
>JAWWMP010000001.1:68574700-68630766 GCA_035047865.1 Dendrocincla tyrannina
GGGAAGGGAAGGGAAGGGAAGGGAAGGGAAGGGAAGGGAAGGGAAGGGAAGGGAAGGGAAGGGAAGGGAAGGGAAGAAAAAGCAATAATCCAGCATTGATTAAAAGAGGCATGAGAAAACAAGTGCCATGGCTTACGGTGTTAGCCAGCACCAAGTCGCACTCCCTCTGAGAAATAGAGTGATAAGTCTTTGTAGCTCCTCTTTTAGGAATTACCTAAAATCATACCTACAGGCAATTATCAGAAAAACAAACAAAAACAAATAAGCACACAAAAAAAACAAACATGAAAACCAGCAAACACCCCTTCTTTTCACTCATTTTTGTGTTTTGTTGAAGGCTGTTACTTCATATCCAAATGGTAATTTTTCCTTCACCAAACACACTCTGCCTGACAACAAGGCTATCTTCTAGTGTAACATTGTCTGTCTCATCTCAAAATTATTCTTGTGCACTAATGGTCCTGTACCACTGTAATGCATGTGCCATGAAAGTTAAGTGCTGGAAAACTTTTATGGAAGTGATGCAATTTGTTGCAATTCTTGCATATTGCTGCAAACTCTAGAATTTGTTTGGGCTTGTGATGTATGGGGTAACACGCAGTGCGGTGAGCATGGCCCTTTGCGAACTGCAACTGCTACTCTGCATCTCTTTTTATCTCAAGTATTTTTGCTTTTGGGTGAATCTTGAGAAGTGCCCACAATTCAGAGTCCACCTTCCATAAGCTTCAGTCTGTAATGAGCAATAGAGTTTGACAATGTAACTATGATTTGCCAACCCAGAATAAAGCTGTATCTTCTTCTAGTCCACCTCCAAGCTCTCTTCACTCAAAATGCAAATTAGTTTCCAACTAGTGAGGCTGTTAATGGCACCCAGTGGGTGATGGATATTTGGCCTCATTCACAGCCATATTTTCATTTCTTGTTTGGTCCTCCAAGGAAGCCACCTTTTCTTTTTCCTCTATTTATGCATTTATTTATTTAATAGGATTGTGGTACCCATATTTCATATTCTGACGCTGATTCTGAGCAACAATACCAGTATTGTGCCATGTAAGAACATTCAAGACTACACATTTCATCTGGACCAACCTTCTTCTAGATCTGATGTTGACTATACTCCTGTAGTTAACATGAAATTATTACCTGTTCAATTTCCTTGCTTGTCTGGTTGGTGGTGTTTTCTGTTTGTTTGTTTGTTTTGTGTATTGGGGGGAAGGGGTTTGGGGGGTTGTTCGGGTTTTTTTGTTTAGTTTTATTAGTATAGTTTTGGAGACCCCGTTTGCACCAGATTAGCCCTTTGTTTTCTGTAGCTGCAGAGGTCCAGCAGTACATATTTGGAAGATGGGTTTATTATACCATCACAACAAACTCAGTCAACTTTGTGCTTTGCAACCAGAATATGTCTTACTTCTGACAATCCTCATCTCTTTCCCTGCTGTCAAGCATCTTCCTGCTGACAGAGAATGAAGTGCTTTGTCCGTCAGCCTCTCCCTTTTACTAAGGTGGAGCTTTCAGCAGTTACATTCGTTCACTTGACACCTTTGTAAGTAAGTTTTAGCAGGACGTGTTCAGTATCATGGCTTACGTGGATCAGCATTGTACAAATGTGAGTTTCAACAGAGCAGAACAAGAATTTCCACCATGTAATTCCCATATCCTGCAAGACAGAATGTAAGGTAGAAAGTTCCATGTTTTCATAACCTAACCCTTCTATTTTTCAACTGTATTTCCAGGTCTTGTTTCTTCAAGCTATCAAAATATTATACAAACCAACACAGTAATTTCTTCACAAACAATCAGGGAATCTGGAATATGATAACTTCAAAATACATAAGCTAGACAGTTAACACATCAAGTTGAAGCCAGGGAGTTATGAACCATAGAATTTCGTACTTCTTCAGTAAAACTTGAAATTTACTGCAATCAGTGATGCTAGAGTTCCTTGTTTGCCTGAAGCAACTAGCTCTTACCGTTACGTTTTCTCCACGAATAGGACTTAAACCAGTAGCAACGGCAAAAAAAAAATAAATATTGTTTTGGTCATTAGGCTTCTATCACTGTCAAGATGTGTTGTGAGACTGTTCATATGTTTCCTTAAAAGGACCATTTTTTCAGCACATAGTTCCAGCAAAGCTGAAGTCTATTTCAGCATTTTTACTCTGTAATGTAAATATATAATTTTGAGTCTTCTTTATTTTTGGGGACACACATGCAGAAACATCACACCCACACAACTTTACAGCACAATTCCTGTCCTGTGCTTTTCTATTATAAACAGTCCTGTAATGATAGAAAGCACAAGACAGGCACTATACTGCCTCCATATTAGAGACAAGACCTTCTTTTCCATGCTACAATGGAGGTGCTTGTTCCTCCCTATCCAATTGTTTTTCAGGTCAAATAGCAGCATTAACTGATACTTAGCCAGGTTTAGTTACAATATGCAGCACAAATGAAGGAAAACAAAGCTCACATATTTAAAAAATAAAAATAATTTTTAAAATGCAACTGTTCAAATTTATTTGCTTCGTCTTTTTATTTAAAGTCAAGTTTTCCATTCTAAATTGTAGAGACATACTAAGGGAAAACAAACAAACAAACAAACAAAGGCCACTTAATTTTTTGTCCCCAAAAAAGCTGTCTCAAATACCAGAGATTTTTCTAGTCAAAAAGTCCCTCTATGCGCTCCTTCACCCACTTTTGGTTTTATAATATTTATTCTGCTAATGCTTAGACTTTAATTCTACTTTAGCCAAACTCTGTTGTCTTCTCATTTAAATGCTTTCTATAAAATTTCTTTAGTACACACTGAAAACAAAAAAACTGTGCAAAATAAAAGCTCACAGCTTAATGATGAACAATATATATAAACTCTTCAATTAAGAGAATGACTTCTTTTAGGTGGGGAGATCAACAGAGAAAGCCCAACAACTTACTTCTGCCATGGTAATATGTGTGACATTAGACTAAATAAAAATAGGTACACATTGAAGTAGAGATGGTATTCATGAATATCTTTTTATTTTCAAAATTGCAGCAATTATTACATAACAGTATTCCACCAGATTTCCACATATATAGAGATTCAGAATATATATATCTAATTGTCTAAACCAGATATTTTTGACATGAAGACAAACACAATTGGAAATATTACCAGGGCATCATTTGAAATCACCCTGAAGAGCAAGAAAATTTGTGCAGAACAATTTAACCAACAGTGCTGAAATGTGTGAACAAAGCAGGAAAAACTTAAAGAACCAAAAAACCAAAATATTCAAACCCCACAAAAAACACGTGCTAGTAATGTTTTATAAGATACTATTGCTTTGAATATAGTATATAGATTAAAAGGAAGATCTAGTGTGGCTTGACATTCAAATCTATGTCAGAAAGCTTTGAAACTGGACCTTAGGCTGAAACTGGACTGAAACTTGGAAACCTCAAGTCCTTTCCAATATAACATATGGAATATTTTTTACTGGATTGTCACATAAGATGAAGAAACAAAGACTGGGATGTAAACACATTGAAAAGTCTTACCACAGGAACACCGGAGTGGAGAAATCCACTTGGGTCCTCAGGACCAGTCTTCTACTAGAAATGATGCAATGTACATGAGAAACTATAAATCCTGCATACTTTGCAAGAACAAGTGAACTCTATTAGAAATTAAATCGACTTGTCAGAGAAAAAAACCCTAGCAGTTCAAACATGTTAATCTGCAATCTTGGGTATCCAAAACCAAAAAATGGGATGAGATTATATTTCCATTCTTTTCTGTTTCCATATTTCCACACAAGAATGAAATTACTTTATTGAGACATCTCAAATGGATAAAACAGGTCAATTTTAAATTCAAATTCCAGATTCAGAGCCGAATGCCAGGGATATATTTAGAACAATCACGTTGCCATTGAAATCTTTGGAAGTCTAGCTAGAAAACTAAAGTAATGATGCTGTGATCACGAGGTGGGGTGGGGGAAACAATCTCGGATGCAACTGCCTAAAGCCTCACATAGTTATCCATGGACATATTTTTAGTAACTGTTTTCTTGAGCAACTGTAAATTAAATTAAGCCCTTTCAGGCTTTGTGTTGTTTAGGAAATGCAGAGTCCTGAGGTTCAGTTAAATTAATAACTCAGCAAACTTTCTCAGCTGTAAGTTCAAACACCCAGAAACTTTCTACACATGAATCGTCACATGGCATTTGCTGAACTCTGAGGTATGTGCAGATATCTGTTGCTGCACTAGCCACATTATTCCCTTTAATCATAAAATTACTAAGGACTACTACATTAGTGATGTAACAGGTGATTTTCTTGCTAATCTGTATCAGTAAGGCAGCCAAATGAAACTTTCCATTTCAACTGGTCCTGAGAACAAGCACTGTTTCCAGTATTTCTGGGGTTATATAGTAAACAGTTAAACCAAGAGGCAATGTCCCAACACACAGTTTATTATTCTGTTTATATTTTAAAGTTTTTAGATTTTTAAAGCATTTGGGAAAAGCATACTTGGCCATTATTTGTGGGAGATTCTACATCTCTACTGTTTCCCATGCCAGACTCTGCGTCTGAAGTTATGGATTTTGCTAGTTCTGCTATGATGTAATGCAGTTTATCATACAATTTAGTCACATGCTTTTAGTACTTTAGGAATCAGCTCTTTGTTCTGGAGGCCTGTAACTGATCTAGTAATGGAATGGATCTCACACAACTGTCTTCCTCAATTGTTGATCTCCTTTCTACTTACATTCCTTTCCGCTTGAGTCCATTTGATTACCTTCTTTTCTTCACCCAATTCTTGTGGTACAAGTGGCTTTGCTCATCTGTATTTTGAAGCATCAGGTGCTGTGCCTACAACAGCTTGGAAGGCTTTTTTTGAAGCATTTCTCTCAGATCACTGTCTGCTATAAATTAATCTAAATTATATGTTGATGTATGTTCTATGTTCTTCTGTTGGCTTTTTCTTAAAGCTTTAGCATGATTTATATTGAGGCCTCATTTCTGGAGACTGAAATCTCAACTCTTATTTTTTTGTAGTTAGTGCAATTTGTCATCTCCAGGTGCAGGATCCATGAACTGTTTATAGCAAGTATACACATCAGAGTTGGAAGAGTTTTAAGCTAAAGAATAATTATGAGAGCAGAGAGGTAATATGATCAGTCTTTGGAAAGATTCATCCTAATTTGTATGTCTGAGAACTAAGTAAAACTTCTTGAGAAAGTGCCCTAACACCAGTTACAGTCTACTAAACAGTCCTCAATTTTGATCCTTTTAAAATCACTTGTGTTTTAGAGGGAGGAACACCTAAAGATAGAAAAATCAAGAAATCTACCAAGGGAGGGGTGATATGCAAAAGGAAAACCTGAAATTCTTGGAAATGGATAGAAATCACAAGGAATAAATGATAGTGCAGTAAACATAGCTATGACAGAAAAGAAAAAGTAAACCACACCAAAGTACAGTGATATACTGTCCTGGTTTCAGCTGGAATAGAGTTACTTTTCTTTTTGGTAGTTGGTGCAGTGCTGTGTTTTGAATTCAACATGAGAAAAATGTTGAAAACAAAGTGATGTTTGAGTTGTTACTGAGCAGTGGTTACCCAAAGTGAAGGACATTTTAGTGTCTTGTGTTTTGCCAGTGAATAGGTGCACAAGAAGCTGGGAGTGAGCAGGGTCAGTTCAGCTGCCCTGAACTGTCCAAGAGGATATTCCATGCTGTAGAACATCATGCTCAGTATATGAACTGAGGGAGCTGGCCAGGAGCCACCAATCGCTTCTCAAGGATGGGCTGGGCATTGGTATTTGTATCGTTCATCATTTGTTTCTCTTGGGATTTATTCCTTCCTCTCTCCTTTTCATTACTATTATTATTGTCATAGTTGTTATTGTCATAATTATTGTTGGTTTACATTGTTTCAATTATTAAACTGTCCTTATCTCAACCCACAAGTTTTACTGTTTTTTCCTGATTCTCTTCCTCAGCAGGGCAGGGAAGTGAATGGCTGTGTGGCACTTAGTTGCTGGCCAGGGTTAAATCACGACATATACATACACTCAAAATAATGTCTGCATCTATCAACATTTCTTACTTATTACTCAAATGCCACTGACAAACTTATGTAAAGTTATTTTCTTGGGGTACTTGCATTACCTTGAAACACCTAGGCCCTTTTCATTCAATTAACACTTAAGACAGATATTAGGAAAATCTACCGTACTAAGTTTTTTTAAAACTAACTGGTCATAGAGATGAGCCACATGAAGACGTCTAAAATCCCTGACTCAAGATTCAAGGATTATTTTTTAAACTTTTTCCCCTTGAACTGTCCTGGTACTTAGAGATTGCTTAAAAGAAGAGGACTAGAACACTGAATTTGTGCTCTTATCACAAGTACAAACAGAATGACAGCAATAATTACTCTGTAATTAGTTTAATGTCACTCTTTAGGTAACAGAAAGGACTGCAGTGCTAGGCAGCCAAAGATGAAATATCATTAGTTATGTTCTTACACAAAAATAGGTGTAGCTAAATGAATCTTTTTCTCTTCGGCAGAAATACAGGTATAGGTTTCCAGGTTACCACTATACAATATTCAAACTCAGACATCAACACCATATAGAACATAAAATAGATAGATTATTAACTAACTGATGAACAAATCCTTCTTGAGATTTCAGTATTATTGAGTTTCAGTATTATGAGCTTTGTCCTTATCAATGTAATTTGCCACAAAGAATGCTCTTGCAATTGACCAGATTCCTATGCCACTGCTACACTACAGAACAACTGAAAAATTAGTGCTTACAAGAAAAAAACAAATGTAAAAAAACCACAAAAAACCACCCAGAAAACTACCTAATTTTTAATTTTTTATGATGAAGTTACTTAGTATTCTACAAGTAGAATATGCTTTCTAATATCAATATTAAGAAAATAATAATTGCCTTCTGTTACATCATTATTATTGTTATTATTATTGTTATTGAAAAGCAAAACAGACCACAAATATAGTTGCGATTGCTTCCAGCTCTCTACAGCGCAGTGAAACAGACAGGTTTTATTTTACAAACTGAAAACAAACAAACAAACAAAAGCATCCTGCTAGCCTTCACTTCATACACCAGCTCTCACCTTCCTTTCTTTCATTTCTCACTCCCAAGAACTCTTGGACTGCCTTTAAGATGCGACTGCCTTAAGCTGGGAATCATGTACCTTGGCGGATTCACAGCTGTGTACTACTCTTTCTTGAAGTGAGGCAGGCTAATTTTCTAAGTTGGTAACATCTATGCACAGTGTTATCTCAAAAACTACTTACAGTAATCCTTGATTACAGAATGGAGAAGTGAGGAGGAGTGGAAGTGATTCTATCTTTCAACAACATATTGTCGAGTTATACCTATTCCTGCTGCCCTTGCATTTAGTAGAAGTACTCCTAATTGAGTTTAGATAGAGCCCTTGTAAATCTTCGTTCGCAAAGCCTAGCTGTGATGATGATGATGGCCATAAAAAGATTTGGATAGAAACATCATTCAGGTTGCAATACAGAGGTGCTTAGCTGGAACAAGAATTATATCTGACCCCATCCATTGTCCATACCCAAAGGTCAGCGAAGACGTGCAGATTCTTATAATAAATATTGTGTATTTCTTTATATATCAAAACTGTTATTCATGTATATATTTTATATGATTCGTGAAGACATAAGAGAAGTATTTAGAAACTAGTGATTCACCAGTAAACACTGATATGGGCATCTAAAAGCTCTGGTAAAAAAATTTAAAGTTTTAAAAATAGCAACTTTTAAAACAGCAGCTGTGTAAACTGCATATAATGCTTGTTGCAATAGTGCAGTTAAGAATCAAAGACGATGATGCCTACATATTCTGTGGAAAACAGTGTTCACCAAATCTAATTCTTGTTGTATGAATTTGATGCCACAGTATTATTCTGTGCTGTAGAAATCATTAGGAATCAGGTGAAGGAGCAACCATGCATTTTAAGCAGAGACTTATCTATGTGGATTGCATCTGGATCTATTTACAGATCCTATGTCTTTATAGCCTACAGAGAAAAAAGTAGAATGAGTGATATATTAAACAAACTTCTTTTTTATGATTGGTTGACTACTGAGTAGCTATAGAGCAGGTAGATTTTTAGCCGATTGGTTTAAAATCTCACTCCATTCAAAACAGTTATGGGAATAATTATTTTAAAGCAACAGAGTATAATACAGATTAGATTAGTTACATTTTAATGACAGTTTCAATTATTTTCTGCTCACAACAGTCACACTTGGAATAAAGGGGATGATGACATGCAACACCTTCTCTAGAGTAGTCATAAAAAGGGAAGACTTTTTTAGTCTAGTTCTATTCATCTAAAGGTTGGTCATCTCAGACTAATCTGGTTTAAAATTTAAGTACATATCTCAGTCTGTCACTAGCAGCTGATAAATCAATATCCTCCAGGCAGAATTCCCTTATTTTAGCCATCTGCGTGTGTTAGCTGTGCTGCCTACACTAGATAAGCTCTTTCCATAGTAAATGAAAAGACACAAGTATCTCCAAAGAGCAATTTGTCCTGCTTGTTTTTATGGTGGAATGGATTGCCCTCTGGATGCGTCCACCATACTTTAATTAAAGCTTGAAACAGATAAATAGCACATAAAAGCTTTAGACATCTTTTAATCGGGCAGTTATGATGCATTTTCCAGTTACTTTACTCATCTTGATGCAATGCAAAGTAGCAGAATATGAAAGCAGATGTGGCTTACAGTGCTAGTATTTCTAGAATGTGTTAGAAGGCCATTTCCTTGGATTACAGGTGAGCATTGAATGCAATTTACCTTTGACTAGAACTCTGCTCTGTGGTAAGGGCAAGTAAATTCCAAATATATTTATCCTCTTTAGCCCTTAAACTCTTTCTCAGTAATTTTCACCAAAGTTCTTAGAACAAGCCTTACTAATCTCATTCCTTGACCTCCACAATAGAAAAAGTTGTATTTCAGAGTACAAGAATCTTGCTAATCAGCTACTGTAATTTTGTTTTCCACACTAGGACACCTTTAGCTAAAGCTATATCCCAGTGCCCCAGTGTAGTATTCATACCTTAATTATTAGAAAGCTCCTGGCTGCAGCTCATATTATTAATTTTTCCATTGCACTTAAACCAGGTATGTTGTTTGGGTTTTCTTGTTTTGTTTTGGGGTTTGTGTGTGTGTGCGTGTTTTATTTGTTTGTTTGGTGGTGTTTTTTCCTTTGTGGGTTTTTTTGGTGTTTTTTGTTGGGGGGGGGGTGTTTCATTTGATTTGGTTTAGTTTGGTGTGTGTGTGTGTGTTGTTTATTTGTTTGGGGATTTTGGTTGGTTGGTTTGGTTTTTTGTTGTGGTTGTTGATTTTGGGTTTTTTTTTAGTATAGGATCTGCTTTTGACTGGTGCTTTACATTGCTGGGTCAGCTGATTCCTTAACTTGACCTAGTTTTAGAAAGTTCTGCAGCAAGTTTTCTTTGCCTCTAAAATTTATAATTTTGGTTTTGCCAGATCTTTTTTATCTCATTAATTTCCAGAATTTTACTTCTGCAATGTTCTAAGAACAATAGAAAAGCTGGAGTTTAATTTATTCTTGTCTGAATCTGAACCTCAGTTATGTTTGTGCTGAGGCTGTAGGCTATATAGCTCCATGCAATTTTTAGATATATGCGAAGATAAGGTGATCCCTCTCATGGAATCAATTGTCCACTAAGATTTAAGAACAGTCCAGGAATAACTTAAAAATTCGAGGCCTTCTGATTTCTTTTTTCCTTAGCAACAGCTCGGTATAAAATTTTGATGAAGCTGCTAAGGCTATCTGGCTTTGCAGAAGTGCAGTGAGCCATAAAAGTAAGTTTAAGAAGTTTGCTTTATTTGGATGAAATTAACTGAGTTATGGGTATGCTGATAAATAGAAGTTAGTTCGCTAGCTGAAGGACTCTAGTTATTATTTAAAAATCATACTTGATGTCTAGTAAGAAAGGGAAAGCTATATTTTTATGAAGATGGAATGTCTTGGATGCTTAGTAATTTGTATTTGAAAGCATGCAAGTTCAAAGCTAAGTTGTATTAGTAACTTAGTTATGGTGACTTCGTAATAAAAGCTAATTTAAATTCAGTCTAAACTAGTGTAGCTAACAGCAGATAATCTAACGTATTATAAATGCTTTGGAAATTAATATGTTGGGTAGTTTAGTAAATCTAAGAGGTATGAAGAGGAAAGAAATATATTTCTTTTAAGAAAAATGTTTCCCCATAATTTGTTTATTAACGTGAAACTGGGTTGTTTTAGAGGTAAACAAACAAGCAGGCTGGAACTTTTAATTTAAAATTGCTTCTTGATTTCTACTGAATGAAACCTATAACAACCTCCAATAATGCTGAAGTGACTCATCCCTTTCCTCCTCTTTTTTAGGAAAGCATAGTGAAAAAGAGATGACTTATTTGTGTATCAACCATACAGCTAGTGCTCACAAATACTGGCATGCAGGATTTTTTTTAGAAACTATGAAAACACACCTTGCAACATAATTTATTAGGCAATTACAAGAAAAAAGGACACTCAATAAGAAACAATTACTAAGAACAGACAGAGAAATGGATTAGTAAAATTTTAAGAATATTAGCAATTTAAAGAGAGACTAGCTAATCAGTCTGATAAAATAAACCAAAGAAATCTAGTTGCAAACTAGATTAACTGTTTTGGGCAAAACTGACAACAATTATGTTTTTTAAAAAAGTAATTAAGGTACTCCTTGTAAGATTGGTGGTGATGACAAGAATGGAAAACTTAGGATTGCTGAATTTGCAACTGTGCTTCATCTGATTATTTGGTTTACTTATATGAAAGAGAGATATTTCTGCTTTTTCCAACTCTTCTTTCAGTTCTGCAGATTGCAGTCAATTCTGTGAGAGTCAATCGTAGTTCAACCAGCCCGTGTGTTGAAACGTTTTAGAGCCCCATTTTTCCCAAACTAATTTTAGTCAAATAACCAAAGATCCAGTATTGGAAATGTAATTGCCTTAACTCTTAACAGTGGGTGACTCAGACACTAGGTGGGCTAGTTTGCCATCTGGAGGTGCTATGGAGTGTGCATGAGCCTTCTGTCTCTTCACGCATGTCCTTAAACAGAAGATATGATGGCATAAATTATGAGTCTGGTAATAGATAAGGAAAACCCACAGACATTTTCTGGTGTCATTCAAGCTACAGACTTTCTGAAAATAAATATTTTCGTGGTTTCAACACTAGAAAGATAAAATCTTTCTCTGATAAGAGAGGCTTTTCAATTAGTATCACAACAAAAATCACCTTATTGGAGTATTTCCCATGAAGCAAGTCTTCCTCCTGTCTTGCCAATCAGAGTCGGAGTTGATGAGGAAATCTGCAGGATGAATCCATTTTTCAAAACAGGTGATATACACGGGGAGTTCTTGCTGAAATACACAATAATTGTTGAAACTGTATCCAGCTTCCCACACCTTATATAAAATGTATTTAGTCATGTCACTAGAGAATCTTGTGATCTGGACTTTAGTCCCACACAGAGGTGTAAAGACCAGATTCTCCTCAGTGCTATTTGTTGTGACTATTGCACCATTTGGAGGAGAAGGATAAGTTCATCTAACTATGTGCCCTGGGTAAGAAACCTGAGAGGAAACAGCAAAATCTTAAAACAATTTTTATTTTTGGTTGCACATATTCTCCTCTATTCTGTTCATAACATATTCTCTGGGATTTTATTATGTTTTCAGCTTTTATATTAATTTAGATGTTCTAAGTGGCAGCCTGAGATGTTACTGGCTCAAGATCTGACTGCACACAAGCCCCTCTGTTGTGAAAGGACTGAAATAACTGATGGCCATTGCTAGGAATGAGTGCTCTCATGGCAGAAACACAGAGTTGTTGCCCAAACATAACTGATAAACATCATTTGAGATGCCCTAGAGAATGCAGAATGTCTTTGATACCCTTTAGAGAGGACCTGCAGGTGTGCCACAAGTCCTGTGAGAAACCTGCACCTCTCTTCAGTGGTAGCTGGATGCAGGGAAGTACCTTTGGTGCCTTTGTAGAGGCCACTAATCAGACCCTTGCTGACTATTCAAATGAATACATGTTCATGATGGATCTCAAGTCAGTGGACTGATGTGGCAGAATTCTGTCATAAACAGAAACAATGTCTGGAAATTCTTTCTGGTGCCAACAGATCATTCAGCATATGTCAGAGACAGGGAAGCTGAAGTCTGCCTGAGTGGCTGGCATTGAGATAGCTATGCTTGAGGGGATTCTTGCTGCAACTCTTATCCCAAAGATGATAGTAGACTCTGAGATAAGAGGCCTTAATAATGTAACTGGTTCTGTAAACTGTATACTGTGCAAGTTGCTCCACAGTTGAGAGAAAATGGCAAGTTGCCTATGAAGTCCCAGAGCAGACGGCTTTAATGGATTTGGGTTAGTTTAAAACCAAGTTTAGACTATTTGGGTGCTAATGATTTCATGATAGTCCTTTGTGAGAAGTTCCTTTCTCTAGTCCTGTGCATGTTTAACAGAGTGTCTGAGACTACCTGAGGCTGTCTGAAACTACTCACCTCAGCACTGCTCCATGGGGAGAGTTAGTAGTCCAAAAGCAGTTTACTCAAGATCTTTCCTCCATTTAGTGGGCTGAAAAGGTCAATCTGATAATTTTACCACAGCTCAAATCATGCAATCAGTTGTCCAGGAATGCAAAGAAGAGAGGGAACCACCAACTTCTCACTCCATATCCCAAAAAACCTAAGGTTGAGCTGAGTCATGGGGATTCCTGTGCCCTGACTATTTTGTCTGCTGAGTCAGGAAGATCAGTGCAAGCCATGCATCTTGCAACTGCTGCAAGCCAACCCTTTCCTGGCTTGGCAGTCATCTGCATTGCTCTTTAACCCAGACAAACAGCATGAAGCTCAGCTAAGGAATAAAGTTCAAACCGTCCCACTGGACTTTTAAAATCTATCCATATCTTAAGGGAAATCCTGCTAAATGAGTTGAAAAGTACACAACTAACCTCTTCAGAAAAGAGTTTATTTTACTTACATTCTTTTTGCTTCTTTGACTGACCTGGATGGTTTCAGGAAAATAATATAGAGGGGAGCCTGCAACAAAGCCTTAGAAACCTTTGAAACACAGTTCAGTCCACAGCTATACAGAGCTTTTCAAATGAGTTTGTTTTACAGACAGTCATTTAAGAGATAGGGAACAGCACGTGTTATCCCAGAAGGTTAATGGAGAAGGGTTCCTGATCTATTTGTGGGTCAGAGGCTGTTCACATGGGAGACTGCTTGCTGAAGGAGTGTTTAGACATTAAATGGGAACAAAATTGATAAAATATCATTACTGGAGTTGTAAACTCTTGTCCAAAATGATCTTTCCTTTTCCTGAAATTACCAAAGGCATTTAGGACATTAATGAACAGATTAATAGGTGGTACTAGAACTGGCACTAGAAACATACCAAGTATTGGACATAAAATTGCACATACAGTTAGAGATAGCTGACAGACTATGTGGGCATTTCAAACAGGAGGGCAAAGAATGCTGTGGGCTCTACAAGTAATGTTAAGAGCAGAGAGATGATAGAAAACTACCAAAACTACTGTTGTTGTGCAATGCACTTATTCTGTGTGCTCCACTTGGAAGGCAGAATTAACACTGGATAGCTGGAATCCTTCTGGAAGCAAATAGCTATTTCCTCATAGGAATGTAAATGGGAAACAACATGGTGGCTGATGTCAATGTCTGTGAAAGTAAGCACCTTTTGAGTCCAGTTGTTGTGGTTCTGGTTCAGCTGCAGCTTTGTTCAGAAGCTGATACTTGACTTAGGTATTTAATTTGGAGGGTATGTGTAGATTATGGGTTGAAGTCTGGTAGGTGACTTTTCTTTCTGTAGTGAGGAGGCAAATATTGACTCTACATCTGATTTGGTCTAGACTCCAGAAATCAAGTAATGTTTCAAAGTCTTTTATAAGTTATTAGTTTGTAATAATTTTTTTAAAGTCTGTCTATAATAAAAAGGACACTAAGAATGTCCTACAAGTACAGTCTAAGAAGAATTCTTTTTAAAAATGTTTCCTTTGTTTATTTGGGAGAAACTTATTTTGGACAAGTTTTTCAGGGTGGTAGGTTTTTTGGGGTTTGTCCCTTTCCTTTTTCCCTTTGGGATTCATTAATTCACTGCTGCTCAGTGTATCTTCCTCATGAGTGCATTCCTGGGTGATACCTCCAAGAAAGACAAATAAACAACCATTGCCACTTCTTTTTGAAGAACAGGTCATATTTTTAACATTTTTTTACAGCTTTGTTCCCTGAGAGAGCTGTCAGGTAGATCTCATGTTCTGTTATGCCTATTACTTTTTTTTCCAGTGAAACTGACATCCCTTAGCCATAGAAAAATCTCAGCTTTGGCTCTTAAAAGATGAGTGGGGAGAGATTGTTATGCCGAGGATTGCATTAGATTTAAAACTAGTAAAAATGATGGAAGAAATTTCACGGGATAGTTCAGTGTAGTTAATAAATGTAATTGTATTTTTATATTTCCTTGAGAGTAAATCAAACCCAGAATCTTTTTAAGGTGAAGCAAACCTAGGTGACTATAGCTTCTAGTATAATTGTAATTTTCTGTTTGTACACACATCTGTCAAATGGCTTTCCTGTTATAAACTTTAGGGAAGTATTTGCTCTGGAAAGGAAAGATAAATTCAGCCACTGTCTGGAAACAAGCTGTGAGGAAGCACCTTCTCCATTAAAAAATAATGTTTAGGAAGCAGGAGGTCAACCAATCCCAGAAAACATATCAAGAACTCTCACTCAAATAAAATAAAAAGGCAAGTGAAAATTGTGCATGAGAGAGGACTGCAGAATGAGCCTAATGGGTTTTAACCCAAATAGCCAGACTTCTGGGCTAAATAAAGTTTTCCTTATTTCCTTCTAAATAATAAAAAACCCAACATAATTAAGAAATTCAGGATGATTATTTCTCAGTGACATTAAATTGCTCTATATACTACTGAAAAATGGCTAAGCTTCCCAAAGTAGAAAAGGTTGAAAACAACATGTCTAGTACATTAACTTACCATTGCAGGAATGTTTGAACTTTGGCATAGCTATATTCAGTTACAAGGTCATCCTTTGACTGTGAAGTTCTTTTATGATCTAGACAGCTCTGAGTTTGTTCCAAGTAGGACTGCTGGTTTTAAAATAGAATTTAACAAAAAAAAAAAAAAAGGAAAAAAAAAAAGAAGATTCTAGTACAATTTGAGAAGTTTCTAACATTAACTCAACCAAATATTTTTGAAGCCTTTATAATATTTTGAAAACTGAGAAAACATAAACAGTAACTTACCTGTGTTCTTGTACAACTGTGATGAAATAAAAGAGGGCTGCAGAGTGATCCTGAGCATGGTACTTAAATGCTTGCTCAGTTGCTGTCTCTGACATATCTGTTCATCAAGGGGCCAGCACCAAGCAGTGCAGATTTGAGGTGGTTAGCGCCATTTGCCCTTGGCTTACTCTCCCTTTATGTAAGTTAACAGTATGGGCCAAGTTATTGTTTTAATATATTTATTTAAATGTTGTTAACAGCAGTGTTAATTGCTCTTCTGTTAGTGACCAGACCAACTTCATCATATATATATTTTGTGTCTTCTTTTATGCTTTCCGTTAGCTTATCATTTTATCTACTTGCAGCAAAATATATTTAGCAGAATGAAAGCTTAAAGAGCAGCACAGAGTGCCTGAGAATGCTTTTACTTGAAAGTAAGCACCAACAGTCTCTTCCTTAGAGAACTCTGCTGGGCTCATGCTTTTCTTACATGGAATAGCCTAATGGTTAGCACAGTTGCCAAGGAAATGAGAAACATATCCTGTTACCTCCACTAGCTGAAAGAGCTGTAAACCAAAACTTCCTGGGAGAATATATCAAAAGAATGGATATGGGAATAAGAGCCATGTCAAACTAGCAGAAGGATATTTAATTTTGAAGCCTAAGGTGTAAAGCATCCACTGGTATGGCAGAATATCACAGGTTTAGTCATAGAATAATTTCTGTATTTTCTTTAATGAGTGTTTTCACTGAAACTGTGTGTCTCTCAATAGAAATGGCTTTTTGTGGATGTTGTTTTCCAAATTATTCCTAGAATATATTAAACCCACTGAAATCGTTCAGCTAACTAAAAATTTATTCTTTGAATTTTGCACATACAGCTTAATCCTCAAAATCCCATGATGTGTCATTTACCTTGCTGTGACAGTCTTCTTAATTTCTTCCTTTTTGTCACATGTCTTGGGTGGAAAATGAGGAGAATTTTGGTGGATCTCACTCCCTTCAGAAAGTCAAATGACACTCTCAGAGTTCCAAAACCTCTGGGCTTCTTGCATGTAAAATTCACTGTTACAGCGAAGAGTTGCATAATGTCACACAATATCACAACCTTTTCACACCTTGTCTTAATTTTGAAGCTGTAGACTGTGTCCAGAACTCAGTAATTTGGGTCCAAAAGAGCTAAGAGACTGAGTAATATCTATCCTATACTACTTATCAATAGTTACAAAGAAAATTATTGCCTGATAACTTGAAAAGACAACACTGATGATGCTGCAATATTAACAGTTAACAGAAACATGTTTTCAAAGTGGTTTTATAATCCATACAATCATGAACAACGAGAGTGGAATGTTTGGAATAAACTTTACTCACAATCCACTTTTATTCACATGCACGATATGTCCTAGATTTTAGTGAGTTTTAATTAAACAGAATATCTAAAGATGGCACTAAGTTTTTAAAAAAAATAATGAAGGAATGCTGCTTTTGAGAAGGCTTTTCCCTTTCCATATTTTCAAGAACACAAAATGCAAACTTATTCTTATGTAAAATGGCAGATCTTTGCCCTTTTTGAAATGGAAAATAGTAGTGGAATGAAGAAAATGTCTCTTTTTGCTAAAGTAAGTGTTGTGTCATTCCCATTTAGTACAAAAGAACACAAAAAATTACTAAAACATAGGTTGTTTAGTGAATTCATTGTCTGGAGAATATTTTTTCCTCTGTGTTAAAGAAGAAACTAAACACATGGAGAGAGAAAGAAAAAACTATTACTGGTAGTATTTAGATATTTCAATAATACACAAGATTTCAGTGAATTTTGGTACCCTGGAAAATTTCAATTCTCCTGTTAATATCATGAAGAACAGGGAAAGATGTAGCAGTGGCTGCTATATTTCTTGGGGAACCCATTTGGAATAATTTTTTGCCCACAAGAAAACACTGCATGCATTTCCTTTCCTCACAGAAACTGTTAAGCTTAGAGCGAGCATTGCTATGGTGATAACGTATTGACTTTTTCTCACAGAGCAAAGAAATGGAATCCCTCCTATGTTTAAAAAAGGTGCAATTTTTTATTGCTTACCTATGACCAGTGCCTTCAATCCCTGGCAGGAAAGGCTCCCAGAAACATTAATAGTTATATTTTTGTTTAAAATCCAGCAAACATTACACTACAATCAAAGAAAACAGGATTACTAACAATTTTAAATATCAAGGCCAAGAATAGCTGTGAATAATGAAGCAGTAGAAAATAGCACATAATTTTTCAGGTTCCACTGTGAATCATTGTTTAGAAATAATAATAATTAAATAAAAGAGGCTCAGAGAATAAATCAGTTTATTATTTAGTTCATTTTGAGCTCAGGAGAAAATTATTTTAATAAAGACCAATGAAGCAGGGCAGAGGCATCCATTGTGTAAATGGGAACTCAGATGCTCTCAGCTTTCCTCATCAGGCAGGTTTCCATCTTGCTTCAAAGTAAGGAGAAAATACTGTGACACAGAAGGAGGACTTGGGTGTGTGTATGCCACAAATGTTCTTCGCAGATGTGTAGCAATAGTTTGTGGGGTTTTTTATTATTTCTTGGTTTTGTCAAAGCCAGAGAGACACTTTTGTGCCATGCAGGGGAGGGAATATGCAAATTGTCAACTCAGTGGCTATAGAGGTGGGCGCTTCTGCTCCTGAATCTTCCCACTATAAACCTACAGCTGAAAAATTATTTACTATAAAGGAAGAATACCCTAAAAAATCCCCCAAAAACCGTAAAGTTTTTGCAAGTTTAACTATTTTAATCTTTTTAAATTGCCTCAGAAGCTGCTCTCTTTATAGATTAGACATTCCAGTCTTATGTTTTGTATAAGTGAAAAGATTTGTCAATTTGCTGCTGAATAGTGAGAGGAAAGGATAACTTCTAATACAATTATACTAGAAGATTTTTGATGTTGCCAAAGACAAATACAATGATGTATCATTGGAAAGTCTGTTTAGAATTAAAGTTGGTCATTTTTCAAAGCATTCTAACTATTTAGACCATTTCAAAAATTCTAGATGGGCTTTTATGATTATGGAGGATATGGATCCAGGATGTTCCAAATATGTAGACAATCCTTCAGATGGCAGATTTTTATCAGGTTTATCACACCTGCAAAGGGAAGACTAGATAAAAAGTAGTGATTTCATATCAATCTATTTCAATATAATACAGAATATAATTCAGAATATTTCTTATATGTCTTCCTTAGAAACTGTATGAGAGTAGAAGGTTGGAGTAATAAACCACTGTAGAGTTTGCTTCTACATCTTAAATAAAGAAATTCTCCAAGGATAATTTTATTGAATATGAAGATCTTTTTGAATTTCTTTTTTGTTTGCAACAAGGAGTACATTTGGAAACTAATTATTTTAAAAGAAACATGAAAGTATTAATCTGAAATTAGCATGAACTAATTGCAATACAATGTAGATCATACTTTCAAATAACTTTCAAAGCACTGAATCCTTTTTATAAATACTCATGAAACAATTTCTAAACACAGTCAAAACCCGATTCCCCAAATTTAACATTAGAGGCAGAGAAGAATTCAATGAAAATGTACTTAGCAGTAGGCATAATCATGGAAGAGTCAATTGTATTAGAGAGTGTAAGAGAAATTAACCTTTTTTATGTATAAGTTCAATTTCAATGTAAACATTTCAAAATGCATTGTCAAACCCATCTACAAGAAGGACCCAACAGAAGACCCAGGAAACTACAAGCCCATTCGTCTTACTTCAGTCCCTGGGAAAATAATGGAATTAGTCCTCCTAGAAACCAATACTCTCCAAACAAAGCAGGTTCATTGGGAAAATTCTGCACAGATTCACAAAAGCTGAATCATGCCAGAATAACTGAATGCCTTCTACAACAACGTAACATCTTCTGTCAACATGGAGAGAACAGTGAGTGTTGTTTACCTGGACTTCAGCAAAGCATTTGACACTGTTTCCCCCAGCCTTTTCCTAGGCAAATGGTCAAGTTACAGATTGGATGTGTGATCTGTGATATGTGTAGGAAACTGGCTAACAGGCTTCACTCAGAGAGTGGTGATCAGTGCTTTTTGCTGAGGCTGGCAGCCTGTTGCAGGTAGGGTCCTTACGGAAATGATCTGGATAGTGGGATTGAAAGTACCCTCACCAAATTTGCTGTTGATGCCAAACTAGATGGTGAGGTGGACTTGTCAGAAGGGAGATCCTGCTGTTAGAGAGACGTAGATAAACAGGAAGAGCGAGCCAGCAAGAAGTATGAAGTCTAACAAGGATAAGTGCTGCAAGGTCCTGCATCAGGGATGGCATAACCAAAAAGCCCAGTACAGGCTAGATTTGTGCAGCTGGGAGCAGCCTTTCTGTGAGACACCTGGCGATGCTGGTGGACAACAAGCTGGACATGAGCCAAGCTGCAGCAACAAAGGCAAATCAGGTCCTGGGCTGCATCCATGATGACATTATTAGTAGAAAGAAAGATGTAGTTGCCCACTGTACTAAGCATGTATTAGGCCACACCAGGAGTACTGTGTCCAGTTTGCACCTCACCATTCAAAAGAGATGTGGACAGACTGAAGAGAGTCCAAAGGAAAACTGTGAAGATGAATAAAGGGCTGGAGAATCTGCCCTGTGACAAAAGACTGGAGGAGTTAAGTATTTCACTCTGGGGAAGAGAAGGTCAGGAGGGACCTCATCGTAGTGTTCCAGTGCCTAACGAGTGGCTACAAAGAGGACAGAGGCTCTCTCTTCACAAGGATCCACATGGAGAAGAGAAGTGGCAGTAAGTAGAAATTGCACTGATGGAGGTTTCATCTTGACATAAGAAAGAAATGTTTACAGTGAGACCACTCAGACACTGTAACAACCTCTGCAGGGATGTGATAAGAGTCCTTGTGACAGGAGGATTTTTCAAGATGTAATGGAACAGGGTGCTAGACCATCTCACTTAGGCTCCCTTTCCTGTGAAGGGCTGAACCAGATAATCTTTGAGTTCCTTTCCTGAAGAATATGACAGCCTGCTTGTTTAGTTGTCTTCTATAAAGACCATGTCAAATTATTTCCAGTTATATTGTAATTGATAGTATGTTTCTGTGAGAAATTGAAATACTGTTTTAATTAGATGGTCAGATGAATATCTGAAGTAGTCACCCACTGAGTGAAGATTAAATATTTCTTCTTTCCTTTGTGTTGAGCATTTAAAATTTATTTTCAGCATATGGAGAGATCTTAGAGTTCAGAGTAAGTGTTTAACATTAGATGCAAAATTAACTAAAACAACCGATAAAATATTTTTGTGACCTACTTGGGGAAGAAATAGAATATTTTCAGATTTTATGGTAGTGCAGACATATATAAGGAGTCTAATATAACAAGTGAATTGTTTTTATTAGCTCATCTGTAGTAATTCTGTGTCACAAATTCTTGGTCAAGGACACCGAATTTTATCATTCTGATCATGATGGATGCTATCAATCATGAAATCTCATTGAGCTCAATATAATAGAAACCTGAATCTCTCCTGAAAGGCACTGCCTGGTAATATGAACTTTTCATTATGAATCAGAAATAGCTTTGTTTTGCCTTACCAGACTTCAGTGCAGCCTCCAATTAGCTAGTGTGGGAGCTGTTAGAAATAAAAAATGAGGCATTTGCCAACAAAGCAATGATGTTTTTCATTTTAGAGCATAGTGGTATGTAATAGTAGGAGCACCATGCCCTGTGCTGTTCGCTGTAAAACCGGTCATCTAAAACTTTAGATGAACTGGAAGGGGTTCAGAGGAAATCAAAAGAATGATAAGAGGGTTAGAAAAGTTTAACTAGGAGGAAAGGTTGAAGAGCTTACTGATAGCACTGTGAGACCACTCTATTATTTTTGAATGTTCATGGTGATTGAAGGAGGTCTCTGATGACTGGGAAAAAGCAAATGTGATATCCTCTTCAGAAAGGGTAGAAAGAATGATACAGTAAACAAGAGGTCAGTCAGCCCCCTGTCAGTCTCAGAAGATTATGGAGAAAGACCTCATGGAAACCATTTTCAAGCATGTGAAGGACAAGAATCTGTTTGGGAACAGACAGCATGGATTTACCAAGGCCAAAGTATGCTTAGAGCATAAAAAAAGTATGCTGATTGCCTTCTATGATACCACTGATTCTCTGTATGGGGTGGAGGGAGCAGTGTCTGTCATTTGCCTTGAATCATGCAAGGCCTCTGGCATAATCTCCCATAACAAACATGTAGCCTAGAAGAGGAGATGAAGACTGGATGAACTACAAACTGGATGAAAAATTGAAACTCCAGGTTTAACAGGTTGTGGTCAACAAATTGAAGTCTAACTGGCAGTGATATTCATCAGTATTGTGAATGAATCCCAGAAGGCAACTCAGGCCCATGGAACCACTTGCTTACTGCCCCTGTGTTGAGGTGCTGGGGAGAATCAGAAGGATAAAAGTGAAGAAACTTGTGGATTGAGATAAAGAGAGCTAGATAGGCAAAGCAAACACTGCACGTGGGAGCAAAGCAAAACATGGAATTCATTCACTATTTCTCACAGGCAGGCAGGTGTTCAGCCATCTCCAGGAAAGCAGGACTTCATTGTGCATAATGGTGACTTGGGAAGACAAACACAATTACTCCAAATGTCCTGCCCTTCCTTCTCCTTCTCCCAGCTTTATATACTGAGCCTGTCCCCACATGGTGTGGGATATCCCTTTGGTCAGCTGGGGTCAGCTGTACTGCCTGTGTGCCCTCCCATCTTCTTGCGCATCCCCAGCCTCCTCACTGATGGGGTGGAGTGCGAAGCAAAACAAAGGTTGATGCTGTGTAAGCACTTCTCAGCAACAACTGAAACATCCCTGTGTTATCAACACTGTTTCCAGCACAAATCCAAAACATAAACCCATACCAGCTAGAACAAAGAGAATTACCCCAGCCAAAACCAGCACAATCAGGGGCCAACATTTGGATTTATTCTACTGAATACTTTCACCAATGACCCAGATGATGAAACCTTTAACAGTGCAAGTTTAGGAATGACACCAAAATGGCAAGGGGTGGGGAGGGCAGGAGGAGAGAAGGGCAATACTGACCAATACACTGAGGAAAAGTCTTGACATTTGGAACAACCTTGGCATCCTTTAGAAATGGACTGCTAGAAACCTCATGGAATTTAGCAAGGCAAACACAAAGTCCTGCATTTGAGACAGAACAAATGCACACAAGCAATACAGGCTGCTGAGATAGCAGCAGTGAAGAAAACGACCTTGGGGTGTAGGTGGACTACAAATTGAAAGTGAACCATCAGATTAGGGTGTGGCCAGCAGGTCAAAGTAGGTCAAAGAAAGTATTTATTCCCCTTTACCTGGCATTGGGAAGGCTACAATGAGTCCAGCTTTGCATGTCCCAGTACTAAAGTTAGTCCAGCAAAGTGTCATTAAGAGGACTGAGTGACTGGAGCATATAAGATATGAGGCTGAGTGAACTAGATTTGCTTGATTTAGAGAAGAGAAAGTTAATAGGGGATTACATTTCTGTCTTTGGGGACCTAAAAGTGCCTTATAGAACCACATTCTTGTAGCACATGAACAACAAAAGGACAAGAGGTATTTTCCACAGATTAGAATAAGGAAAATTGTAACTGAATATAAGGAACAAAATTTAAGGGTGAAAATTGTTAAGCATTTGAATAGATTGCCAGGAGACATAAGGAAATTTCCATCCTTGGAAGTTTCCCTGAACAACCCAATATAACTTTGAGGTTTCACTCTGCTGTTAACACTTCTAGAAGGATAAATTGGTCAGTATATTTTTGGTTTAAAAAATAAAATCTGATCTTCTCTAGGAGCACAGAAAGATCTCTGAAGTTCTTTCCAGAATTTCACTTCTATGAATCTTCTAAGGCTATCCCTACAAAAAATAAATTGTATTTCACAACAGCTAGATGTTGGGTTCTTTGATAAACATCGAAATTTGTGCTTGTGAATAAGGCATAAGGAATAAGGCTTTATCTGGAGCTCTGGAATATTCAGGCAACTAAGAAAGGGAGTCACAAAAAGCAGTGTGTGGATGGTAAACAAAACATAAATCTATACATGACAGATGTATCAGTTTTTAAGTTTAAGGAATTTATCCCTTTGTCTGAACTTCTAATATGGTCAGTTTCTGCTCACAGTAGGGATCTATTCCAGGAGTTGCATGCCTGTGCAAATTTTACAAAGCACATGTAGAAAGTAGGCATTGAGTTGTTCTCTCACACTCCTTTTCTATGCTTTTTTTTTCCTTTTTGCTGCTCCATTGTTAGTACACTCAGCAAGTTTAGAGAAAATGTTGTGAGAATTAATGCCAAGTCAGCATTTCTTAAGTGCTTTGAAGATAAAAGGCAATATAAAGCACTAATTATCAGCGCTAATTAGCATCACAACAAACATGACTCACTGACTGGTTTTTCAAGTCTTTAAAGGGTTGTCAACAATATTCTGGAGAGCTCAGAAACCTCTTTCTCACAGACGGAAAGTGAGAGCTGGAAAACATTGATGTAAAGTCATTGAACAGCTCGCGGTTATCTGACTCTAATGAGAGTAAATTCAGTGACAGGTAAATCAGAGATTGGCCTTTAATTTGGGACCATTCTCCAAGCCATGAAGGTAATCATTAAACAAATGTAATGGGGCCAGAGTCATAACTCATACAATTCTATGAAATTAAATATTTTATTTTCCAGAATCTACACCTACTGAGTCTGGTCAGTGGGTGCAACTGACTCCCTCTATACTATGTTACTATAGACATATACACATGCCGAGGGTATTTGCAGGTGGTAATGTGGAATCTATTCTCGTTAAAGTCCAGTCATATGAAAGAGTCCTGTTTCTGTTTCAGCCTACTTTTTTCATGAAACTAAGGTAGGATACAACCTGCTGTCTGTGTGTGAACTAGGTGTCTTAGATCTAGTTGTTTTGTATCTAGAGCTAGATATGATTGGTAGCTATTCAGATCTGGAGATATGTTCAGATGATGAAATATGCTTGTCCACCCCAGAATGAGATCTGTGTCTTTCTAGAGTCCATTGACCAGACCGATTATCTCTCTTGTAAAGTAACAGAAGCCCTCAAACATCTCTTAAATGTAGACCATCTACCTTATAGAAACTTAGACTTGAGCGGATTGAATACCACCTGTGTCTATCAGGCAAGTTTATATTAAGTGCCCCCATTGGCCTAATCAATTACAATTGAACTGAACAACCCTAAAATTAATCCCTTCTCAAAATGTGAAGGACCATAATGAGACAGAGAGTTGTTATTGATGCCTCTCTTTACTGTTTTGGCAAAGTGTGTCATGTGATGTTACTCTTCCATGCACCAGAGTAGACACTGGTGCATTTGAGAAGAAGCAGCTGGTTGGTGTGAACATCATCCTTTCCCTGAGGAATCCAAATCTATATCTCTAGATAGAGTCAGCCTAAACAGCGGATGGTCTGTTTTGAGAGCAGATGCTTTCCATCTAATTTCCTAAAGAGGTGCCAGCTATTGCAGCAAGAACTTCAAAGTTTATTGCACCATAAAAAGGTAATTGGGTTTCTTCCCAGGCAAACCGTATAACCATTAGGTTGTCTTACAAGAAATGCCACTCCATTTTGTAAGGAACCTGATCCTATCATTTATCACTGGGCAAGTATTTTTATCAATTAGCTATTCCTCGATGTAACATTTGATGGCCTGCCACTTCCACTGACCTATTTCAAAAGACAGGAATTGCCACACCTGCATTTTGTGCCTGTCCCTAGCTTTCATTGCCTTGGAGACCTTGTCATGGAATAAAGGCAGAGCAGAGTTTAATTGCTGGTCACAGTCGGGCTTGGGCCAAATCACCTGGCTGTTTAAGACTGTTGCTTTTTTAGGCATGCATTTAAATTCAGAACATGCAGAGTTTAAACAGTTATGCAGAAAGTGAGGGAAGATTATGAGAATCTCAGATTTGGATTTATATGTCCAAGTACATATGCAAGTGCTTTCTAGGCCTCTGCCCAAGATGTTATCGTAACTACTAAAAATAATTCATGACATCTGTCTGCAGGCACAGTTTTAAATTACAGCTGCTTCTCATTCATAAACTTTCATCTGTCTGTGTGTGTGAGAGTGTGTGTTTGGGATAAATGCATTCTTCAAACCTTTATTGATTTCTGGGACAAACAGATCTGACAGTAACAGGAGGCAGAGCTGCTGACTCCTGCAAGCTTCCAAGATTAAATGTGCTTTTTATAATCCCTGAGATTGTGAAAATACCAGCCTTAGCCTATTAATTATCAGCATTAACACATAAGATATAATGTAGAAATCACAGAATTATGGAATGGGTCAGGTTGGAAGGGACCACAGTGGGTCATCTGGTCCAACCTGGCTGCTCAAGCAGGGTTATTCTAGAGCACAAAATATAAAACTTAAAATATAAATCAAAACATTTATTTCCTCAGATATGTATTGGTTTGGGTTTTTTGTTTGTTTGGTTTTTTTTCTTTCAGAAAAGTAAAACTTTTAGCACTGTTCCTGAAGGACAAAATGGAAAAAGCAGAACTACTGTAATAGGTGAAGTTCACAAAACAGCTTACAATGTTAAGACTCTACAGGCTTTGAAAGTAAATACTGTTACAGGCAAAGGCTGTAGGCAATAAACACCTTAGCTGTTTAAAATTAGAGGCCTTACATGCTTTTAGGCATCTGTGTCTATGAGCCATGTACAAAAAAGCTGGCCTAGTGATATGGACATCATGTGCTCTGAAATTGGAATTTGGAGCTTCAGAATAGGAACCAGTATATCTGGCTTCATGGAGTGTGCTGCTAAAGAATAGAAAGCATTTAGAAATTACAGTTCAGAAATGTAGCTGAATTCTGCCCTTCTCTGAAGATCTGGTGTCTCACACAGGCTCCATAGACGTGTCTTCTTATGCTGTAAGTGTACTGGCTTGAATTCCATGTAAAAGACAGTGTACACATCACAGTGTCTTGTGCGGGGCCATGAGCTTGGCTCAGTAATCCTTGTAGGTCCCTACCAACTCAGGATATTCTAATTTTTTTTTTCTAATAATTAAGTAAAAGTCATGTTCTATTTCAAAAGAGGTGTAGGCTGAATTATTTTACACTGTTATCTTTCAACCCATCATTTGGGATAGTATCCAAGGCCAGTTGAAACCAGAAAATTTAAGTTAGACGGATTCATCTTCACAGCTTAATTGGTGCCTTTTTGTATGTGGTAAAATACATATATTGGTTTTGGAATAGCCACAAAAGTGAAAGCCAAGTGCCACAGTAACACTGGTTTTGCTGTCACAGTTGCACAGTTTCTGTAACCTGTGCACGGCCATTCATGTTCTTACAAGATGCTGAGGGGATTCTTAATTTTTGGGGCTTTTTTGTTTGGTTGTTCTTTTGTTTGTTTTGTTGAGCATTGCACTTTATGGTACTATTTTATTGTAGTTTTGAGCATACATGTCACATCCAAGAGTCTAATCAAAGAAAATGAGTGCAGAAGATATTTAATTTACATAACTTCTTATAGTCCAAATGTTAATCCAGATTCCTGATAGGCTTTTCTGGGAAATGTCTAGATCTGAAGTCATATTCCAATTTGGGGTGCTGTTGGAACTTGAGCAAGAGTAAAAATATTTATTGAGAAAACTGAAAGGTAAACAAACTACTTGAAAATATAAAACATAAAGTGTTTTAAGGAAGAGATGGGTGGAAGGATCGTTCCATTGTCAGTGAGGCTCCAAAAGCTCGTACCAAGTATAACATTTAGGGGCAAAAATAATGATGTTAAAGGATTGTTCATTAGTCACTTGTTTTGAAATAGAAAGTGCTGCATACTACGAATGGCTGCAGTAGTCAGACATGACCTCTTAGTTTATCTGGAAGTGATAACAAAGACTGGCCTCATAGCAAAACAAAGCTTCTTTGAGTCATATGGCAGTGGATTGGTAAAGAATCAGTCAAAAACCCCCATGTATGTTATAAGCTAAAAAGCAAGCTATGTGAGATACAAAAGCTAAAGTGAATTTTTGATGGAGAATAAGCCACCCATTTACCTTTATTAAAGAAAGGTGAGATTTAAAATGGGGTTCAATGTTATTACAAGGGCCTTATAGTACGTATAATGTAGTGTTTTAAAGAGAAAATGATGATATTTCTTTGCGGTATATTACATTCCTATTTCTTGAGTTTTCTACGTAGAGAATAAATCTCTTCACTGAGAAATGCACAAAAAATGTTATATTGCAAATACATGTTTATGTAATTATATATATGCACATAAATATCTACCACCAGAAAGGAAGGTGAGTCATTTAGATGCTAGTATTATGACTTCTGAGCAAAAGTTTCAGGCATGTGTGTCTTAAAGAATCATCATCAGATTTCACTATCTTAGCTGCTACTGCTGTCTCAAATTTCATGTTCACTGACTCACTGATTCAAACCAAGAGCTCCTATTTCTGAGGAGTGACCTCAGTGTCGGGATGTGAGGAGGATGGTGGCAAAAGTGTTTCTTTCAAAGCTGCACTATTTACTTGGCAGAAAATAATTCAAGATTTATAATACTGCTGAGAAATAAATAAAAGAGTGATTTTGAACTTAGTAGACTGGTTAGGACCTTGAAAGGCAGAGACTAGTATTCCAGTTACTGAATTGTTTGTGGGTGTTAAATAGATATGAGCTAGTCTTCTGAGCTGGGAGATGGTGCTGCTTAAAGAGAAAGCATTATTTTATTCAGACCGAAGATAGAGGTATGGAGAGACAACCTAGTGTGAATTGAATTAAATTAGTTTGGAAATTTAGCATTGAGCCCTGTTAGCAGCAGTGTATTCTCCCAAGATTTCTTAAAGCGAACTAAGTCAGGCTAGTTCCAGTAATCAAGAAACTGTAATTCAAGTGTGTTTTCAGATAGCCTTAAACTATCTTAAACTTAAACAGCTGAAGGTAGTAACTTCTTAAACAATTGGATTTTTTTCTGTAGGATTGCATATGACAGTCAGCAAACTTTTATTGCAGTATTAGCAAAGAATAGCAAGTGGTTAATTGCGAAGTATACTAACAAGGACTTATTCAGACATTTCTCCTAATCCAGATATTGGAAAATTATCTTTTTCTTTAGTTGTACAGCTCATCTATTGGGAAAATTAAGTTTTTTCATATGGAAAAATTGTCTCCAGATTTCACTCAATGTAATTGATACATTCATTGCAGTTGGCTTGGCTGCCTTGGCAATACTGTGTACTAAGAACAATGTACCTTCCTAAAAAAAATATATTAACAAGTTCTGCGTCAGTTCTTCATAGGTCACAAAGAAATAAATAATGTGCATTGCAAAACAAAAGAAAATTGAGGAAATTGTAGTTCCATGTGATAAGAAACTTCACTGTCTTTATGAAATATATTTAAAGGTCAATATTAAATACAGTGATATTAAATTCTGGGTTCTGAACCTTATCAAATCAGAACATTTCATAAAACAACATTAGTATTTAGGATTTTTAAAAAAGCAACAACCAGACAAAAAAAAATCATTGCCAAAATTCCTTCACTAGTCAGAACTGATTAAGGCTGCTGGCTTAGGATTCCTATATTTTAATTATATCAAATTATATAAAAATTAAAAATACATTGATTAAAATAAAACAGCTTGCTATTTTTAATGTTAACTCATTTAATAGAATATATTGTATCCCTTCTTCTCTTCCCTGCAGTTCTATTTACTTTCTCTTTTTCCTTTCTTGCTTTTATTTTTTTCTCTCTATCACTGTTTTTGACATCTCATTTTCCTGTTCAGAATCTATTTTTGACTCTATATGTTTTCCTGCCAACCCCTTCACTCCAAATGATTTTTTGAGAGAACCTTTTAGTGTCATCTAAAAATTTCAATGCAAGACTGTTGCCCAGTTTTCCATGTAAAGTCCTGACTCCATTGCTGCTCAGTTCAGTTCCAAATTTCCAATGACCTTGGTATGTACAAAATCAGTTCCTAAAAATATAAACAACACCATAGGGAAGCTAGGACACTGGGAAAGTACAGAATAAAACTTTCTGAGAACAGCAATGAATAAGTGTGGTCAGGTAGCACTGGTAGGGAAATGTGTAAGAAGAAAAGCGCAAGGTCAAAAGAACCTTGAAAAGAAAGTGAAATGCACATTTCTCATTCTCTAAATCAGTAGAAGGATGTACTACAAAAATATGTTTAGTGCAAAAAAGAAAATTAATATAGTTGTGAGAACTAGAGAACAGCAATTTCAGTAAAGAAATAAAGTATTGTTCATAATTCTTTAAATTATTTTGGTGCATTTTTCTAATTGTCACGGTTTAAGCCCAGCCAGCAACCAAGCACCACACAGCCACTTGCTTGCTCCCTCACCAATAAGACTGGGGAGAGAAATGAAAGGATAAAAAGTTGTGCATTGAGATAAAGACAATTTAATTGGGAAAGCAAAAGCTGCACACACAAGCAAAGCAAAACAAGGAATTAATTCACTGCTTCCTGTGGGCAGGCAGGTGTTCAGCCATCTCCAGGAGAGCCCAGCCCTGGTAATTTGGGAAGACAAACTCCATCACTCCAAATATCTCCCCTTTCCTCCTTCTTCCCTCACTTTATATACTGAGCATGATGTCATGTGGTCTGGAATATCCTTTGGTCGACTGGAGTCACCTGTCCTGGCTGTGTCTCCTCCCAACCTTCCATGCACCCCCAACTTCCTCGCTAGTATGGCAGTACAAAAATCAGCAAAGGCCTTGGCTCCGTGCAAGCCCTGCCCAGCAACAACAAAATCAACTCTATATTATCAGCCTTGTGTTAAGCACAAATCCAAAACACAACCCCACAGCAGCCACCTCGAAGAAAACTAACTATACCCCAGCTAAGACCAGCACAAATTCCTAAAAAGCTACTTAGAGAAATAGAAATATTTTATGTATTTAATACACAGCTATCAAATTAATCTGAAAGTCTGCCAAGCTACACAGAAGTTTGACCTGCTTCAGTTTGCATTCATAGAATGAGAAACCTTACATAACTTTAATGTTATGTAAAAAATCAAAATTTTCCCCTTCTTAGTACTTATTTTTTAGTTTTGTTTCTGATAACTGGTGTTCTACAAGATGCTAGTTCTGATTGGATGGATTTTTTCTTCTTAGCATATCTTTTTGAATTTTAATGTGAAATTATTTTTCAGTTCTACTGCCTGTTTTCATCAGTCTTACTCATCATACTTTATCACATTTCAAGTAAGCCTCAACAAACTCTTGTTCATATGTTGACAAATACAAGTCTACAAATACTGCAATATAATAGATGTTCCCATTTATTTTCACATACTTACCCATGTTCCGACTGGAACTAGTTCATAATGATACCATAAATAAGACTCAGCTATCTGTGTTTTGCAATGTCAGAGATTTGATTTATTTTAAAATTAACACTTTAGTTTCCTGTCAATTTGTAGGAAGTTGACACATTACTGTACTTTTCTTCTTTTCATAGATAATAGGAAAATAAAGCTGTTGTGCAGAACTTAAGCAGAACTCTAAAGAAACACCCATAAATCAGATAAATTTGGAAGACTAGATAAAATTATGAGCAATTAAAGTACCTGAAAAAAAATTATGATCAGTTTTCAATTTTTACTATGTTTTTTCCCATTTTATTTTACTGTTTATGCAGCTAAGAAGCCCATTCACAGAAATGGGAGAAATAGAACTATCAGTAGTTAATATAATGCAATTTTTTTTTCAAATAATGCAGCAGAAGACATTTGATCTTGCATTGTCTAGTTATATGATAGAATTGCATTAGATCTATACTATTGTACTAGATTAGGGTGAGAACACAAATGAATAAAAGTATATTAACTTTCAACTCTAGTTTTAATTCTACCAGCAAACATAGAAATAGATTGAAACCTGTTTTTAGTTAGATAAAATTACATGCAAACCACTGGGGGTTTTTGAAAGTATTGTATGTCATAGCAACACTAGAATAAAGGATCTGCATTTGAGTTGCAGATAACTGGCAAATATCACTGTTGTCTTTATCAGTCACTTGGCTTTTGCAGTGATAATAGAAATTACTGATGAGAAAATGGGGGTGACAGGCCCTGAAAATTAATCAGTTTTATAGATCCTTGACTCAAAGAAGTCAGATATGGAAAAGACCTTTCATGGTGAATCATCTAATATAGTTTGCTGTCCATTTGAACAGTTTTTGATTATTTTATTTTGCAGCATTTTACTGTGTTAAGTGAATGAGCTCAGAGCTGGCTCCCTTGGGAGAATATTTCATAGCCTAAGACATTTCACTGGGCCTAATACCGGTCATTTTATTTACACATATAATATCAATGAAATTAATAGGACACTATGTATTTGATACCAAGGACTTTTTCAGGAATTCACTGTCATTTTCAACGGATTTTCTTAATCATGCTTGCAAATAAAGATATGCTCAATTAGTTACCACTTAGTGGGCTTTTTTCTTAACACAAGAAATTATCTAGGCAAGTTTTAAGTTTGCATGGCCTTGCATGAGAGATGGAGCAGGGGGGAGCTTACTATCATTTCCTGGGGCATTATATAAAAGGTGAATATACTGAAGTTAGTAGCTTTGAATTTATTCACTTCCTTTATTTCTATCCCTAATTTTCCTTTTCTTAACATTTCTTAAGAAATTATCAAGAAGCATCTGACTGCTTTTTGGTGTCAATATTTTTCATCTGTGTACCATTTAGAAGCTGTGACTGTATAGGTGTCTTACTGTGGACGTAGTCAGTATAAGCTGAGGCTTCTGAGAAAAGAAAACTCTCTCTTGAATATTTTTATTTTTCATACATTCATTCTTAATTTTCTATCTAGTTTTCTCTTTGTGCCTCCCCTAGAACCAGTGCTGTTCTACCTCTTTGCTCTCTTCCTCAGCAAAGTTTGCAGATGACACTATACTGCAGCAGCAGAGAGACCAGAAGAATGTTGTAACAGGGCTACAGATCTGCTATTCAAGACTGATACCTATACTGATCTCAACAGCTTTGGGAACATGTATCCAGATGACATACTAAAAGGTGAAAAACCCAAATAAAATAACTGTGAAATAGTATAAAATAATTTCTGAGAGTGACTTGAATTTGTGAAAATATCATGGATGGATGTGCCTGTATGAGAGGCTATTTTAATAATACAGCAGGGGAAAAAAAGCATCCTTCAAGTTTGAATTGCTAACAGAGTAAGCTAATGAAAGTAGTCAGCCAAATAGACTCTATAAAAACATGTTTCCAGTCTTAGAATTGAGAAATGATAATTTGTTTAAATGTGGGGGGTTTTTGTCATTCATTTCTATTAGCATGATATGAATGGATACAATCTGTCAGAAAAACATCTAGAAAGGAAAATGCCATGGACATATATGAAGCGGAAGTCTAACCATTAGTATTTATGTGGTCATCTTGAGAGCTTTTTGTGGGTTTGCTAGTGATATTAACCACATAGTACTCTAAAAATAGAGAAATTAAAGAAATCAAACTGATGAACATCATCTGAAAATATGAATGAGTATATGTTGCTCCAGGAATTCTGAAGAAAAAGGTTGCAAAAAATCAAGGACTTGATGAGTGGGGAGAAAGAGATGCAATCTTGAGGGGAAAGTTCTTGAATAAATCATGTACTATGAGTAGTTACAATCATAACAGAACAGGGAAGTGAGATCCCTTTTGGGATGTTGAGTACATTTACGTGCATTAGATAAAATGAGGAGAATAAATGTGATTAAGAGTGGGATGGAGCAATCAGGTGGGTAACATTTTTCAAATTAAGTAGAAAAGTGTGTTCTTTCAAGGGAGAAGAGAGAAGAAAATGTACAGGAACCACAGAATAATAGTGGTGGGAAGGCAGATTAATTCACTTACCCAAAGTCCTGGCATTGACAGTCTTATAAGCCCAAGTCATAGGCTGTAAGGATGCTGCCAGAAGTGATCTTAGGCAGGTAAGTGGCAACATAGCTCTTGGAGCAAAAATGAAAGCTCAGCGGGAGTTCCATTTGGTGCCCATAGCTATCAATAACAGTCCAGATAGGTATAGAAAATTAATAAAAACATAGAGCTGCAGAGTTGTAGGCAGGGTGACTTTTCCTTCATTGCCCATGAGTGATGTTCTAAGGGGAACAACTGAACAGAGGTGGATTTCTTTTCTTCCACCGAAGTTTTCACTCAGGTGATACGAAAGATGAAGGAACATCCTCAGTGCTACGGAAGAGAGAAATTTTAGATTAGATTACCAAATGATGGTAGTGTAAGTTTACAAATCAGTATTAAAGGCCTCAAACTGAAAAGAGTGAAGTTATTATGCCATAATTGTGATAGAAAGAATAAAACTCTATTGTAAACATGTAAATAGTATAACCTAATACAACAGATTAGATTTAGGTGATTAATGCAAATGATGGCCATGATGTCTTAGTTCACAATTGAAATAATGATTTAACTTGCATTACAGAAAATAAGTTCACAGGTTTTGAATATTGATACAGGAAAGTACAGTTTGTTTTTTGAATGGAAAAGAAAGAAGATATTGCCTTCCTTAAAAAAAACCCTCAAAAAAACCAAAAAACCCAACAACAACAACAAACCCCAAACAAACCAAAACAACAAAAAAAACCCCAAACATATGTGAAGGTATTTCAATGTTGTCATGGTTTAACCCCAGCTGGCAGCAAAGTCACACACACTCACTCACTTATGCACTCACTTACTCCCCCTTGATGGGATGTTGAAGAGAATTTGAAGAATAAAAGTTAGAAAACTCCTTGGTCAAGATAAAGACATTTTAACAGGTAAAGCTAAAGCTGTACATGCAAGCAAAGCAAAACAAGGAATCAATTCACCACTTCCCATTGGCAGGTAGATGTTCAGCCATCTCTAGGAAGGCAGGGCTTCATCCTTTGTAATGGTTATTTAGGAAAACAAACACCATCACTCTGGACAAATTTACAGAACATCCCCTCCTTCCACCTTCTTTCCCTACCTTTTTTTGCTGGGCATGATACCATATGGTATGAAATAGCCCTTTAGTCAGCTGGGGTCAGCTGTCCCAGCTGTGTCCCCGCCCAAGTCCTTGTGCACCTTCAGCCTCCACACCAGAGGGGTGAGGAACAGAAAAGATCTTGATGTTGTGTAAGCAGTGCTCAGCAACAACCAAAACATCCCTGTGTTATCAACACTGTTCCCAGCACAAATCCAAAACACAGCCCCATCCTATTGTGAAGAAAATTAACTCCATCCCAGCCAAATCCAACACACTCAGGGACTCATGGCTAAAGATTATTTATTGTTGTGGTCAGGGCCTCCTGTAGAAAATAAATGTTAGATATTTTGCCTTTTTTAGTGGGAACTGCCAACTGAAAAAAAGGATTTTTTTTTGTCAGTGAAAAACAGTCATCAGTTTGTAAAGAGCTAGAACAGATGGTTAAGCTAAAGTGATGGTGAGTAAGACTAGTTTGGACTTGGTCGTGGCCAATTGGGAAGATCTTATTGAGAAAGTGAAAGTAGATAGGTAAGAGTTAACATGAAATTATGAGTTTTAAAGTGCTTTGGTCTTAAGATGGAGAAAGAGACTATGTTTTCAGGAAGGCAGACTTCAATGAACTCAGATGTTGCCTTAAGGAGTGAGAAAAAAAAAAGTCCAGGCAACCTCAGTAGGAGATAAGTGAGCAGGAGCTTTAATGAGCCAAACAGGCTCCAGGAATACATTTACACAGGAATCCCCCCCCTTTAGACCGCGTTACAAGATTTTATAATAATGGCCTTCCAATCCCATTCTGTGATTTCCCCCAGTCCTGCCCTGTTCCGCCCCTGGCATACCCCCTCGTGAATTGGGTCTGGGGTCTCAGGACCCTTTCTTCATCGCTGTTGTCTTCTTCACAGCATGTCAGGTCCTTGGAGGCCTTCCAAAGCTTCAGATGTGGAGGTCCTTCTGTCCCTGTCTTTATCTTGTGGTACAGGCTTCATGGCGCTTCTCTGCAATTCTACCTTGAAGTAGAGACTAAACAGCTAACGAAATTCTAAGGGGTTGATATAGAATGGGGTTAGTATGTATAAACATTCAGCTACTGAAGTTATATTGCTAGTACATTAGGTCTACAATAATTTCTATCATCTATAAAATTAAAAAATCAAAAATCAAAGAAACCCTTAGGCATCACAGAGAATTGATAGATGAGAAACCATGGAAAGTGAATTTAAAGGAACAAAGACCACAAAGTCTAATAGATATTTAAAAGCCATTTACGGGTCACAAGTATAGAACTCAGTGCAAAGAAAAGCTAGAAAGCATGCTATGCCATGAGTTTAAATGGGATATGAACTCTTCAGCAACCTCACACACCAGAAGGCTTTTCTCTGAAATTATAAAGGGTGAATATAAAAGAATAGCATGAACTTGTAGAGATGAAATCACAAAAGCATAAAATGACATGCAGTTATTAGGAGGGAAAAATATTCTGTAAGCATACTGATATTTACAAGAGTAGAGAAAAATCTCTACACAGAAGGATAGGATATCTAATAGTGGAATATCCTGAGAATGCTGGAGTGTTTAATGTATTTTTATTTTTTTTCTTATTCTTCAATAAAATGTCTAATTGGTTAACACAATTAAGGCATATGGAAACAGAGGTAAGAACCATGGTAGTACAAGTAAAAAAAGAGGGAAGAGATTTATGTGTCATTTTCAAATCTGCTCAGCCAGGTAAAATTCCCAGCAGGATATTGATCAAACTGAATGAGACCATCTCAAAGCTGTTAGCATTTGCATCTGAGAATTCATGCACAATGGATGAAGTTCCAAAAGACTGTAAGAGGACAAAAATAGCACTAATCCTTGAAAATCAGGGGGAAGGAAGTAAACCAAGGGAATATATACAATTAAAAAGCTTAAATTCCTCTAAAACCAACAAAACAAATAAACTCATTGAAAGCAGCAAGATGTAAAGTAACAGCTCTCATCAATTTGCCCATTACAGATCATGTCAAACCACATTATTTGTCTTCTTGACAGGGTAATGGGCTGATGGACAAAGAAGGAGCAAATATGATTTATTTTGAGTACTGATAGGCTTCAGGCACCATTTCACATGACAGTTTCATGCAGAAGCTAGGGATCAAGATGATCCCACTGTAAGGCTGCACAACTAGGTGCAAAAATAAAGTTCAGGAGAATGGTTTCAATGGCTTGCTGTCAAACTATAGGGTTGTATCAAGAAGGGTTGCACAAAAGCCTATCCTAGGCTGGACACCACTTAGAGCTATCCCTAATGTTTTATATCAAGGACAGAGAGGGTGTTTTCTACACTTGCAAAAAATATAAATCTGGCTATAAGCACTAAGGATGACAGGAATTAATTCAAAGAGATATTGACTGACAGGAGTCAGTCAGACTGAAATAGTTATGTTTGAAGTATATAATGAAGAGTGAAAGGTTTTACACATAGACAGTAAAAAATCAAGTGCTGTATTAGCCTTATTTTTCTATGAAACAATTGGTTTGCTGATTAGAAAGCAAATGTAACTTAAAATGATATTTTACCTGTTAATTTTTAAAGCAATCCTGTTAGATGGATTCATGGTTGGAGAAAGGTATCTTCCCACGTCCAGGCTTTTAGTCAGGTGTCTTTCTTCTCTTTTCTTCTCTGCTCTGCTCTAGCACCTATTTTCTCATTTAGCAGTGGATGATCCATTTCTGCTTTTGTCATCTGATGTGTATCATAAACTTCATTTATCTTTTCTGTAAAACTATGAAGTGAAATATTTTAGTCTTGGATGGCCCTTCTCATAGAAGGGTGGCTTGTGTCAGAAATCCAATGCCACATTTATTTCCAGTTGATAGCTATTGTGTTTGCTTGAACCTAAGGCTGCCTAACTGATGATACTTGTGAAGAACTGCTGTGAATATTCCTGCTTTCTCTCTCTAGGGCAGTGGGTCCACGCCCTTGTTGAGCATGTACTGGAATGAATTAGTCTTAGCTGATCATTTCTTTGGACATAGATTGAAAGTATTAGCAGTCGCTTGAGGCCATCTCCAGGGCCCACCTCCCTATAAAATTCCAGATCATTGCCCCTTAAAATTCATTTGTATAAACAAAAGACAAAACAAGTGAACAAACAAACAAATGTCTCTATATCTAAATAATTATTCATGGAATTTATAAATGTTTACGATTTCTAGATGTACATATACTTACCTTTCTGTGTATTTGGCATATGCTGTGCTTAAAATCGAGGAATGTAGTATCTCTAAATATGTGAACTGCTTGAAATCTGGAGAGAGAGTTCCTCAGCAACACTTATGAAATTAATGAAATTTAAGAAGATTATCTGGAAAAATGTCTAAGGTTTGATATCTATTGCACTGTGGTGGTCATTCTTACTTTAGACTAGACAAAGTACTAATGAAAGCATTTCAGCAAAGTTTTGAGTGCATCAGTGTTTGGTGCATAACACATGAAGATGTAAGGCAAGACTCTTCAGTGAGAGAATATGAGGGAGCTATGAAGTTACCCAGCTGTCATGAGAGGAATGAAAGTGGCTTTGCACCATAGATAAGCTTTCACAGATAAAGATTGCCTGCCTATGATATCAGACTAGCAGACTTAAAATTGAGTTAGATTTTTATCTATTCCTTGAATTAAATGCCTGGTCTTGTCTTGATTTTTTATGAATGGTGTCATGTATTTAAATGTGAGGCCTCTGCTGCTATAAGCATTTTTAGTACTTGAGTTGATGTTCTAGTGAGATTTCTTCCTGGAAAAATTAGATTACTCCACTCTGAGTCCCACAAGAGCCTGAGGAGCGTAAAATATTTAGTACGAGTATGATTAGCTATGTATACAATCACACAAAGAAGAAGGTGAACTGTACACAAATTATTTAAATTGTTTTAAGGCAAGTATGAGGTATTAGCATTTTCTTAGAACAGGGATTGTATTTACATAATTTGTCTTGATTACAAATGTTCATACAAGACACTGGGAAATGGTACTGAACCCTCTTCAGAAATGTTTGCACTGCCTTAGTATTGGGAGGTATAGTAGACAGTGTGGGGGTGCTCAAAAATGTACAGTCTGGATGAGGATTCAGTGAGGTGGATTATACTTTAGTTTAGCTTTTATTGAGGTTTTTAGATTACAAATATCTATTATAATGATCTATAAAGATTGTGTTATCCAAATAATGAACTATTTCTTAATTTCATATTCATGGTTAATGCAAATGGAACAATACTGAATTGTGATTGTATGAACATTTGTAACTATGACTGAATGGCATGCACAAAGCCTGTTTTGTCCCATGGGTTTTCACCATGAACATGTCTTAGCTAAATTGTCAATGGCAGATTTTTAAATGAACAAGATCTTTCCTTAAATAATGATATCATTAGTGGGATCACACATCATGGTAATGTCTCAATTCTGATATTCTTTTTACTCCTAACTTCTATGTATAGCTACTCATATTTTTTCTGTGTTTTGTTTTTTTGGGTTTTTTTTTACATTTAACTATGAAGTTGAAACCAGTAAAATAAAACAAGAAAACTGGCAAATGATCCACAGATTACTTTAATTAGTAAAGTCTCTGAAGCACAAGCTTAGCATCTGACAGATTAGTGACTTTCTGATTATTAGAATATCACATGTGTAGAAAATGATGGTTCATTGGCTACTACTTTCTGCCACTGCATTGAAATATCTGAGGAGAAAGCAATTTGGTTTCCTTACAAGGAAAATATTCTGAATATTGACATATCTATTATATGTATAGATATAATACTTTAAGTAATATTCAGTGACCTGGGCAATTGGGACTGTGTATTGTCCCATGACTTGCCCAGCTCCTAACGGCAATTGGGTGAAATTTAGGCTCAAGAGATGATCCAAGAGCTCTTAAAAGTCATGCAGCCTATAATTTATGTGACATCTCTGTCTTTAAGCTCCCTATCTAATTGAGATACTAGACTGTGAAGTGACTAAACTCTACCTAAGTCAGTTAGAGAAACCTAAACATCCAAGCATTGCAGTCAGACTTAATCCATGTAAATCATACTGAGGTGTGCACAAAGGTCAGCGTTTTCATTGTCAAAAAAGGTGATGGGCATGCCAGTGCCTTTTTTTTCCTCTTTAGCCTCATCACTGCAACACATATGAAAGAAATAGGAAACCTGAGCTCCTATCTTCTGCAGCCTGAGGTGATTCATCTGCACAGATCTCTTTTCATGAGAACACCTTTACCACTATCAGTGCAGAGTGGTCTCTCCATTCTTCTTGAAACCAGGATATGTTGCAGCCAAAAATGTGAAACAGAGATATGGAAGATGGCAACTCAGTAATCTAAGGGCTGGGGTTTTTAATTGACAGGGTGTGAAGGCACCTATGCAGTTTTGTAATTAAACCCCTATATAAAAGAAACTGTATTGATTGATAAGTTCTTATGAAAAAGACAAGTTTCCTACCTAATTAGCTGCCTACTTCATAAGAAGAGTCAGATATTCTAAGTCCTTAGTGACTATAACTATCTAATCTACAGTGTGTAAGGCATCTTTTTTGAGTCTGTCTTTATATGAGTGTCTTTTCACTCCTGTTCCAGGCTAATTACTTATTCAGCATGTAGGTTAGTCTCCAGCGACCTTCCCATTGTTTGCACAGCACCCATCACACTTCTGGCACCCTGAGCAATTCCAGTAGATCAAGGTTCTTAATTGCTAGATGATGTCATGTCAAAGCACCTATGATCTCAGGCATATAAGGGAAAAAAGTGGGTCTTACATCTTAAGCAAAGATGTAACCCCTGAAAGGTTAGTGGAGACACACACTGTTAGTATGAAGATCAAGACTGTGAATCCCACGTAGATGTATTGGGATTTAATGCACAAAAGGGTAGGGTTTGAAATATGAGGCTTTCTCTCTCACTGCTCTAAATTCAGGCAGCTGTTCATGCACTCTCTGGGATGCTCTGGACTCTGTACTACTTAAAGGAGACTTGCTGCACTGAAGACATTTCTCTGACTCTAACCCTAATCCCCTTTTCCTGATAAAATATAGTAATCCTTTAAAAGGAGACAGTAAAACCACAGAATCAGCAGGGCCACTCCACTGACTGAAACTATTTCTGCCTTTTAAAAGTCAACAAGAATTTACATTAGCAGTTGTCAATTGCTTAGATGGTACTATTAAAAAAAAAGAAAAAGTGACAAGGAATCATAAAATATTACATGGAGTTTACCAGTGAAAGAGTTTTCATCTCTTTAATCTTAAATTGGACTGAGCATTAGGAAAACTACAAAAAAAAAAAGAATCCATAAAGTTTAATACATGAAATTTTTCAAGTGTATTTGTAGTAATTCTATTAATAATGCAGTATGTGTGCACTATATTTGATGATGAAAATAAGGCATGAATAAGTTAAAGTTATTACTTAGGAAATTAATTTGTGCCACACTATGGATATCTTGTAAATTCAGCATCAAAATGAGGACATCTTTTACCTCTAAGTTTTAATGTTGTAGTTGAATTTCACAAATTCAATCTAGTCCTGGTGCTTCTCTCAATGCAGACAATTCTGTTCCTATTCCTTTGATTGAAAGAAGTGGCTGATTGTGTTATCCATATGAACAACAGGCTGAATAACAAAGATTAAAGGGCACATGATTGTGTTCTTCCCAACGACAACAAAAGAATAGTGGCATGTTGCCACCCTACATCGTTAAAAGCCTGCCCTCGATTCTCCCCTCTACCGTTTTGAAAGGGGAATTTTAATTTTAGTTAAAACAAGGTAACTTTTTGTGGACTTATTCAGTAATACCAAATAATGATGGGTAATATATTCTAGAAGTTATGTCCTTTCCTTCAAATTAATGATATTTTCTTATGGGTTTTAATCAGCTTAAATGGAGCCTTCTGTTGATAAGAAATTGAGCTGCTCTAACTAGAATGTAGTGCAAAGAGGGCATGATTGGCTCCTGTAGTCTGATCAAAGCAGGTGGAGTTTTTTAAAGTTCTTTGGAGACTACAGCACGTAAAAGACTCTAAGATGGTGTGTAAAAAATATGTTGATACTAGCAATAATTCTGCCTCTTACCAGACTTAATTCCTTTGAATTCTCTCATGCAGTACTTACTGAATAATTTCCGCAATTTGCGAGACGGGACATAGCAGATTGGGGTGTTCTTGGCATGAAATTATTTACACATTACCAATGTGATATGTGCTTGGTAAAGTTTGTTAGGAGAAAGGTGTCATGTTGATATCAGATTAACATCTTCTGATGATCCAAGTATCACACTGTGAAATGAGTTGATATTTCTGTTTGCCATAAATCTGTGTGTTTAGTTAAAAATTTTTTTGTTGCATAACAAAAGAACTTTTTTCTTTCTAATGGTTTTATTTTATTCTGATACTCTTGATTGATATTGGTTTTTGTAGTATTTATCTAAACTCCCCTTAGAAATTAAATTTTAGTTGAATTCACTCATTTTTTTCTGTTGTTTATTTATAAGCATCGTAATTTGCATACGTGTATCAGTCAAGGTTAGCCAAGCTACTGCCAAATTTTCTGACTTGTTATTTATGATTGTCTATGATGTTGGCAACTCAAATCATAAGATGTCATTTTTGCTTCCTAATTAAATGTCTCAGAAGTAACAAGTAGTTTCTGCCCACAGATTAGTTTGCTCACACATGCTTTACTGCACTCGTGATTAGAGGACATGTCATACATACAAATATCCATTCCAATAAGAAAGCCTTCCTGAAAAGCATCATGAACGTTGAACCATGAGGTGAAAGCTTGACTGAGCAAAACATCTGTTGATGAGTGCCTTTTAGGTGCTTGAAAAATATTTGACTGAACCAAGCATCCACTGTAAGATCTAATTTGCAAGAAATGTTGTAAAATGCAAATGAGGCTGCAGTTTAATAAAGAGCTTGCAAAGAGACTGTTCTTCAGTAGTGATTATAATGAATAGACTAGATAGGCCTATCTTCAGGAATATGAGCCAAGTAAAAACTTTGGTTAAATATTTATTTTTCCATGTAATTTTTTTGCATGAGTTACTCTTTGCCTTTGGAAGCCTCAAATTCTAAAATATATGTCTATCCAGCTAGATTTGTGCTCTTTTTCTACTCCTTCCTGATTAGATGAGGGAGTGGTCCTTAATACCTAACAACTTCTTTTGTTAATTTTGGTAAATAATCCCCTTTCATCTTTTATTTATGTAACTCCTAGCTACAAGGAGATTTTAAAGAAAACTAGAATCCAACAATATTAAGGTAAATTGTCTCCTATAACATCATGTAGTTGAACAGACAAAAGAATACAGTTATTCAGCATCTTCTCTACATATATCTGTTCTGTTATTCCATGTACAGGGCAGCTAAGTGATAACATCAATAATTCTCTTAGAACGACCATGGCATTAGCAGTTAGAAGCACCAGGTATGGGAGGCAGCTCTCAGGTACCCAGCTGGGGTGAGAAAGTGTTGTAAGTGCTGAGGTAGGAGATTTGTGGGTTCTCTCAGGAGGTTCAAACCCATATCTTCCCTTTTAGGAAACCCTCACCCTTCTGGAAGAGTGATCAGACCTGTGTTCTGTCATAGCCACCTAACCCCTGACACTGGGCAAGAATTATCTTGCTGATCAATGGCTTGCATTAGGAATCCTTAAATTAGGAGTTTCGTGTCAACACCAAAGTTTAGGAATAGAGCATGTTTCAAAATATATCTTTACAGCTTCTCAAGACACCGTTCTCATAGCTAGTTCCTCTGATGAACTAGGTAGCAGAACTTCATCAGGGTAGCTTGTAACTTCCTCTAAGAAAGAGATTAATAATGCAAAAAATATGCAGAAATTTCATATATAAGATATTACATATTCATATTTTATGTTTCAAATCTCTGAAAATCTGATGCTGAGTTTCAGTAGAGAAGCTGAATCATGTTATTGAAATAAGACTTAATTGATCAAATTAAAATCAAACAAACAAAAAAGAAAAAAATAGTAACTTACATTCATGAATGTTATTTCCGTTCATTTATGTTTAGTGAGAATTTTGTGTAAAGTGCAGCTAAAAGCTGATGTTCTTTAATGGAAATCATTGACTTGGTCCCTACAGAGGAGAAACAGAGGAAGGAGGATCTTTCACAGTGACAGCTGATTTTTCCAATCTGTTAATGATTCCCTTGGAGAGTTTTTGAAAGCATCCTGGAGGCAAATGAATAAAAATTGCAGCATCAATAGTTTTCTCTGGGAAGACACTATTGCTGCAAAATTCCTTATTCCAGACAGAATGGGAAGTAAAATTTGCAAGCACTATTACTCCCTGCTACCTGAGACCACATTACATGGACCACATTAGCTGAGAGTGCATGCCCACATCCCTGTGTACTGAGCTCATTTGCCAAAAATTACTTCATTGCCAGTCCATTCAAGTTTGGAACAAAAGCAAATAAGCAGGTGTGATATCTGTGCTTTATTCAGGCTTGCAACTAGAGGCCACTCCACTAAGCATCTTAGATGGAGCTGAGAGAAATGTGAGGGTAACAAAATGTGTTATTGTGATATAATGAAAAAGTAAAATTCTTTCTCACATTCAAATATATTACAAAGCATTTGTAAAATGTTTCAAAGACCCCTGCTAAATTCTAAATGATCAAAAGCTGCAAGAATGCAAGGAATGAGATCCTTGGGGAAAGGTGGGAAAAAAAAAAAAGGTCATGTCTTTGTTGAATACATTCTGGGATACTTGACCTCTGGAAGGTAAAATATGCAGACATTTGTGTTTGCTGGCAAAACAAAAGAATTTTTGACTTGGTCTGAGATGTTTCTTTGCAAGCAGATTGTCTTTCAGACCTGTCTGTTCCTACAGCAGCAGGTTTTCTACTCGCAGAGACAAAATTATACCATTAAGCAAGAGAGACTCTCCAGTTTTTCAGAATCTCTTCTGAGAGGAAAGCTCAATTATCCATCCCTGCAATGGTGGAGCAGGGCAGGAAATTACAGGTGTGAGAGGAGTAGAGACTGACCACAGTGTAGCTGTTGTAGAGAAAGGAGAAGCAGAGTACACATGGTTATAGTTTTGTTGCTTTCCCTCTCCTCCACCTTCATTGCCCCATTGTGTTTGCAAGGCTTGACTTCATGACCCCATCTGTACTGCCTAATGCAGCCAACTCTCACTGAAAGTGTCTGAGATAATGAGATGGCTGAGATGGGGCCCAACAACACAATCTTTTAATGGACTGAAATTAAGGTAGGCATGGTGATTCCTAAAAGTTAATAGAGGGAAAGAAAAGGGTTCAAAACCTACGAAGATAGCTTGGGGGATGGTTAGGCCAAATGGGGCCAAACTTGCTGCCTAACTATACTGCTTTCTATTTATGAACATGGGATTGCAATGTGCACAACAGCACCCAGGTGTGTTTGTAAAAATATGCATTGGTCTTCTTAGCACTTCTTTCTCCTTAGCATTTCTGTAACTATAAGTGGAAGTCAGCAAAACTGTAGTATAGCACATTCCACTAATGTATTCCACTAAGTTTACTTTAACCTTTTAGGCTCACAACAGATAGCTGTAGAACTGTGGTATAAGCTGAAAAATGCTCAAAATTAAATTCAGAAGTCAATGGATATGCATATTTTCTAAGTTTAGTAAATAGATAATTGTCACGTCTTGCTTTTATTCATCCTCATGAAAGGTATTGCAGTCTAAAAAAACATCTGCCCATCTTTCAGGGAAATGAATTATCACCTTAATCTCATTTTAGTTTGTCAGAATTTGCTCTGTGGATTTGTTGCAAAATTTACCAGCATTAACAATGAAACAGTTGCATGGTAGATTTTTTTTTTCTGGGGTTTCTGTATGATGTTTATGCAATAAAATCACCTTGAATTATGATAGCTTGTGGGTAAGGTACACACAAATAATTTTCATATTATTTTCAGCATCTTTTTCAAAACTTGCAGATGTCTTTCTATCAGTGCTCTGCAGTCTGTTCTACAGCAAGAGCTGGAGGCATTTGACTGCCCGATTTAAAATATTTTCATGCTGAGATTGACAAGACTGGTTTTAAAGTTCAGCTGAAATAGTCTGTATGGACCCAAAAATCTGCTTGGGCTATGAGATTATGTAGAGCTGCATAATGGAAGTAGACATTCTTACAAAAGTGGTCTTTTGTGCACTCATATTTGGTGCCATAATGGGTCCATGTAGCTTGACCTGTCTTTCTTGTTTTCAGCGGGCCTTGATGAAATCCATACAGTGATTCCTCCACATTTTCAGCTAGCAACCTGAATTTAAAACTTATGTAAAATATTATTTTTCTTTTTTTTAATTCAAAACAGTAAGTGAGAGAATTTCTTTGTGCTTGTAACTGTGAGGGGACATTCATAGGATTAATCTGTAAACCAACTAACCATCTACCCATAATTTTTTTCTAAAGCATAGATCATATTATTAAACAGTTTATGATTTAATTTCCAAGCTCTAACTCAATAGATTACTGCACTTTTAACAAGTTATCAGTAAATTTACAATATGCTTTAAATATGCAAGCTCTGAGTTGCTCTGGGTTTCTAATATTCATATTAAGACTCAAAATGGAAATTATTTCAAATACTTAATTTAGGTCTATGAATATTTTAAAAGACTAGTTTAATGTGTAGAATGTAACACAGTGCCTAAAGACTGTTTGAAAATCAGTGAAGTTAAACGAGATGGTCTCTGTATTTTCATTTGAAGTTATTTTAAAGCATAGGTGATTTCCTGGAAATACCATATGGAGCTTTTTAGCTTATGTTTTGTTACTTATAGCATATATATATATATTTAAGTAATACAAGTTACTTCCCTTTTATTATTTTCTTGACAGAGTAAACCATCATAGCGTATGTCTACATTAAACACTGGCATGATGTTTCAAACAAAAATGAGCACAAAAGAATAGACAATACCCATATAAAATATTATGAATAATCATCCATACAAAAAAAAATATTTATTGACATTAACATGTTAGGAAAAGACACAGGAATAGGGGAATCTATTTTAGAATTTTGCTATGAAAGCCTCAGTCATTCTCTCAGGTTGCTACTCATACTGTCAATAAATTCATATTTATCTGTCACAGAAATTGTTAATATTACAATCCCAAGATTTTCTTTCAGAAAAGTGGTATATAATTACTATGATTGATACACTTATTTCATGTCATAAGAAACACAAATCTGAAGCAAGAGTTCTGAATTGCAAATATTACAGACATCATTGCAAATTACAGTTATAATAAACGATAACCCAGGTATCTGACTTTTTTTTTATCCACAGCTGGTAAATGCTATCTATCATGATGGCATCCATGTAATACTGGGAATACAAGGAAGGAAATAATGATCAGCCATGTGACATCAGCTCTTCCAGTTGCTGAACAGAGAAATTGCTGTATGATATTTCTATAAACTTGACCATGCATGTGACAGCAGTGTGCTGAATACCGCTGTGGTACTGCCTGGCTTTCCTCCCTTGGTCCACCAAATGCTGTCCCACAGAACACACGGGCATTTTAAAGTATGCATTTTTAAAGTATGAAATTGAAAGTATGAGTTCAAGCTCTCCTACAGCAGGCATTTCAAAATGAAGCAGTCTTCCAAAACTCTTGTGTCATACCTACCAACCCAACTTGGGTTTATATGTCATAAAGTATTTAAGATACCACTAGGTGCTGATGATTGGTGTTTGAATATCAAATCCTCTTTTTCTGGAGCAAAGCATGTCTTCAAAACTGTGTTCTAAAAGCTGGATAGTTTTGCTGCAATTGAAAAAACAAACAAAAAAACCCCCAAGAGATGGCTAATAAACTTTTTCTTTTAAGGTAGCAATGCTAATTTGTGTAACTAGCTTTGAGATATGAAAAACAGAAAACTAATAGCTACAACACAGAATTTGTTATTAGAAAGTCATTCTGGTTCCTATCCCATTGCCAAATTCCAAATAACTATTTCAAACACGAGTGCTTTAAACCTTGGTAGTCTCATATCAAACTCTGATTTCCTCTGTACTTATACTCTAATATGAGAAAACATGGAATGTCACAAAATTAATTGAATGAGTATTGAATATTTTCTTGGTATGAACTGTAAAGTATGCATAAGTACACATATTTTATGTTTATTTTTTTTACTCAAACTATTCAGATAAATACTAAGACAGCCTACAAGTAAGTCATACACAGAATAAATCATAGTTTATGAGCAGATTTGTGTGTTTGCCTTCTTCTTCTTCTTTTAATCTGCATCAAATTTTCTTGTATCTCATAATTTCAGGATGCCCTGTTCTGAAATTACTATAATTGAAATCTTGTAAATTTTTTTTTCTGTGATAAATGTGTATCACACCCCTCCACCATAAAGCAATTTCAAGGAAAATCTTTCAACCTGGTCTTTTAAATGCGGGTGTACTATTGCACATATCTAAATGCCTACACATAGTTTTCCTTACTCCCTAGACTTCCCTCAAGCCAGCTGATTAGAATTGGTTTCCATTTAACATGCATTACATCTAGCAGAATTTATTACCTGATTTAGGGGCCCTAAAAATGGGGACTCTTGTCCTTTGAATATTAACTAGCACAAGACTTTGAAGACTTCTGGTGCCTCTCTCTTATCTGTCTCTTCAAAAACGTACTTCCTTTCTTTGTTACACTTGTCACTTGTAGCATTCAAATTTTTCAGCTGAAATGCTTCTATCTTTGAATTTTGAAAAAGTTTTTTGCAGCAGCCTTAAATAATACAACATGCTGTAACTGAAATGTCTGTGCTCTTCATCTGTGATTGTGTGGCCCAATATACCATGTGTACTGGTGGAATTTAAGCTTAAGCACCACAATTTAATCCACTTTTGGGAACTGTCCTTTCTGAGAAGCTCAGCGTCTTCCCTTCATCAAAGACTAAGTGGGAACCAAAAACCAGGCATTCCTCTCAGCATCTGAGTCCTTTCAGGAACTCAAATACCAAAGGAGCTTCTGGAGCAATTCCAACAAACATAATGAATCAGGCTTCTCAGAAAACTTAGTTGAAATTGTCTCTTCTTCTTCCTGAAGGGACCTAGAAGGAAAGAAAAACATTCTTTTTGCAATAACCTAAAAGGGCTGCTATCCATCCAACTTGTGTGATTCTGATTCAATGGTGTCTTTGAAGGAGGTAAAATCCACGAGTTTCATAGCAGTGCCTTAACAGCAGGCTCCATCCTGCCCCATCTCAAACCTGAAAGCAGTTCAAAGCTTTGGGTAGCAAGAGTATGACAAAGAAGGTAACATTACAACACAGAAATGCCCAGAATAATCACTGAAGGTGCAAAATCTGACTATTGTGCTCTAAGGCTGACATGATTTTACTTTTAGCAATCAGGTAAGTGTAAGCCTTCTTGAGTAATCATTTTCTGTCATGCAAAGTTTGTTGAAAAAAAGGACGTGAACCTATATTTTCAAGAGAACATATTACAGATCAAAAGGCCCTGAGCTCGAGCAGTGTCTCGACATTTCAGATGTCTCTTAGTTAAGTTTAGACATTTGTCTGCTTAACTTGCGGGCTGCTCTCAATTCTATTCTATCTCCCTTTACAGTGACAATGCAGATCATTCTCAGGAGACATTTTATTATATCATGTTACATTATCACATAACTTTTGGGCCTCTAGCTTCTTTCTATGGATAGTCTTAAAGTGATCTTCTCTGACCTTTTTATGTGAATAATTTTATGCAAAATGCAAGTTAAGCATTATTCTGAAAGGAACAATATTGCTTTTTGCCATGTTTCAAGTATATTCTGTCATTGTATTTGACATCAGTTAAAGTAACAAAATCCCAGGTCTTTCCAAAAACATACATAAATGCTTATTATAGGGCAACACAGCCTGTGCTGAACAGAGGTGTAATCACACTGCTGTCAGAGATGCTGAGCTGTGGTCTAAAGGAAGCATCATCCATAGTAATGAATCCTATTCCTGCTTTGTTTTCCACTGAGAATGCATTTGTGAGGAGGGGAAACTGTACAATTATTCAGGATTTTTTTTTGTTTCTGAGATTATGGGTTGTGGGCTTTCTGACTTTATCGTTAAGGGTTTGAAAACATGACCAATGTGTCCTCCACAACTCTGTCAGATGTGCTTTATGTTGATCACTCAGTAACCAATGGAGAGAACTCTAGTTCATAGAATCATAAAATGGCCTGGTTTGGAAGTGACCTTAAAGATCATCTAGTTCCAAGCCCCTTGCCATGGGCAGGTACACCTTTCACCTTTCAGGTTCCTCAGAGCTTCATCCAGCCTGGCCTTGAACACTTCCAGGAATGGGACATTCATAATTTCTCTAGGGAACCTGTTCCTGTGTCTCACCACCCTCTCAGTAAATAATTCTTCCTAATATCTAATCTAAACATATTCTCTTTCAATTTGAAGCCATTCCCCTACTTATCCTGTCACTGCATGGCCTTGTAAAATGTCCCTCTCCAGCTTTCCTGTAGGCTGCCTTCGGGTACTGGGAGGCCACAATTAGATCCCCCCAAAGATCTTCTCATCTGCAGTCTGAACAACCTGAATTCTCTTAGCCTGTCCTTAAAGGAGAGGTGCTTCATCCCTCTAATCATCTTGATGACACTCCTCCAGACTCACTTCAACAGGTCAATGTCCTTTCTGTGCTGGGGACCCTTCTCCTCGGGGCTGCTCTTGATCTGTTTGTTCCCCAGCCTGTGTTGATACCAGGGGTTGGCCTGACCCAGGAGCAGCACCTTGCACTTGGTCTTATTAAAGCTCATGAGATTCCCATGGGTCCACTTCTTGAGCTTATCCAGGTCCCTCTGAATGGCATCCCATCCTTCAGGTGTGTCAACTGCATCTCTCAGCTTGGTGTCATCTGCAGATTTGCCAAGGGTGCACTCAATCCCCTCATCTATACAATTGATAAAGATGTTAAATAACATTTGTCCCAGTACAGACCCCTGAGGGACACCAATTGTCACTGATGTCCATCAGGACTCAGAGCTGTTGACCACTATTCTATAGATGCAATTAGTTACTATCAAATTTAGTTACTCTCTAGTTACTATGAAATGCAGTACAGGTTGGCCATGGATTTGTAAAGTCAATTGCCTGAGCCTATATGGAGTATTAGTTAAGCTCAGCACCTTTTTTAATCCTCTAATCGCTAGACCTCTAGCAATCTTATGATTAAAGAACTAATGTATTGAAATTCAAGTTTAATTTCCATGAAATTTTACCTGAAAAATGTTTATTGCAATACAGTAAAGACTTGCTTGGGTATCTTACAGAGTCACTAGGAGGCATATCATTGTTTTAGCAGGCAGTTTGGGACATTAGAGTATTTATGGTGAAATATCACCAGGATAATAATTTATTTTCCACTTAAATGTATTACCTCATTTGCAAGTCTTTGTCTGCACTGTGACCTTGTAATAAACATGGTTAACTGCTGTCTGTCCTCAGTCCAGGCAGTTCTTTGAAGAATAAAAATAAATGTTTTATTTGTACCTCGCTATTTATTAATCTGCTGCATTGCTGTGTCAAACATCTTTCTTAAGTGTGATATGTGTCATGGTTTAACCCCAGATGGCAGCTCAGCCCCACACAGCAACTCACTCACTGCCCTCCTGTGGGATGGGGGAGAGGATCAGAAGCTAAAGTGAAAAAACTCATGGATTGAGATAAAGACAGTTTAACAGGTAAAGCAAAAACCACACATGCAAGCAAAGCAAAACAAGGAATTTATTCACCATCTCCCATGGGCAGGCAGATGTTCAGCTATTTCTAGGAAAGCAGGGCTTCATTGTGCCTGACAGTGACTTGAGTTGACAAGCCATCATTCCAAATGTCCCTCCCTTCCTCCTTCTCCCAGCCTTACATGCGGAACATGACCCCATATGGTGTGGGATATCCCTTTGGTCAGTTGGGGTCAGCTGTCCTGGCTGTGACCCCTCCCAGCTTCTTGTGCACCCCCAGCCTCCTTGCTGGTGGAATGGGGTAGAGTGAGGAGCAAAAAGGTCTTGACTCCGTGTAAGCACTGCTCAGCAATAGCTAAAACATCATGTCATCTATTTTGTTTCCATAAGAAATCCAAAATATAGCCCAATGCCTGCTACTGTGGAGAAAAGAAACTATCCCATCCAAACCCAGCACAGTATGTTAACTACAAGACCAAAATCCCAGTTTCACTATATCTGTTATGTCTCCGTTCAGGAACTATAAATTTTTCCAGGATCTTTTTTGCTGCAAAGTGAGAGTTGTCACATAATTTACTAAGTTTTTTTCCTACATTTTTTATTAAATTTGACCAGGATTTTGCATCCTAGATTCCTGTCTTCTAAGGCTCCGCTCCCTTAAATGAGTATTGCAGCCAAATTAGGACAATGAAATGATACAGCCAAAGCTAGGAGGGCTGGACTGGCAAGGCATTAAAAAAATCAACAATATTAAAGCTTCAAGAAATAAGACCTGAAATATTTATTCAGACAAGCCTGCCAACTTTTGAGTTCTTACTCCTCAGTCAGCATTGTGCAGGTATAGACAGCACATACCAAGGAGTACTGACTTTTGTAGGACCAGAATAGGCAAATGCAGCTGTAAGACTGATGTCCAAACACTCAGTAAAGCACCTACAGTTTCTGAGTGTTACATAAATATGTTGCTTCTAATGAGCTCCATATTTAAAAATAATTTAGGTTCAGAAGGCTGAACATTTTCATACAGGCAGCAAACGCTCACACAGTGGTCCTTGCTGCAAAGTTAGAAGGGCTTATACTAGACCACGTTTTTTTAAGATACAATTTTGAGACACTATAAATGCAGAGAAATAGATTATATTTTCTTAGAAACACTTTCAGTGTTTATTTGTGCTCTGCTAAGCTGCATTCTTTTCCTGGTTTTCCTCAGCTTTTCCTTTCTGTTTGAAACTCAACCCCTTGGTATGATACTAACATCCTGACAGATCATTGTTTTCCTTTTGCAGCAATTTTCAGTGATACATAATGTTGATGTAATTTTTTTCTTTAAAAATTAAAGAATTTATAACACTGACCTACTGGGGATGCTTAATATTTTTTCTTTATTTTTTTCTTTTTTTTTTTTAATAGAAAAAAAATAGAAAGGTAAAACATAAGTTTAGTGACAAATCAAATAAATGATTAAAGAAAAGCTCTGCAAAGATTCAGCTTTGCTGGAACGGTAAAGATATACTTCATAAAATCAGGAATAATTTGGCAGACCTTCAAGATACTGTGAGGCCTTTGATAAATACAGGAACAGTCTCTTTTGCTGGATTTTTCAAATAATTTAAATAAAACCAACAGTAATGTGTCAATGTTACCCAACCCAAAAAAACTAATAAATATGTTAAAATGACAGATTAGAGACTAAAATTACATTTCAGATCAAAATATGTTCTCGGTTACAGCTGAGTTAATATTGAGTAATTTATTTAACTTGTTGAAGTAATTCTAATGAAAGCAGCTATAAAGTGGCTTCACAAGGTAGTTGCATCAGTTGCAAATTAATGTGAGACTGCTCAAGTTGTATATCAAGTACCAGTATCTCTCCCTCAGCATCATGGTGGGGGAGAGAGGTGAGCAAAATCTTGCCTACATAAATAGTAAAATAGGTATAAAACCACATTGCAAAGTGGAAGTTCAGGGTCTCAACTAATGGAACAAATTCTGTATGAGAAAATCTTTCTGTCTTGTTTGAGATATGCTTAGGCATCAATATATATTGATATATATTTAAAAAATCATTAGAGGACTTACTGTTCCACTTCCATCCCAATTATTCTGTGGAAGCTGAGTGTGTTTCTGGTACAGAGAAGCCTAGGAGACACAATCAGGGAGCAGAATCAGAGCCTCATTGTGCTAAACAACCAACAGACGAATCAAGCTGACAATCGAGAGGCCACTATTTGCATTTGAAAAAAGAGTGAAATGAATTTGCTACACTGAGGTCTTAATCCTTCTACTTCTAATCCTGCAGGTAGCTTAATTCAAGTCAATGGCATCACTTGCCCAAGTAAAACAAGCAGGATTTAGTTCTTCCTCATTGCTGTGCGTTAATTAAAATGAGAGGCAGAGAGCACTAAAGGAGACATACAACTGGTTTGCTTCAAGTCCTTTGTGTCTGCCTGAGAGGAAGAGGGATACTCAGAATTGCTGTTTTTCCTTTCAAAGGGCAGATTGTGCATGCTGTTCTTTTTACATTTCTGTCTTTCATCAGGGAATGATGAAAGACACTGCATTTTCCTCTACAAGGCTTGTTTGCACAGGAGAATTCACTAGTGCTTTTACAGTAGGGTATAATCAGACCAATGTAACAACCCCTTGCTAATACTGTCATGCCAGAATAGTTACACTATCAATATCTCCATTTTAGATGTCACCTTTTTTTCAGAAAGGATGAACATATGACATGTAGCTGCACTGCTATGCCTACAGAAGTTCTCACCCACTGCCCAGGATTATTTCCTATATAGTTTAAGTGTCTACCTTCTAACTGGCTGATGTTCTCATTGAAGAAATTTTCAATTTTATATTTACACAAAGAGATCCAACAATTGCAATGAAATCTAGTTGGGCTTATCACAGGCACCCACAATGCCTCCTGTCAATAAAAATTCAGGGAATAATCCCCATTCAACAGGGAATTTGGAGTTGCATATGTCCGCTGTATAATCTGGGCAATTATATGATCAGCTTTGACCTCTCTCCACTGTCAGACCTTTGCTCCCTTATCTCCAAAGCCACCCTTTTGGCTAAGGACAGACCCAACTCAAGCCTTTTGGCACTGCTGACAAATTTTGCGGAGAAGCAGATTTCTAGGAAGCTGGTGGGATCCCATGGGGATTAGACAGGGTGGAGGAAGATCTGTAAGGCTCTAAGGAAACTACAGATAAAACAAACAGATGTCAAGTGAAAAGGGGTATGAGATGCTGTGAAAAAGTAGGACTCCCTCATTCCTCTCCAAGGCCACTGCCCCCTTTCAGACCTTTCTCATTCCTGTGGTGGCCTGGACAGCCATGTTGCTGACAGCTTTTCACCCTCCAGAGTTTCTCAAATTGTAGAAAAAGCAAGGCTATCCCACTGAAGAAGGAAAGGATGCAAAGCACAGCAAAGTCAGAGTGACACCATATAACTGTAAGTATATGTTGATTGGGAGGAATAGAACACTACATGGGAAGATACACAATTTTTCAGGGTGAAGCAGCTCCTTCACCAGCTCAGGAACAGAAAAAAAGAGTCCATCTTGCCATAAAATAATTTCAGGATCATATATCCTGGAAAGCAGCTCTGTAGACCAGGACCTGGATGTCCTGGTGGACAACAAGCTGTCCGTGAGCCAACAGTGTGTCCTTGTGGCCAAGAAGGCTGATGGTATCCTGGGGTACATTAGGAAAAGCCTTTCCAGCAGGTCGAGGGAGGTGATCCTGCCCCTCTGCTCAGCCCTGGTGAGGCCACATATGGAGTACTCTGGTTTGGGGCTCCTCAGTGCAAGCAAGACACGGAACTACTGGAGAGGATCCAGTGGAGGGCTACAAAATTGTTTAGAGGACTGGAGCCTCTGTTATGAGGCTAAGGGAACTGGGCCTATTTAACCTGGAGAAGAGGTGATTGAGAGGAGATCTTATTAATGCATACAAATATCTTAAGGGTTCGGTGTTGAAAAGCTGAGCCAGGCTCTTTTCAGTGGTGCCCAGAGATAGAACAAGAGGCAACAGGCACAAACTGAAAATTCCATCTGAATATGAGGGAAAATTTCTTTACTGTTAGGATGACAGAGCACTGGAGCAGGCTGCCCACACAGGTTGTGGAGTCTCTTGCTCTCGATGCATCTAAAATGCTCCTGGATGAAACCCTGTGCAGCCTACTGCAGGCAAACCTGCTTTAGCAGTGGGGTTGGACCAGATGAACTCCAGAGGTCCCTTCAACGCCAGCCATTCTGTGATATAGGGGAGCCAGTCTCAGACCCTACTTGAAGCCAAGGGGCAAGAACTTCAAATGCAATGACTAAAAAAAAGAAAGGGGAAAAGAAGAAAAAACTCATCACCTTATCTGACCCTTATTTATCTTCTCTGCTCAATCATTTTCCTCTTTATCTGCAAGGCCAGCAAGATATCTTCAAGATAAACTTCACACCCGCCATCACCATGACTCTCTACCAGCTGCTTTTAATTGTCAGAAGAGAAAATTAGAACCATCATTAATTGTTTCTGGGCTGTTTTGTTATGAGACACATATATCATATGAGCCTACCGTCTACTCTCCTATATGGGTCTGAATCATGGGTCATCTACTGCCACCACCTAGGACTCCTCGAGCGCTTCCATCAGCGCTGCCTCCTAAACATCCACTGGTCTGATTACGTGACTAATGTGTCTGTCCTTGAACAGGCAGAGATCACCAGCATCAAGGCCATGCTGCTGAAAATGCAGCTGCGCAGGGCAGGGCATGTCTCCAGGATGGGGGATCACTGCCTGCCTAAGATTGTGCTCTATGGGGAACTCGCCACCGGCTGCCGCAAGAGAGGAGCCCCAAAGAGGAGATACAAGGACTC
>JAWWMP010000001.1:68630866-68644819 GCA_035047865.1 Dendrocincla tyrannina
CTTTCCACTGTGCCTTTTGCAATCGGACTTGCCTATCTCGCATTGGCCTTTTTAGCCACCAGCGTGCTTGTAGCAAGTGTGGGTAGAGCCCTTCCCAAACCTTCATTCGCAAAGCCTAGCCATGATGACATGTAATGTTTATTAATTTTCAATGTTATAGTAACTAGGTTAAAAAACAATAGGCTGACACACTCAGTGTCATTATCCAATGTGATGTTTCAGCCCTGTAATTCTAACAAAAGGCAGGGTGAGGGGTATAGCGAGTTATTTTAAGTTGTCCTCAAATAGCAGAGGAATTAAAACACAGATTTTTTTGGTCTTGCCTTTTTTGTAGTAAACAACAGAGCAAATGTTCTCATAACCTAAGTGGGAATATAAGATTGGTGCAGTATCATAGCAACAGACAGAGGTTTGTGTCAATATTTGAATCATTATGAACATCCTTGTTAAATGTGCAGTATACTGCTATGTCATAAGGAAAACCTAGTAAAATAATGCTATAAAAGTAACCTGTTGAACCTGAGTACCTTAGATTCCTTAATGATGCCATTTATTTAGCACTGCAAAGAGTGAATTCTTATTCCCAGGCATCTTTTTAATGACAGATGATAGATCACAAGAGCCATGATATACTGGGGGGCAAAACACCTCAGATGTTTTTTGAAATTGCGCTTCAAAATTTTCAAATCAATGTGCAAAGTAACCTGTTTCAGGAATAAATTCTCATGCTTACAGTTCAAAATTAGTGAATTGTCAACAATGTGTAATGGGAAAAGCTTGTTTTATTGTTTTATTTGTGTCAAAAATAGCATCTTTTATAACATGTAATCTGTATTTGTCCAGAACAGGGTCTCTGTGGTAGGCTGGATTTTCTTTTTTAAATGATTTCTTGCACCAGGTTACTTATGTCTATTTTGTTCAATTCTTAAATATTGTGTGTTGTAACCAAGCAACATGACTAACATTTTGAAAAGCACCGAACTAGGTTCTTAAACCAGGGTTAAATTCATGGAGAAATGTGCTGTTGGAATACGTTCCTTGCAAGGGCATTGCCACATAGTGAAATCCCCCTGTAGCACCATGGCACCATAGACCACCATGAACCCTAGGAGAGGTATTTATGCGTCAATGTGTTTGTGTGTGCCTGTGTGTATAGAGCCAGGGCTTGGAGCATAAAACCCCCACAAGTCAAATAAAGAGCTACTGCAGCTGGTCAGTAAGGCATACGGGAAGAAAGATATCTTAAAAGAGACAGTAATAAAACCCTGGGTTACTCAAAGTACCTGCAATTAAACTAGGGTCCAGAGTAATGAACCTAATTGGAGACCAGGCTTCATTTGAGTGCTGACACTCCCTCTCACATCTTAATTGTCTCTGAAAAACATTTAGCAGGAAGGATTGAGGATATTCCTTCTTTCCAGGACAACTTTCTTACTGTTTAAAAAATGGAAATGGTTCTGAAGGACACAATGCAGCCAAGATCACCTAACATGGCTCATTACCCTCCAACTGTACCTTAAAAAACAGGAATGATTTTTCAGACATGCTTTTAATTTGTAGGAATCAGTAAATATTTCCCAGTGGTGAATTGTGATTGGAGAAAGGCACTTGCTCCAGCTGTGTCCAAGCCTCTGCTTGTTCAGCTGGAAGGACAGCCAAACAAGAGTATCATCCTTCAAAAGGAAGTTTGGAGGAAGGAAAAGCATCCTTATTCTTTTGTTCCAGCATCTTTATCAGTTTTTCCTAAAACTTCATGAAAACTGATATTCTGACCACATCAGACTAGTTAGGGCTTGACAGCACACCCATGGTTAGCCCATGAGCAGAGCAAGAGAATCTCACCACTTCATCCCATTTGGGCGATAAGTGCCAGTCTTTTAAGTTCTTGTCTCTCTGAATATGTCTGTTTTGCGAAATAGTGATTGCTCACTTTAGGGATTTATTGCTGGCCTTGGGTTCAAATGGCATGGACTAGCTGAAATCCATGCTGGTCAGGGTTGGCTTTCTCTATGGCAAAACGATTTGGGCTAAATATGTCCCATATAAGGTATAGGAGGTACACAATGCTTTGGCAGTGTGGACAACTGGGGTCCATGGGTTAGCAGTGGGGCTTCAATGGTGTTTTAGCCCTTCAGTGTTTTTAAAATAAAGTATTAGGGCTTCTAAAGTACTCTGGAAATTGGAGGAAATACTTTAAATAAGGTTGTAGAGTGCTGATTCTTTTTCCTAGCTACAATGTTTTGGTCTGAGTCTAAACTAAAATTGATTTTTCTAATGATGTGGGCCAAACTCATTGAATATGTTCCTTTATAGAAGTTCTTTCAAATACAGAAAAACCTAAAGAAAATAACAGAAAGGCTAAATAGGATATGCATGGAATATCTAATTTTCCTACAAACTGGGCTAAGTAACTCTAATTCCTTTTAATGAAAGGGGTGATAAGTAAAGTGGTCTTCAAGCTCTTTTCTCTTATCCTTGACTTGCTTCAGTGCTGGTATCACTCTGTTGTCTTTCTCCCCTGACTTCCATAGGCATACGAGAAGAATCAGGTCCTTTCTTTTTAAGGAAAATATCCTTGAAATCAGAACTCTGCTCTGGCACTGAAAATTAGTGCAGCACAGGAAAGACAACCACTTCCCTGAGCTGGCTTCTGGAGGCACCTGGAGGTGTTATCCCACTCATAAACAGCTTGTCTGCAGGGCAACTTTACTTCTTTTGGAAAAATAGGCATGTCCATTTTTCCTGAACATGAAAATTACATGTTTTAGTCAAGTTTCTTTTTCCTGTAACCCTCCAAATTGGTATTGTAGAGGTAGACTTCTCCTTAAATTAAAATGAGAATTTCAGAGTGCCCCTGTATTGTGTAATAGCAATGGAAAATGGTCCATAGTGCTTTGTAATTGGAAAATACATGTGTTCAGATAAAAACATGCATTTTTCTTATCCTTGGTCTCCCCTCCCAGACACTTCAAAGTCTGAGAAATGATGCAGCAGATGCTGAGCTGAAAACTAGAAGATATATGTGATTTAAGTGTCAGCTGCCTGGTATTTACTGTACTTTTAGTTCACTATGATAGAAGACCACAGCTGTGTAAATTAAAATAGAAATCTTAAAAAGATCATAATTTTAATTTTTTTCCTGCTATGTTTTTTTATTTTCAAAACTATATATTCTCTGTCAATAAAAATCAATATGTATTTTTTTTTTACATATTAATTTTTTTGTTGCCAAGGGCAACTCCAAAAGAAATAAACACAAACAACCAGTGTGTTCCACGCTTGTTTTCTATTTGTTACTGTGTCATGGGCAAAACATTTGAGAGAATAAACTCCTTGTCTTAATTTTGCTCTGTAAAATTAGGCGATTATTGGTTCTGTTCATGACAGCCTCAATAGAGAGAGGAAGACATAAGGGCTGCTGGGCTATATTCTATCTGGGGAATTTTGGAATGAGGTGGGGTTTTATAGTTGATGACATCACCTATGTACCAACCCAGTGATTGCCTGTATGTTTTAACCCTTGGCCATTATCTATTGCTCAGGAATGTTTTAAAAATTAAAATCCTGCACATCATTGGTATGTGGTATCTTATGAAATTCACTCTTCCTTATAGAAAACTCACCCTTCATATATAAAGGAGTCATAATAAATAATTAGTCTGTACTACAGCTAAACTGCCTGTATGTTGTATACACGGGAAGCTTCCTTTTTTGTTATGTACTTTGATGTTTGCATTTTCTTTTAATCTGTTCTCCTAATGCTGTTATAATCACTACACCAATTTAGCTTCTGTGTCACAACTCAGTCCTATAGCTTAAAAGAGAGAGTCCTAAGAATGATGATTTATAAAGCTGAAAAATAATGAATGTTCACTGAAAAGTACTTTCTAGCCATTGCACTTACTGCTTCCGTCTTTCAGATTCTGTTTTAGGGTACAATCTAACTCAAATGCAATGAAGACAATTTTTCCCACTCAATCTACCTTATTTAAATTTAAATTAAATTTTATTTTTTACCTTATTAAAATTTAAATTTAAATTTAAAATTTAAAAAAAATTTAAGCACAAATTCTACTCCAGAAATGAACAGTCCAATAATATTTTTTGCTGATATCAGAAGAGGTGATGTCTGAAGTGGTTACAAAGATCAATGAGGGAGCTTTGGAGAGAAGACTAACACAGAAATTACACACTATGGAAAGGACTGAAGCTGTTGAAGGGGGGAAAATAGGGAAAACTCAGACTGAAGAACCAGCGACCTCTAAAAACAAAAGGTTCAGTTCCAATTCTATTGAAAGTACATCAATCATCATGGTTTTTCTGTAAGCTACAAAGAAGGCTGAGGTTTCAGGCTGTTTTTTTTGAAGGCATCCCTTCATGTACAAATAATCAAATGTTTTAAGAAAGGCGAAATGTTTTGCATTATTTTGGTGCTCTCTTCAGGCCCTCTCACATCCTCCATGTGCAGACTGATTTTTCCTTCCTTTTTTCATCACCCAATATTATCATATTTTATCCATTAGGTGGATAAGAGATTATGTTGCTGTGAGGGCTAATCACTTGTAGTCGAAGATACAAATATCACAGTGGAGCTGGATGAGTTAAATTTACTGGGTGTGTAAGTGACAGGCATGCACAGGATAAGCACTTTTTATTACGTACTTCTCAGTGCCACTCAGTTCACAGCGTGCTCCACAAATATTGGCAAGAAAATATGTCATGTGCCAGGGAATGAGTAATAGAGATTTGTGTGAAATATGGATGCCAGAGAATGTCTAATTATAGCTCATGAAAGACCAAACAATAACTGATAACAAAACCCAACAGAATCATTCCCTCAAATCAAAGGTGGATTCATGATTTTTGACTTGAGATAGCTGACAATATTAATAGTCACTGAAATTCCTATGTGGTCAAGAACCCATGGGTAAAGAAGTGGCCTAGATCTGTGGAAAAGAGGGTCTGGTCATGACAGAGTGAAGGATGAAATCATCTTTATTATGCAAAAGGCATTCCAGCATCTTAAATATAAAACTGTGTGTTAAGCTAGATTGGAAGCAGGGAAGGAGCAGCTTTTCCCTAACTAAAAAAAATAAATCTGACTTGTACTTCCAACATTCAAAATAAGGCAGCAGATGGAGTTGCTAGGAGACAGAAGGCAAAGAACAAGAGCATGAATGTGCTCTAGTGTCTCTACACAATAGCAGAGTATATGAAATGAACTGGAGCTACAGATTTCACCATCAGCTATCACTGTTACAAGTGATGAAATTTAGTCTTTGTGCTAACCAGGTAAATGATAAATCTGAGCAATTTTAATAAGATTATCTATGAGAATTATATTAAGTGATATTTAATGCTGCTCTGTAGGTAGTCTTTATAACCACAGAATTACAGTATAATTCAGATGGGAAGGACCTCAGGAGGTTTAGTCCAACCTCCTGCTCAAATCACTACCAGCTCTGAGGTCACACCAGGATGTTCAGAGCTTTATCCAATCATCTCTTCCAAGAATGGAGATAGCATAACCTCTCTGCACACCCTGCTCCACAACCTGACTGCACTCAAGAGGACAAAAGGTTCTCCTCCCTATTAATCTGTGCCTGCTGCCTCTCAGCTTCACACCTCACACCACTGTGAAACACATGGCTCCATCTCCCTGCTGACACCCCTGCAGATACCAGGGACCCCTGTCAGGTCCCTCTAGAGCCATCTCTTCTCCAGGGTGAACAAACCCCAGTCCCACAGCCTCTCTTCATGGAACAAGGGGTTCAGCTATGACCATTCTGGTGATCCCTCCTGAACTCATTCCAGTTTATTGGTTCCTTCCGTGCTGAAGGCCTAAAACTGGACACAATATTTTTCCTGTTGCCTAACAAATGCTGGCTGTTCTTTTAATATGGTTCCAGATGGCGTTAGTCATCTTCGGCATCTTTTGCCAAGGTGTACTGTATGGCCATCATGTATAGCTCTTGCCTAATTTTGAACCCACCAATACAGAAGGTCATCAGTAGCTTGCTGCCACTCCAGAGCTTTTGCTTTTTATTGCAGTTGGTTAAACAATATAAGAGACAGGAATGGTGTAATGTGGGAAGAATAATAGGGTTGTGTGCAGTAATGACTAAATGTAAAGTGAAACTAAAACCTGTCTGGAAAGCTGTCTTGAGAAAGATGAAATGCATAAGGAATCAGTAGATTCTGGTCATAGCACACTTAAAATAAGAAAGATTTAGTAACCAAATAATTTTCTTGTATGAGAATCTCATGTAATTTGGCCACCACTGGGTAAGAAACCACCATGGATGGGCTTTGTAAAATATATTAGCGAACAATTTCAAAATATAAATGTTAGAATATTCGTTGAATGCTTAAGTTCTTCATCTGTTTCTTTATGATAATTCTAATGAGTGGGAGAAAAAAAAGAAAAAAAAATTGTATCCAGTTATAGCAGAATACTTATGTTTAACAATATAAGAAGAAAATACGTTATAAATTGTAATATTACAAGGCCATCAAATTTTGAGACAGATGTCTGTAGAACAAAGAAATATGGTGAGCAATATGTAAGTCAGGAACTTAATTGGTTCTGTGAGTGGAGAAAAATTGCCAATTAAAAAAAAAAAGCAATTCCTCTGGCACACAACACAAAGCATGTGGTTGTGTCATGGTTTAACCCCAGCCATTGATTAAGCACCACACAAGTCACTCGTTCACTCCTCCGCAAGCAGTGGGATGGGGGAGACAATAGAAAAACTCAAAGTCATGGATTGAGATAATGACAGTTTAAGAGGAAGAAAGAAGAAGAAAATAATAATAACGATAAAAGAATTAGAATATACAAACCAAATGATGCATAATGCTCTTGCTCACCACTTGCTGATGGATGTCCGTGTGATGGCTGATGCTCTGGACTGATGTTCCAGAGAAGTGGGACTGGGTCAGTTTTCTCTCTGGTTTCCATACTGAACATGATACCACATGCTTTGGGATATCCCTTGGATTGGTTGGGGGTCAGCTCTCCTGGCTTGGTTGGCTCACAGCTTGTGTGCCTAGCCAGTGTCCTTGCTGGCAGGAAAGTATGAGGAGCTGAAAAGTCCTTGACTTAGTAAAAACATTACTCAGCAACAACTAAAACATCAGTTTGTTATCAATCTCTTTTTCATACCAAATCCAAAACACAACACTATACCAGCTACTAGGAAGAAAATTAACTCTATCCCAGACAAAACCAGGACAGCTGTGAATAGTTCTTCATTAAATCTGAGGTTTGGGACCCCAGTGTAAAATGGCAAGGATAACAGAAAAGGTTGAGAGAGAGCTGCTCAGAGTTTTGAGGCAGATGCAAGGACTGGCTCAAAGCTTCTAAACATACTCCTCAAACTTACAAATATCATAAGATCAGGTAGGATTTATAAATGTGAGTTAAATTAAAAGGTCAAAAGGGTAAGCTACCTCATTAACAAAATCAGAAAAGACTACTTTTCAGCAAAAAATGAAGATTTTGATAATAGTTTCAGTTGTGTTTTAACCTCCATTATTAATGGAACTAGTATACAGAAAAAAATGCACAGATAAAAGAAAATAGAACAAAATTATTGTATACAATGATTTTACATTACACTAATGATTAAAAAAAAAGTTTGCTGGAACATAACTTTGGGTGGAAGGAACAAAGTGGTATAGTTTTTATGTGGATTTCAATAAACTACTTGGATAATTATCAACTATTATTTTAAATATTTCTTCCAAAACCAAATTGCAATAAATTCTGTCAAGTTAAAAAATATCTCAAAAAACTATGAGGACTGCCAGTTTTGAGCAATGTATTGAATGTAGTCTACTAGTCTTCTGTAGAGTTCAGCATTATCATCTGATCATAATTGTTAATGATCTAAAAAAAAATGCCCTACCTTTGAACAACGTGTTTGTGTTCTTATGCAATAGGGTGTTGCAAGTAACCATGGAGTTGACATAAAGAAAAGGAAAAAAAAGATAACAAAGAAAAAACCCAAACAATTAAAAATAAGAATAGATAAAAATAACAAAATTGTTGTGAGATGCTTGAAAATGCATGTATAAAGGCATTTGGACAGAACCATAGGAAGCACAGAAAATAGAAACAGGCATTGGGGTGAAAGTGGGCAGTGAATCAGAGAGGAGTCACCAAACAAGAAAAATAGGCTGTGCAGTGCTGGAATCTGTACACAACATGAAGCCCTGGAGCAATGCTGGTTAACCAAACCTGATCTACAGCATTCAGCACAGGCCCTATCAGCAACTGAAATAAAAACACACATCCCCCCCAACCCCAAAAAAAAAAAAAGAAGGGAAGTAATTAGGGTATTCGGTGCATGACTGGCTGCCACTAGTTCTCAAGCTAAGACTTAGGAGGAAATGAGCTTCAAATAAGCTTCAGTAGCTGGCATTGCCAGACTTCTCTCAGTTGCAGCTTCTCTGGTGTTGGCTTGCACACAGCCTCTGTCTGTAAGGATCCAGCAGGGAAAGGATGACTGTGTCTGTGCTGGCCACACCACCTGCTCTAGGGACGGATTCTCAGTTCTCCAACCAGTGAATTGTGTTCTCCAACTTGCTGCACTCGCCCTTGAGCAGCCTGGCCCTGTGTGTAGCACTTGGATATCACAGTTGCAGCAGCTATCCTTTGCAGCCCCTTACTCACAAGCATCTCAAACACTGGTGTCTTTGAGTGTGATGCCAAGGGTGTGTTTGCATAAGGAGTTATGTATTATGACAGCTCACTGCCTGGTAGGAAGGGGTTCGAAGGCTGGGCCAGGTGGAGGTGATGAGAGCTGGCTTACTTCCATCCATAATGCTTACTGGAGCAGGCCCTGAGATGGTTTTCTCATTGAGTCAGTTCCAGGTTTTAGCTGGGTGGATACCAAGTTTTTTGATGAAGGATCCAGCATGTGTACATGGGCAATAGGAGCAGGCCCAACTGACAGCTCAAATGTACCCAGAACTCATGTTTGCCATGTACTTTAACTCTGTGTTACCACCTGGCAAGCCTTCAAAGTGAAAATAGGCACATTTCATCTAGGAAAGCAAGTGTTCACAGTCTTCACTGCAGTGTGGAAACCTTCTTTCTGCTAATTTTCAGGTCTCCTCATCCAAAGCACTATAAATATTTACAATGTTTTCCCATGTGCCTATAGAATTTAAATATATAAACACCAAACTTGTAGAGTAATCATTTAATAAGATTCAGACCCAGGACATGCCTGTTAAATATCAGTATGCAAATAAATAACTATTGATATTCCTTATCTTATTATCCAGTGATACTATATCTGAGCTTTAAGAGGAAGAATTTCTAGGATTAAATTAGATAAGGAAACACATGAACTGAGTGGACAGAGCACCTTGCAGTGTCAGTATGAGTTGTGGATGGAACAAGTTTCCTGAGTGCTCACCAGAACGTTCACCAAGTTAGATGTGAGGGGCAGAACAAGGCTCTGCGCCTTCTTTGTGTCTTGGCTAGAGGAAATGTAGGAGGCAGTAGAAAGTAAAAGATGGACTAAAACGCCCCTCTTTACCTTGGCAACTTAAGTGATGTAGGTTTTACATTACGTTCCTGAGGGTAATAGTGATTCTCTGCATTGAGTAAGCATTTAAATCAAGACTGACTAGTACTTCATGATATGGCACCACCAAGCCAAGTACAATATCTGAATTGGCACAGCACATTGTGAGTCTTTTCGTGCCTTGCTTCTTTTTGCAAAGCCTTTTTCTACTTGTGATGCACTACAAAGAGTCACTTCCTGAAGACAGTTTTTTTCATTCAAAGTGGACACACTTCATTTTAAAGGTTAAAATTATAACATGGAGTTGTTCCCTTTGTTTTTCCACTTTTGTCATCTCAGCATATGCTCAAGCACTGAGAAACTAAGATTCAGATCACTGTCCAACCCACCTTCTCCTAATCCTAGATAAATCCTTCCACTACTAGTCTACTCTGGGTTTAGATGCTCTTTCCTCCTACTTCTGGAACTACCCTGCCAGTTTTTCATTTCTCTGCATGACTAGTAGTCCCATGGTTAGGTTACCTTTTCAGAGAAGGGAGATGTGGACTGAGTATCTCCATCAGTCTCAGGAGAAAAGGTAGAATAGGTCCCAGGTCCTGGTGAGTGCCTTAATGTTAATATAATTTGACATCATCTTTGCCTTTGAAGGTACATTAAAAAAAATTACAAAGTTCAATTGCTATTTTTATGGAACATCACTTTACTGAAGTTTGTCTTCAGATCAAGTACTGGATTGGTATATTTGTGGAGGTGAATCAGATGAAAGGTATCAGGTTATAGTTGGTGTGACTCTTGGGGTATGTATGGAATCCAATCCATATAAAAGATATTAAAACCAAACAAGAAGGTGATTGGTGAGTCTATGCGATTTTGGGGGTAGGGAGCAGTCAGGCAGATTTGCTCTTGTAGTGTTGGATACAGAGCCACACACTCTGTCAAAATATTGCTTCCACCACAGAACCTCTTACGTAGAAAGGAAAACTGACTAATTCTGTCTCCCTGTTCATCTTTCGCTTCACATACACATGTCTGGTGTATCTGTGGTACCTGGCACATTGTAGTCTGCTGTCATTCCACAACTTGGCCTCCTGTGGTGTGAAATCACTAGCTGATTTAGACTTGTCAGGATTCGCTCTGCTCCAGGGTGCAGTGGGAAGGCATCCCTTTGGAGCCAAGATGAAAAGCAGAGCTTCTACCAAGACAGCAGGTGCCACGTTAGGGGATTAGGACATAGACTTTTCTCTTCTCTGACCATCTTAGGCCCACATTCAAGATATCTCTATCTAATTGACCATTTCTTGTGACTCTTGCTGGAAACAAAATTTGCTTTGGAGCCCCTACATGCCCTAAATCTTTCTATTCTATATTATGTTGTTTTGAGTGGTTATATGGGTGTGGCATTTTAATGAAGATGTGGTGAAGAGGTAATGGGTGAAACAATTACTTCATAAGGTGGTAAGAAATGCTTTAAGATCTTTTATCTTTCATTAGAATCTAGTGTGTTATTTATTAGTGAAAATGCCACTGCAGAACAGGTTCATACAGGAAATGAAACTTCAGTGAAAGTAGATGTCAGATAAAATCAACACTCAATTTAGCTCACTCTATGTAAAAGGAAAATATATACATCAGTTCAGGCTCAGGGACATGCAAAATGTTTTCTGGTTTGGCGTTTAAATTCAACTGAAAAGGCTGTTAATAAGCTTTAGTGATTCCGTATACCAAGACTAAATTTATCTTCTAATTAAATGAAATAGTAAAAACCTAGCATTTAATCTATCTCACTGAATTCCTAAAGAAGGGGTAGTGTTTAATAACCTCTTTTGATTTAGTTGGGGTAAGAGTGATAAAGGAAAGGAATTGAAAACTAATGAGTCTAAAAGAGCTCTTTTCTCATTTACAAGTGCAATTGAAATAATCCTTATTTGTTTCAAAGTAATTTTGATGGTGATGGAAGCAGATTTTTAACCTGGGCAATTGGATAATCTCAGAAAGGTGTAATGATATAAAATTACCACTGTGTCCTCCAAAAAAAAGAAAAAAGGCAATTATTAAAATGTGTAAACCTGACTGCTTGGGATTTAATTTGAATTCTTACTGCTGCTCCAGAGGCAGTGAACCTTTCCAGAAAATTCAAATTATTAAAGACGGTTTATTTTTGCTACTGAACTTACTCTCATCTTTGTCTACCAATAGTAAATCCATTTGAAAAGATTATAAAGAATGGTGATTTAGTAGTTGTGCATTTGCTCCTTTCCAATCTTCTTGATTAGCCTTTGATACATCACAACAGTTTGTCTAAAAAACATGGCAAATTTGAGGGAGTTTACTCAGGGTTTTGAATTTATTACAGAAGCCCATGACACGGAAAGCCTATCTTGGTTTGCTGTAATGCCAACAGCTCCCAAAGCCATGAGAAACAGTTGACCAAGATACAAAGGAACACAAAAAATCTTCTATCTTGAAAATATTGAACACATGTGCAAACACTGAGGAATTAAAAAAAAGAATCATTGGACTTTTAATGTCATAAATATTCCAGGAGGAGCTTATTTCCCCTCTCTCCTCCGAACAGCACATCCATTCACTCCACCTGCTTTCATCCCTGTTCAAATCACCATTGGCCCTTACTGACTACAGGATATAAGCTGTCTTTTCACCTCTCTAGGTCTTCAGGCCCTTCTACAGGTATCATTAATGTTAGGAGTCATCCTAACTTCATCCCATTCCTAGTAGTAAACACCACAGCTTTTGTCTCATCAGCACATGAGATACAAGGGCTATCCCTGTACTTGCAAATTCAGCAGTGCCTGGATTCATGCTTCAATCATCTGGCCAGCTGGCTTGGACTAGTCTTATTCATACTACTGAAGACTCATAAACAAGCTTGCTACTATCCCAACTATCATTGGGAAATAGTGCCTGGCTTTTTCTAGCTCTCGATCTAGTTGATGATTCTTTGGGAACTTGCTAGTTGGTTAGGGCCAGAACCAGTCCAGGGGCTGTTTTACCTCTTTGACAGTAGAGAGGGCAAAATCATAGTGTCAGGGTCTGTCTGTCAGTTTGATAACAGAGACATAACCAGGTGAACTCTTTTTAAGATCTTCCTTGATCTCCTCTTGGATCCACAGTACTCTGGAGCTGGAGAGACACCTACATGTGGGGAAATCATCTCTCCCCTTCCAGCCCACACAGTGGCTGGCAGTACAAGTGAGGGACCCCTCGAAAGGCACTTTTTCAGTATCCTTGTCCTGTCTATGAAAAAAAGGAGAGAAGTCTGGCTTATTTTTTACAGACAGTGGCTTTATTTTCTGTCCTTTTTGGGAAATCAAAAATTTCTCAGGGGTCAGAGTGTGAAAATTTTTATTCAAAAGAGAAAACAACACTGCAGAGATGTTAATTTTCAGAAGATTCCTTTCAGCTAACACCTTTGAAAACCTGACAAAATCTTATGTGTTCAGAAGTAAAAGATACTATTTCCTTTATGCCAGAAAAACCAGCTTAACAGCCTGATATTTCCAACCTAACGAGAAGAGGTCCTTAAGAGAGCTGAGGTGGCACTTTATTCAAGTCCCACACAAATCTGACTCTCCTCTGAGATTTATTTCTGTAAACTGACAGCCACAAGCTCCAAATCATGAAACTGAAGTGTAAAAAAAAAAGAATTCTTTTTTCTGTATTACAGAATAGCTAGCATAATACTAAGCCTTCAAGATTTCTATTTCTAATTTTGTCATGACCTTTTTTTTTTAAGTTTTTGTTACACAGCAAGAAAGGCACAGTTACCACATCCTTGCATCTTGTGATGAGGTATGTAAGTCAGCTGAGTCCTAATGCAAAAAAAGAAAACAAAGTGTTTCTAGTTTACCCCAAACACTTCTTTTAATTCATTAGTTCATTTAATTCATCACAGGCCTGTCAGATTTGAGGCAACAGAATAAACAAGCTTTCAGAGATGCTCTTGGCTCCAAGTGTGACGCTTTTTTATTGAAACAGGTTTTAATTCTGTTTGCTTGCTACAGAATGTTTTCCTCGGTGTTGTTTTTATGTTGAACTGAGACTTGGCAATGTTTTCCATTGGAATGTAACACTGTCATGTAAGGTCAAAAGGGAAAATGGCACTCAGTGTTTCCCAGTGGTTGTACACACATAACATTATGTCCTTTCATTGAAGTCAGCTTTTATTCCTGAGAAATAACTGTTATTTTAGCTTCCATCACTGAAGATATTATCAGGCATAAATATATGCAGCTTTTTTTGTCTTATGTTCAATAGTCAAAGAAAAATACCTATTAACCTTGTCATAAAATAGTCTCAATTCTAACTACAAAAACAATCTTCCTTCCTTCCTTCCTTCCTTCCTTCCTTCCTTCCTTCCTTCCTTCCTTCCTTCCTTCCTTCCCTCCCTCCCTCC